>JBAMIE010000049.1:1667879-1677880 GCA_037177295.1 Kaempferia parviflora | reverse complement strand
AAAATAAAAAAGAGAGAGAGAGAGAGAGAGAGATAGATATAGAGTCCTTCCAGTGAGCTTGTTGGCGACTGGTGAAACTGTTGGCGTAATCGCAGCTCTCACCTGGGTACCTCTGCGCTCTCTGGTTCTCCAGCAGCATCCCAAAGGAGGCTTTCAATGTGCCTCCTCAATCAGCGCGGCGTCGATGTCATGATTCACCACCCGAAAGAACCCATGCTGCTCGCACGTCATGCCCACCAAGTGTGTCATCGATGCTGCATCGCCGAAGACAAGACCGCCAAGGTCGAAGAGGGGGACCACCAGCTCCTCCTACAACTCCAGCGTCGGCTTCTCCTCCCCCGACCACATAAACTGCGAGGGAATGTTGGCCCAGAGGTTGAGCACGGCAACGTCGAACATCGGCGACTCTGACAAAAAAGTGCTACACAAATCAATGGTTTTATATAAAAATGAATGCCGCAAATAAAGCATCGAAGAAGGAAGGGAAAAAATAATAAATAAATAAATAACTAAAAAGAAAAATAAAAAAGATGAGATAAAGCGAAGCATTTAAAGAACGAAATAATAATAAATAAATAAAAATAAAAAGAGATGAGAAAAAAATAAAAAATAAAAAAGACAAGAGAATAAGTGGAGAATAAATATTCAAGCGTCAAATGGGTAGTGAATCCATATAACGATTAGTTAACGGCTAGTAAATCTACATAACGACTAGTTAACGGTTAATAAATCTACACAACAACTAGTTAACGGTTATTTTAATAAAAAATAAATAAATTTGTATCTATAAATACTCATCATCTTGCATAACTTATTTCAATCATACAAACACCTAAATCCCTCTTCAAATCTTCTCTCTACTATTTTCCTCCAAAATTGATGAAAATAACCGAGGATTTTTTAGAAATTTTTTAGAAAAATGCTTATTCCCAAAATTCATAAATTCCACCAAATTATCCATATTTTCCATATCTACCAATTATCTACATAATCCATACCTACCAAATAATCCATATGGTTCATATCTACTAAATTATCCATATAATCCATATCCACAAAATTATTCATCTAATCCACCTACAACTGGTATGCCTTTTACATCTCCGACGGAAAATAAACCATTTACTCTGACTTTTGTTCCAGAAACTCAGCTAACTGACCGCGAATCTCCAATTGAGCTTGTAAATTTAGAGAATGCGGACTCTAGCACTGCAGGTAGAAGAAAACGATCAACATGAAGTAAGGTTGAAGACGAGATTTTAGCGAAATCGTTTGTCACTATTAGTGATGATCCAATCATCGGCAATGATTAGAAGGTGGATGCTTTATGGGGTCGTGTTGCAAGCTACTACAATGAAAATCGTTCTCCAAGTACACCCAACAGAATTGCAAGTATCATACAATCACACTAACACAATACCATACAAAAAAGGTATATCACTTTAACATAAATTACAATAGTGTTTATAATGCGTATCATAGCTGCCACAGTGATGAGAATATATTGCGGCTTGCGTATGAAAAATATCGTGAGAAAAATAATGGTATTGTATTTAATCTCGAGCATGTATGAAGAATCGTAAAAGATTGTCCAATGTTTACTCCACAGTCCATTAATCACCTTGTTGGCATAAAGAAGGCAAGAACCTCGGAGTCGGGGGCAAGCAACGCCTCATCTAACCAAGATACGAGTCTATATGTAGACCTAAACGAAGAAAAAACTTGTCCAATGAGTCAGAAAGCAACAAAAAGAAAGGGAAAAGACAAAATGAAATCAGATATTGAAGGTATGATAATAAATTTGGATAATATGTTTTTAAAGTTTAATTAGTATACAAGCATAAAAATGACTGAAGTTGGAATGAAACAAAAACAACTCGAAGTTGAGAAGATGAAAGCAAGAGCTATTGAAATGAAAGCAAAAGTTGTCTTAGCCAAAGTTAACTAAAGGAATACACAATCCTTTCGAAGGACACTTCGCAAATGATAAAGGAGCAACTTATCATCCATGAACATCTATGTCAAAAGATTAGGGGGAGATGGAATATGTAATTTTCATTTATTGTAATTTTTAATTATTGTACTTTTTCAATTATTGTACCTTTTCAATTATTGTTATTTTTAATTAATGTAATTTTCTATTATTGTGCTTTTCAATTCATTTATAATTCTCGGGTCATATAACCATTGCAAATTAACTATTGGAATATAGTCGTTGTAATATAGCTGTTGGAATATAGCCGTTGACAAGAAAAAATAAATAAACACCTTAGCTTTACAATTCTTCATTCTAAGAACATACTAGCTCTGAATTCATTTCCTTCAAAATGTCTCAATCTTCAAGTACATCAGCTCCGACTAGACAAGTGAAAACAAAGTCCATGTTGAAGTCGTTGATGAAGGTTATGATCCGGAGAATGAGCTAATGTCAGTGATACTTCAACAAAGCCGACAAATAGTTGAAGCATATCAAAGTAATAATGAGATGCGGCGAAGAAGAAGATTCATCCAAAGGAATCGTTAAGTCGGGCATGTAAGACTCTTCAATGATTATTTCTCCACAAACCAGTGTTTCCAGATCAAATATTTCGAATACGATTTCGCATGCGAAGAGATTTATTTGTCGCATAGTGAATGCACTTGAGAGTTGTTCATCGTATTTTCGACAGAGGGATGATGCTGCGAGAAGAAAAGGTTTGTCACCACTATAAAAATGCACAACTGCGATTCATCAATTAGCTTATGGAATCCCAGCCGACCATCTTGACGAGTACTTACGTATGGGTGAATCAACCTCCATCAAGTGTCTTTTTCAAGTTATGCGTTTATGTAGTTGAACTTTTGGTGATTAATACTTGAGAAGGCCGAATGCTAATGATGTTCAACGTCTTCTTCAATTGCATAATGAGAGACACGACTTCCTTGGAATGTTGGGCAGCCTTGATTGTATGCATTGGAAATGAAAAAATTGTCCAGTTGCTTGGAAATGACAATTACGGTCACGTCTCAAGACTTCTGGATATGACATACATTCTTTGGTGTCGCAGGTTCACGTAATGATCTTAATGTGTTATACGAATCTCTCATATTCAATAACGTCTTGTAAGTAATGCCCCAGAGTTTAATTTCACAGTTAACAGAACTCAATACAAGAAGATGTATTATCTAACAGATGACATATATCCGGAATGTGCTACTTTGGTGAAAACTTTTTCTTGCCCAGAAGATCCAAAGAGGAGGTTGTTTAAGGAAAGACAAGAGGCTACAAGAAAAATGTTAAACAAGCATTTGGGGTCCTTCAAGCTCGATGAACAATTGTACAGCTCGTTATTGGTATAGAAAAAAGTTAAAACATATTATGTTGGCATACATTATTTTACACAAACATGATTGTTGAAGATGAGAGAGGTCACATGACAAATTGGTACAATGATGAACATGACGAACCTGCACAACCCGTCCAGGGCTTAAACCGAGGATTTCATAATTATCTCCAGATAAATTCCGAACTAAGTGACGTAATAATGTGCATCACCCACTTCGTGTCGACTTAGTTAAACATATTTGATCACAATACAATAGCAATCCTCGATTTAAGAAAAAAATATTTTACATAATAAATATATTTAAAAATAATATTATTGTTTAGTTTAAATAATAATCATTTAAATTATGTAAATAAAATTTAAATTTTATTTATTTAATTAAAAATAAAAATAAAGATTAATGAGTGGATGACCAGACTTGACATGTGGACCCTACAAATAATGAGTGTTATTGTTAAAACGAATATGAGAGGATGAAAATGTTAATATAATATGTATATGACATATAGACTCATACTTTTTATAAGGTGGTGGGTATTATAACACTTGGTGAGTATTATAACACTAACGAATATGGATATCCTAAATACTTTGTGGCACACAATCCTAAAATTTGTAAAATTCAAAGAATGTCAAATTGACGTGAAACTAACAAAAAATATTGTAGTTTTTTCAAAAATATACTTTGGAGAAGTGACAATAAAGATTAAAATGGAGATTATTTTTTAGGTTAAAAGAGTAATAAAAAGATGTACATTGTAGTTCTGAAATTGGACCCCACATTAGAAGTAGAAAATATTCTAGTATTCCCTTCTTGTTTTAAATAAATGAGATGGAATAAAAATAATGAAATATACGAGGAAACAGAGAGAAAAAAGAGAATATAAAAAAAAAATTAAAATAACACATTTTGTATTTTTTATAAAATAATTAATTAGTATTGTAATTGATCAAAGAATATGGCCATATTGTCTGTAAAAAAAACAGAGAGTTTATTAAAAAAAATTCCAAACATATCTTGATTAAACGCTAAATAATCAACGGCTTGTATAAAATCTACATAGTGCCCAAAAAGTAATAAATATATTTATACACAAAAATAAATTATATATTTTTTAAATATATTTTTAAAAAGTAAAAGATATGAATAGAATGTATGGCTCTCTGAAGTTCCTACTTATAATTTAAAACTATAATACATAAGCATAAGAAAAATGATTAAAACTTTCCCTATATCCTATAAAAATATTTGTATAATGAGATTAAAATTTTAATCAAAATACTAAGTGTGTTTAAATTGTATGTTTTCTATTTTCTGAAAAATATAATTTTTAAAAAACATGTTTAATTTATATTATCCATATCTATTTTTTAAAAATATAAAAAGTATTTTTTAGAAAACTAGAGAATATCTAAAAATTATTTTAAAAAAAATAAAAAGTTATAACTTTCTAAAAAGTAAAAATGACTAAAACCAAACGTCCCCTAACGTCCCCTAAGATATTTTGCTTAAATATAAATATCTGTATAACAAGAACAGGAACAGGAGAATGCAGAACATGATTCAGGAGTTGGGAAGTAAACCTCAGTGCTATGTGCCACGAGATTTTGTTCGACACACAAAGCATTTATAAAGCTATTGATTCCACAATCAAGTCAAGCCACCACTCTCTCTTGCAAAAGCATTTGATCAAAATGCCATACACCTGCACTCGGTAAGAAAAACATGACTAATGATCAACATCTATAACATCCGAAATGACAAAATTAATTGTCTTCGCCTGAACCTTACCGTATCCTTTGCCCACCCTTCTCAGCTGAGCAACATATTCAGAAATCTTCTCGATAACTCCTACCTGGGGGACAATGCAAAATTTGAATCATTTCAGAAGACATTACTCGACCATAATCCATGATTTAATACTAATTTCAAATTGGGTTTTTGTGGAATCTACTCATGAGAAGTGCTTTGCATCATGAAAATGGAGTTAGATAAATTGAGGTTTGTGTTGTTTCTTGTGGTTTGGTATACATATATGTGCAATAAAAGCTGCAGTAAAATGACTTGACCTGCTTTCGCAAAAAATCAGAATCAACGAAGTCAGCCAGCTGAGCATCATGACATTGTTGTGCTACCTACAAATCCACGAATAGCAGCATAAATAAATCAGGGTACAGTTTTAGTGCTGGCTTGATAGAAACAGGAGGTGGCTTACTCTATGCAAATTAAGAAGCTTTTCATTTGTCAACTTCTCGAGGGATAAGGCAAGTTCCATTGCTGCAAATCGAACAAAGTTGTAACTGATGAAACAACACCAAAAAAATCAGCAGCATAGAATAAAAACATTGATCTTCTATCAACAATTGTTTGGTCTGTCACACATCCAATAAAGTGTGGAGACACCTCATGGTCAAAGACAAAAAGAGAAAAAAATCAGTCCTTTTAACCAAACGTCAAAGGGTTTTATTATGTGTTTGGCTTACTTATAGTTGAGAAGTTGTTTTATATGTTGCCATCCTAATTTCTTTAGTAAAACCAAAAGGAAAATACTGTCATCAATCTCACTGCAGAACATTAAATTGGATTGGTCCATTCCACCGAATTTGTCAAGTTTCACATTTCTAAGTGAAGCTTCTTAAGCATGATTACATAAATTGATATCTAACTTAAGTGCCTTGAATTTGCAGGGTTGGATTGGCTCCCTCTCCAGCTATTCCACTGTCTACAAGTTTCAATATGTTTGTATACCTTTTCTTTCCTGAAGTAACTTGCACTTGACCTATATCAACATTCTGAATGACCAGGATTTTTAGCCAGAACAAAAGGAAAACAACCTGAAACTTGCTTCCTTAATATTCCTTTTTTGCTTCCTTCAGCATGCCTTGTTTTTTTTCCAAAGTGAAATTATTAGGGGAGTAGTTTTAATTTTTTGTTAGAGAAAAATTATTAGGTGGTTCTTTAGCAATCTGTTTTCTTTAACTAAGCCTATTTAAGATTGAGTGTAGATTGAACAGGATATTATCAACATCAATTGCTAAGAAGTAAAATTTTCTATTTGTTTGCAATCAATAAGAATTCATTTCTATTATTTGAGATGTGGTCAACTATAAAGAAAATCACGCCCCCACGGATTGGCACGGTGGTACCCATATGGGTGGCTGTTTCAATAGGTCTTAGGGTCAATTCCCAGCGGGTGTAAAATGTCTCGTTGGATGGCCGCTATGCTAGGGCAAAATGTCCCCCGTGATTTACCTCCCTATATCTAGTCAGGGGTGAAGGGGGTCGGTGATACTTACAAAGAAAAACTGCAGTTTGTACTTACATCTGATTTTTTTTTTTTTTTTCTAATATTGATAAAAGAACCAAAAAGGTTACCATGTAAAGCGTCTTCTTTCTCCGGGTGATCATATTCACTCAAGGGCATGAGAATTGACTGGAGTTTCACTCTACCTCCACGTTTATTCTATCCACAGAGATAGCAGTAAAAATTTCAAACAGAATAATAAAATTCATATATATAGTTGAAACTAATAAAGGCAGACCTGGTATTCCATCAGGTTTACTACATGCTCCCGTTTCTCATCGCTTGACTCATCAAAGAAACTAGAAGCATAATTTTGATGAGAAAATATTAACTGAGAAAAAATAAAACAATGATGCTGATATGCTCTTAAAACTTACTTTGCAAAGCCCTTCAAAGCAATGTTATCCCGATCAAAATAGGCAAACATGGCATGATAAACATACGAAACATTGTACTCAACACTGTTTTACCCAACAAACAAGAAAATATTAGCTGGAGTTACAAAGTACAAAATCTCCAAAAGAAAAGAGAGAGAAAAGAAAGTACAGTTGTCTTTTCATTCCTTGTTCAATCACATTACATAGTGAGGAATTGATAGAAGTGCAAAAAGGGTAAATACAAATTGCCTACAAAGCATAAGAGAGAAAATTCTTGGTTAAATAGTCTACATCTAACATCTAGATGCAAATAGACTATGGTGGTTTTATTGTTATGGAGATCTTTGCTGTCCCATATATAGCTATGGTTGTATCCTCCTTGCCCGATCTGCCATTCCAATTAATTAAATGAAACACATATGACAAGGTGCATTACCAGAATATATTTACCTCAGGAGACAGTCTGCATTACCAAGTGAACAACATAGCTGAGAACTCTCCATTGCTTGATGTCTCTCAAGTGAGTGGCAAAATAGCACCATACTACACTCCACAAATTACAATTATATTTTCCATGGAGTCATGGCAGTAATATGTAGATGTGTGCTGGCTCCACTGAGTCATTTTTGTATATCAGAGACTACCAAGCATCTATCCAAGTTCAATGACTTATGCAATATTCCATTGGCTATGAGATCAATTGGCACTACCACTTCAACAATTGATTCTAGTATCAACACTTCTTTATCTGCGAATTATGATGCTTTACTTTAACCAGTCCTCGAAGCAAATTGCATGGTTATCTTGCTCACCATAAGGAATGCTAATAATGATTTAATTGAAACTCATTGCATATAAGTTATCTTAGTATGGGAGAGATAACAGCTCAATGGGGCATTTCTCTAGTAAGTAGGGGGTGGTCTTGGCAGAATATCAAGTTTAATGCCAATTTAGTAGATTCTTCTATCATTTACCTACTAGCTTTTGGATGAGAAGAAACAGATTTCTCATTGCTACCCTCTATACATATGTTTGTTTTCCTCTTATCCTTCCCCTTATCTGTAATTCCTCTTCCTTGGTTCTATATCATTATACTCATTACCATTGGATTTTGACATTAGACAATTATGAAATAAAAAAGACAAATTATTCAATTCTCAAATCGTGTTTAACAGAGGAGAAATCATCTCATTCTATCTGCTAACAGCTAGATAAAAATGTGGATGATTTTTTCATTTAATCATATGAATAAATAAAAATATCAAACGATAGAAAAAATGATTCTTAAATCTTGTTTACCAAATGAGAAATAATCTCATTTTATCGAGCTTTTGGCTTCAATAACAACCAGATAAAACGTGGGTACATCTTTTATTTAATAGTATGAATAAATAAACAAATAAATAACGAAAGATTGAAAAAAAATGAAAAAGTTATTTATAAAAATTATAAATTAATTACGCATACAATTGATCTAATCTTTCCTCACTATTTTGCATAAACACAAAATACGAAATCAAGAACTTACCACTTCAACATTCACAAACATTGCATTCCTAATTAGTTTCAATATTTTTGTTAACAGCCCAAGCCCAATCATCCTACAATGCCATGAAATTTTGGAGGGCAGCTCTCATATTTAAACAGACTCATTTAACGTGACTTTTTACTCTCTTTTTTTATACTTAAACAGACGCACGTTATGCAAATAAAAGAGAAAACAACGATAATAACAATTATGATCTGCAAGGAAGATAACTCACTTTATTTGTTCATTGAGTGCCACCTCGCACATGTCGGAGTACTTCTGCCGAGCCAGCGATTTGTCGGACTCGGATGGTACGAGGGCCAATTCCCGCTTAATCTCTTCGAACGGCCGGAATACGCCTCCAGAAATGGGCAAACTGTCGGACTCACCGGAAGCCATGGAGATCACGAGGGCGCTACCCTTCGACCTCCGTCTAGGAAATCTCAGCTCGGAGTGTCGCGGAACCAATAACCGGCCGGCAGCGGCGGGAAATGCGAGGACGGATGGAGAATGCAAAGGAGAGCGTATGGAGAAGCGAGATGTCGGAGCCGGAAGGGGCATGACCGAAGCGAGGAGATCGCCGTCGAAGTGAGAGGAGAAGAGGCGAACTGGCCGAGGGTTTTACCGACCGCTCCAGACATTTTATGACGGTTGGGACAACGACGCGTGGAGGGATGGGACAGCGTCGCGATTGCGGACGAGGGGTGGAGTCGGGAAAGACTAGCACGAATCTTGTAGCTTTCGATCGGTGGTGATGACGGGATCACGGAGGAGGTGGAACCGTCAGCCCATTCCTACGGGTAGTGAAGTGGGTCGTGTGTGGATCGGATTGAACCGATATAAAGGCCCGTTTAATATCGGGATTTAACTTGTTTAACTCTATGAAAATCATTTTTCTAAGCTCGGCTCAATGGTTCGAGTTTGATTCGATTTATAATTTTTAAACTCGAGTTTGGTTCATAATGAAATTAAATAATTCATGAACATCTTAAGTTCAGTTTGAAAATACTCATTTAAAAATTAAACAAGCTTAGTTTGAGGTCGACTTGTTAACATATTCAAATTGTTAAACAACCTCGAGTTCTAACTCGTTAGGTACATAATTAATTGAGTTCGAGTTAACGATATTATTTACTTTTAAGTTTTTATTATTAACATATTAATATATTTTATAATTGATATTTATATATATAATAAGATAAATTAACATCTTAATAAATATATTTACGAGTCTCTTAATGAACATATTTGCAAGCCTTAAACAAACATGTTCGCGAGTTCATGAACCAAATACTGTTAAGCTCGAGTTCAATTCGATAATATGCTCGAGCTTGAAATCATGCTCGAGCTCGGATCATTAATTTAATCAAATGGATCTGAAAGAATTTTTTTTTTAAATCGAGACCAGAATAGCTCACGAATGGTCAAGATCGTTTACACCCACTATAAAAAAAACTATCATTAG
>JBAMIE010000049.1:1635359-1647652 GCA_037177295.1 Kaempferia parviflora | reverse complement strand
ATAACCCGAACCCAATAAACATAAGTTAGATCACTTTAAAGGGTCAGATTGTATTTACATGTTCAACTTACAAATAAACCCACCTAATATGGAAAATAAAATCCAACACGCCCCTTGTTGAGGGGCTACCTCAACACGTGCAGGGAGGTGGACCGCCGGCTGCGGATCTTCCACGAGCACTTTATCGATCGACGAAAATACATTATACATGTTCACTATTGTTCAATTAAATAAGAGCTTAATTATTATGAACAACCAAATGTTAAACTCGGTATTCAGATCAACAATTAATAGTGTAACTTGATTATTGATGCAACCAAACTTCAATATAGTTCATGATTTGCAAGTAAACATGAGCTTCAGTAACTCCAAGATTATCTTGGAGATGCACATAAGTTTTTTCCCATGTATCTCAGTTCAAAGTTCAGAGGCACCAGTCAATATGATCAATTGTTCGTCCTTCAGCAAAACAAGCTCGGATTGCTCGTCGGGATGGATTGCCATAGTTGGTATATTGAATAAATCCCTTAGCTCCGGAAGTTGATCCAGCTTGATTCGACAGTCCTGGACAGGCTCCAGGATTCGACTCGTTAAGCTTTGACTTCCAGTTGGGAAGCAGAGTGCATTTGTGCTGCTCCATCAGGCTGACTGCCCTACAGGTACTAGAGTCACTTGGGCAGCAGATTTACTTTGTTGCTCTGCTTCCTTCAAAGCTAAGGTGAAGCCTTCCTTTTCCCTGGTAATTTGTTGCGAAGATTGAGACGTGATCTTCTCGTCTCTTTCCGGGAACTTTGGCGTACCTACATGAGAAAACACCCAGAGAGGCTCATCAGTCTGCAGTTCACAAGAAGTGGCCGTCAGCAGCAGCAGCAGCAGCAGTCTTGATTGGACTGGGTGCACCTGAAATTTAACGTAGTTAGTATAGTCATTATTCTACAGACTATTTAATCTGTTTATTTTCATATGAATATCAGAAATAATTTTTTAGAATTTATTAATTTAAAGAGAAATCCTAAGAAATAAAAAAAAATAACGACATTGTCGAAAATATTATTAAATTATTTTTTTACATGAGTCTTAACCGTTGTTTAAATAATCTAAAAATTAAGAAAAAGTTACAATGGAAAAAAAAAATCTAAGAAAATTAATCATTAAAAATAAATATGAAAAGTCTAAATTAACTTTATAAAAAGAAATTAATTCTAAAAAAAATTATAACAAATAAAAAAAATAAAAGATCAAACTAGGATTTTAACTAGCCAATTCGATCTCATCCAGATTCTGAATAGAGTGGTAAAAGGCGAATACGCTCGCCTCTAATGCCCCTGTCAATCCGTCACAGGACCAACACGGAGGAGGTAAATCACGAGTGGCTACTAGCCATAAGTGCAAATGGTCAAGACATGGGGGAGACATATGCTCGGGCGCGCTGAAATTCGACCTATAGACTTCTGTGGCAAGTTCTCATGTCTTAACCATCGCACTGCCCGGAGGGGACCAGACTCCGAATAGAGTGATAAAAGGCGAATACGCTCGTCCCAACGCCCCCGTCAACCCGTCCCAGAGTTAATACGAAGGAGGTAAATCACGGGTGACTATTAGCCATAAGTGCAAATGGTCAAGACATAAGGGAGGTATATGCATCCGACTCTGAATAGAGTGTAACTATGTCAGGAGGCCACGAGCTAATCATTTTCTTTAAAAATAATATGGATCATATTTCTTCAAAATTCAAAAGGGAGGTTGGAAGTCTCATTTACTTCTTATCACAGTTCAAAAAGGAATATAACTATATCGGAGAATATAAATTAGTGGCATTGCTTGCTCTGTATTAGACGCCCCAGGTTGAAAAGAACTCGTTTTTGAGTTCAAAATGGTGTCTTCAACATCCATAGTCTTCATTTTCTTCACACTGTCTTCTGATACGACACGAACTGCATTTTCACATAATATCAAAATCTCATGGTCATCTCCATAAAGTTCCTCGTCATACAGTGCTTGCGACTTGACTCAATCTCATCTTCGTCGGAAATTGGATCACCGACAATTTTGATTTTGTCGTCCATATCTTTCTCAAGAAAAAATTTATTCAAATTAAAATAAAATAACTTATAACTTTTAAGATCTTGAGCCACTAGACATTGGGATAGCTCCATGCCTTGTCTCTGTAGATCTTCGATGAGCTTGTAGGGTATGCTTCGATCCTAGCGCAAGAGTTCCTCCTGTCTTTCACGACCATGATCACAATGATCATCCATAGATCTAAGGTTTTGATACCAACTAAAGTCGAGCAGGATAGCGATTATCCTGCAGACTATTGAATTTGTTTATTCCTGTACGAATACCGGAAATAACTTTCTAGAATCTGTTAATTCGAAGAGAAATACTAGGAAATAGGAAAAATAAAGGCACTGCCAAAAATATTATTAAACTAAGAGTTCTGACCATTGTTTAAATAATTTAAGAAATAAGAAAAAAACACAATGGAAAAAGAAAAAAATAAAAAAAAATAATCCTTAAAAATAAATATAAAAAAAATCTAAACTAACTTTTAAAAATAAAAATTAATCCTAACAAAATTTATAACAAATAAAAGAAAAAATTAAAAGACCATATCTAGGATTTTAACGACCCGGTTAGCCAATTCCATCTCGTCCAGAATCCGAATAGAGTGTAACTATGTCAGAAAGTCATGAGCTAATCATCTTTCTTGAAAATAGTCTCGATAGTCCTTCTTCAAGACCCAAAAAGGAGGTTAGAAGTCTCGCTTTCTTCTTGTCACAGCTCATAAGGGAGTATAGTTGTATTAGAAGATATAAATTGATGACGTTATTGAATGCTCCCACGTCAAAATCCCTAGGAACCCACCATTGAAGTTGTAGTCGGTGGAGCTTGAAGGCAGTGACGGAGTGTTGGCACTATTGATGTAACTCATGAATTTCAGTTTGGTAGCCATCATCTTTCCTTCTGGGCTCGCGTTGCTCAAGTAGTGGAGCAAGCTCAACCTGGGCCATTTTGGGCCTGCAATTTGAGCAATGAGACAGCTATTCCATGAAGAAAACCTACATAGGCAAGCTGTTGTGGCTGCTCGAAGACTATGGAAACTGTTGATGCACTTGAAGCAGTCCCAGGACGTCTAAATGTGCTTCTCTTTTGTTCTGTGTTCGACTCAGAACAACCTTGGGAATCTGCTAGAGAATTTTGACAGTTACTGACATTGCTTTAATTTTGGTAAAACTAAATCATACCTTTCTTGTTACAAGATCTTGAAGCAGGCCTAGTTTGTTTGTTTTTTTTTTAGCAGGCCTAGTTTGTTTTCTGCTATCAGATACGGTATTTGATGCAGCAGAATCAATCGGTTTAGTGACAGCAATGGAGCTGGATTGTGTTTGTGGATCATCAGAAACCGAGTTGGAGACAATGCTGCGTTCATTTCTGCCGGCCCTCCTGTTGCTCGGGAAGTACTTCTGGTGCCAAGCTGAAAGTTTCAGTTCAGAGTAGGTGCGGTTGATTCTGAGAGATTGAAACACTTTGCTTCGCATGCTCATTCAAGCACATCACCTGAAAACAGAACACCAGAATTGATTATTTCACAAGATAATTATGTAGGAATCTATTTGGTGGACTAACTTGATTAACAATAATATCCGTTTCATTAAGGCTGTTAATTAATGGATTATGGGTTATTATATGTATAGTCCTGGTAGGATGGACACACATCTATAAGGGAAGAAGCCCGATTTGGGTATCTTGAATCTTAGATTCAATAGAGCTTCTTCATCGTCCTCCTCTTTGCTCTATTGAGAAGGACTACGAATTGCCTAAGGATAATTGCTGTCTTGCTTATATATCTAATTTTTGAAAACTTATACAATTTTGAAAAATCTTGCTTGTTAATAAACACTTAGAACATCTAAATACTTAGCTAGATTCCTTCTGAAAATGTTGAATTTTTTTTTTTGAAAAGTTTTTGAGAAATTTAGAAATATTTTTGAAAAAAAATTTCTTTGAAGGAAATAATTTTGATTTTTTTTTTTAAAAAAAACATCTTGAAAATTCTTGAATTTTTTTGACAAGTCTTTAAAAAATCTAGAAATGTGTTTGAATTTTTTTGTTCTGTGAAGAAAACAATTTTAAACATTCTTGAAAAAAAACTTTTGAAAAGCCTTTGAGAAATCTAAAAATGTTTTTCAATTTTTTTTCTTTGAAGAAAATAATTTTAAAGATTCTTTGAAAAATATTTTTAAAAATATTAGAAAAATCTTGATTTTTTTTTTGAAAAACTTAGAAGAAATCTTATTCAAAATTAGTTTTTAAAAACAATGCATTATCTTTAAAATATTCTAAATGTTTTCAAAAATAAACATTCTTTTCCGGTGCCTTAACATATGCTTTCAAAAATTATTCTCATTGAATTTATTATCTTTTGGAAATGTTATTTTGCAAACCATTTCAACTGTTATTATTGGTGCAAAGCCTAAAGTGGACATTAGGTAATTTATATATTTTTTTGATGTGTGAACCTTAAGTTAAAAATATTTAAAATCTCTTAGTTTTGAAATAAAATCCTTAAAACTCAAATCTAACTTAAGAGTATTAGTATTGTTAAACATCAAAAATAGAAAAATTATTTATACAATCAGCCTCTAAGAGTTTGATATTTGACAATATATTTTTGTCCAGTCAAGTTTGACCAATGATTTATCCAAACAAAACTTGATGTTTGGAAGTGAGAAGTCTAGTCAGATCAAAGTTGACCGGATGATTAGTACGGGAAAGACCTAGTAGAGTAGTGAGAATCAGATGTTAGAAAAAAGGCTAGTCATGTCAAGAGTGACCGAATGACTAACAAAGGAATGTCCTAGTGGGTTAGAGAGAACTAGATGTTAGGCAAGGGAAGAATTCAAGCAAGTTAAGATGCCCAGATGCTTGGTCTATGGCAGGTCAAGGTGATCGGATGTCTGGCGAGGGTGAGTAGTCTACCAAGTGATTAGGAAGTTCAAGTAGGTCAAGGATGACCGGATGCTTGACAAAGAAAAATCTTAAGGGAGTGAGCCTTATGTGGACCATGTGGTGAAGTCTCGGAGGAAATCCAAGTTAAGGTAAATCTAATATGCCAGGTACACTTACAAGATTAAACTAGGTTTCTTGTTTGTATATGTATGCTTGTTTTGCAGGAACCTGGAGGTGGAAGAAAGATTGAGGGAGCAAACAGACGTAAACCCAGATGCAGCCAGCAACCAGGATTGTGTTAAGACCTGTGCCGCCTGCTAGAGGGGGGTGAATACGCTGGCACTTCAAAACATTCGTTTCCCTACACTTGTTAGTCTACACAGCGGAAATACAAACAAAACTAACAACAAAAAGAAGACAAACTGATTTACGTGGTTCGGAGATTAGAGCTCCTAATCCACGGCTGTTCGTAAGGTGGACGATCCCGATCAGTCGATGGATGACTCCCCGGAAACTCCGGCTAGCTCATGTAGCTCCTTGTGGGTGGAGAAACCTCACCATAACCCTCCCGAGAACTCTCGGATGCTCATACACAAAAGACTACTAATTTGATGTTACCCATACCAAATTTTGTCAACCTTACCAAGCACACAAGGCTTGGTTTATATAGGCAATCAACCCAACAAAGAGTTGATCTGCCTGTTACCAGTCACCTGAATCCAAGCATCAGGTCACTGGTCCTCTCACAGACGCCGCGACAGAGTTCTCAACGGCTAGCTAACGACTAGTTACTAATCGGACCAGGCGACTGGTCCAGGCGATTCCTCATCCTTTTCACCCGACCAATCTTTCTGTGAGTTCCCATTTTCACCTACCAGTCGCCTGGTCATAGTACCGGGCGACTGGTACAACCCTAAACTAGGGTTTTCACCCTGAGTACAATCCCTCAACACTCGTCCTCGCCCGACCAACCTAAACCTAGCCTTCTAGCCATCTTTCATCAGCCTTGCGGCCCTCGGATGCCTCCCCATCATTCGCGCCTTGCCTTCTAGATGCTTCCATCGGCCTCGGTCCTTATTGTTGGGTCTTCCAATACCAAGTCCCACTTGGGCTTACGCAACCAAGGCTCCTCCTTGGACTTATGCAGCCAAGCCTCTTACTTGGACTTCTCCTCCTTTGCCAAGATCACACTTGGATTTCTCTTGTTGTACTAATCTCCTGCACACTCAATTATGCATATTAGATACAACACTAAACCTAACTTAAACATTTGCCCAAACATCAAAACCTACGGCACTAGATTGCTCCAACATAGATGACTTCACTAAGCCACAAGTTTTTATCTCCATTTTGGTACTACCCAAATTAAGAAACGATGTGATCTGAGAGAGGAAACCCACGCTCGACTTGGTGTCCGGCCGCATAGGGCAACCCGGTGACACCAAGTGAGGTGGACAGCAGCCTCTTGGATACTATCCTGTGGCAAAAGCTTTGTTACTGGCAGTTGTGAGGCTGGTAACAGGGGTTTTTCGATGGCTGGGAGCCCAGCGGTAGTAAGAGGACATCAACTCTTTGTTGTCTGCTGATTTATACTGTTGTTCGGGGTTGGGTGAGTGTTGTCCAGTGGTTGGGAGTTTGGTGATAGGGAGCCCAGGAGGGCGGTCTGGTGGTCAGTAGGTGTCCGATAGTGATAACAACCTTGGGTGGCAACAGCAAGCAAGGTGGCAATACCTTGGCGACAGTAGGACAAGAGAGGGAGAGGAGAAGAGGAGATAAAACCTAAAACAATTTTAGGTTTTTCTTGATTGATCCTCTCTTGTTCTATAAAGGGATATTTATATACCTCTTTACAATGACTTGGGGGTCAAATCATAACACAAGCCGAAACCGAAAACCCTATAAACCAACCCGATCCACTATCATTAAGCTTGGTTCAAAACTAAATCAATTAGGTTCATTATTAAACCAAACTAACTTTGGTTCATAACTAAACCAAAAAGGATCCAACCTCTCCTACTAAAGGCGTGACCCACCATCACTTCCGGTCCATCCAGAATTAGTCTCTCTCAACTTGAGAATCTAATTCTCACACTTATTTTAAGACTTTCGGATATACTAGTTGTGTGTGTGACCCAATAGGTTCCCGGTTAAGTTAGTCATTCATAATTAATCATTAATTATGAATCAGTCATGAGTGGCACCTAGTAATACATCATGACTCCAATTGACCGAAAATCATAGTTGATACTAGAACTAATTCCGAACCCTTCAGCAACCACAATTATCAATGCATCTATCCCTTTCACTTATCTTATACCTACTTGGTTAAAAACATGGTCTATGTGTCAGATTCTATTAGGATAACTATGTCACACCTAGCCCAAGTAATAGTTCCTTGTCCCATGGGTTCAAATTACTCAAACAGGTGTCCAAAAAGACCATCCTTTTGATGTTTAATTCTTTGGCCAAAGACTTATGAGTAATAATCCTGACAAAAGACCGTAGGATATACGTCTCCTTTATCAAAGGAGTGGTGAATTCTCTATGGGCTATTCATAAACCTTTAAGCATATTGACTTATACGTCCTAGGAGATGTTTGCTAAAATATCAAAGTATAAGTCTCCATGACCAAAATGACTTGAATACCTCAAGTCTAAGGAAACTTGCATTCAAGCTACAATGAAATCTTTATCGACATGTAGAGAACCACATGAAGTCTCATAGAATATCACCTACAATGAACTAGTTACCATTAACCAACATCCATATGATAACTCTCAACATCCCAATGTTTCCAGCCAGTGAGAACCGACTACTTGTATAAACCAAGGAGCATAACATATGCTAGTCTTACAAAATTTATAATGTCCAATCTCATAATTCATTGGCTTAGGAATATTTCAATACATACATAATTATACACGGAGAAATACCACTAATTGTGATCCAATTATAATTTCTCTTATACTATGCATTGTATTATGGACATCATTAATTGAGTTTAAGATCAATATCATATACATATAGAATGCACACTCAAATAAAAAAATTTATTTGTCCAATAAATAATACAATATCTAAGACAATCACTTTAGGACACTCAAATATAACACTCGACACTTCGTTCGGACCACTAAAAGCTTGGCAGAACCAGTCCTATTGGCAGATTAAGATTATCCACTTAGACGTCTCAATAGATAAGATTAATTTGATTTTGTAATTTCAAATTTAGTAATTTTCCCCTTTTCTCTAGCAACAAGATTGTCCAATAGTGAGGAGAATGTCACAGATCTAACCTAACCTATTTATGACCCCTTTTATTGTATAACTTAGTGCTTTTGTCCATGATATCTAGATTGATTCACGAGGCATAGATCGTGTCATCCTCTCATCAATCTATGTATTTCTTGATCTCTAAGTAGACTTAACCAAATAAGCTCAATATCTCATATTGACTTATTTAAGTATGATTATACATTTTAGTAGTCATACTTAATCAAAGGGTCCATAGACATCACTTTTCATTATACGGAAGTGACAAATTCCATCTATATCACTCATATCCCTCTACATAACTCATTGAATACTTAGTGAACGACTTTATAATCAATCTTGTTACAGGTGATGTTTGTCGATACTAAAATATAGGGAATCATAGTGACTTCAGGTCAAAGAACTATTTATACTAATAATCACTATGAGAATGTTTATGACACTTATATAACAATCTATGAAACATTCTTATGATAGGTCAATTCAATACATACTCATGTGTTAACTTGATATCTTATATTCATGACTTATAAGATTAAATCATCAGTTAACCTACATGTTAGTCTTAATACATTACTATTGTCCTTGTATATTAATACTTGTCTAGGAATAATTGAGAGTAGCGTTCTATATATCTATAGTCTCACAATCAATTTAACTAATTGATATGCTATAGAACAGAACCTAACACTCTAAGACATTATTATATTTATTCAAATTTGCATAGATTTAAAGTAAATACAATAACCAGAAAAATATTGCCTTTATTAAAATATGATACAATAGTCTTAAATCATTCATCTTATGATTGACTCTGAGGACTGACACTAACAATTTCTTCTCTTTTCTCTTCTCCAATAAGCAAGAAATGTTGCATTAGTTGTTGCCCTCTTCCAGCAACAAGAGAAACAACCCTCGCATCTTCTTCTTCTTCTTCTTCTTCTTCTTCTCGTGTTTTCTAGAGTTCTATTGGCATCGCAAGAATAGTCTTGTTTTTGTCTCACCTTGCTCTCTTTGTGTCATTGATGAGCTCATGGAAGCTAGTCGAGGTTGCTAACGAAGAAGATAAAACTTTCCTCTTTTGATTCTTCCTCTCTATCTTCTCTTCTTGGTTTTTCTCAAAAGCAACGGTCTTCCTTTTATTTTTTTTTCCAACGAGTAGCCCTTTACAAGCAATTCTATTTTCCCTTTGTCCAACCACTACAACCACAAGAGGAGTAAGTTGTTTCTTTCTTCTTTCATATTCCATTAATTGAAGGTGAGTTGTAAAGTATAAACTTTATTTTATTAAGTTGCTAGTTAGAAAGGTTATTTAGATCGGAATGGAGGTCTCATATGTAGGATTGCTAAATATTATGAGGAACAAAATCACAAATAATTTTTTAACTTTGAGTCATAGATAAGCTCTAGTGATTGATGGATCATTCATTTAACTAGAACTAAGGGTTATGGTCAAAATTTTTGAATTTAAGTTCATTTTCAATTCATTAAATTTAAAATTTAGGCTTTTAGACTATGAAAATCGACCTACACTAATGTTTAAAATTTTCTAAAATCACCCTCACCCCCTCCTAGTCAAAAATCCTCACTACGTCATTGTAGTATATCTATAGTGTGTAAGTAAGGTTTACTAGCTACAAAGATTCCAATGTACATATAATGCAAGAAGATTGGTAGGAGTACAATCATTTACCTAGGGTTAACATATTTCTTATTGGGACATTCCAATATTACAATCTTTCAAGACTTGGCTCGATAAAGCCATGAAGAATTTGTGAGAAACAACAAGGATAGATCTAGAAGATCATTGGGACTTTTCAAAGTTTGTGTTATGTGCCAAATGTAGGATCGAATATGAGCAATAGAGGAGAGGGGTAAATATCGCTACAAAAAACTTTTCGGATTAAGATACGATTTTTAGTACACAGCGGAAAGTAAGTTGCTAAAATGAAAAATGACGGCGGAAGAGAAAAAGCACAACGCTAATACTTTTGATTTTTACTTGCATCGGAGTCTATAACGGCTCCTACTGCAAGGCCCACGATCCTTGATCGTTTGCTTTGAGCGAGTCTATTAATTCTTCAAAAGATGTGTACAAGTTACAATTTTGAAATACAACAATAGAATAAAAATATACCGACAAAGCCTTTACAAATTGAAGATGAAGCGCGGAGTTATCAAAGTTATTTTGACATCGTCGGAGCCTTGTTTGCGCAGCACAAAGAAAAGGAAGTTGATTATAGTCGTTAGAAGTGTTGTTCCTAGAATCTGCTCGAAGAACCCTTTTATAGGGTGCTAGAGGCAGCTTCCCAGCCTCTGAAGGTGCCTCTAGATCAATTTGGATCAGCATCAACGAAATCTTGATTCTATCCGCCAAAAGGTACCTTCAAGCCTCTGAAGGCGCCTTCGGTGCCTCCACATGGTAGCCAGCGGCGAAACCTTTATCCGACAAAGGTTATCCGCATGAAGGCACCTTCCGATGCTTCGAGGCACCGTCACTCCTGTGCAAAGGCGCCTTTGTCCACTTAAGGCACCCTCCTGCCTTTCTGCATAAATACTTCAGCAGAGAGCACCCGAGGTGCCTCCCTTACCCAAGAGGCGCCTCGGATACTGTAGATCCGAGGTCCTTTTGCATTTTTCTTTTTCATGTAAGGTATATTAGTCCCAAACACAACTATACCCTACAAAACCAAGTTAGTACAAGTAATAGTATGTAAAGAAAACTATACAATGTTTATAAACAGTCAGTGCTGTATTGGTCCTGACTTTCAAGTTTCACCAGAAACCCTAGGTCAGACCGACACCTACTATTCCCTCTCCGGGGAACGCATCCTCACCTACTCCACTCAGGAGAAGTTACCTTTTACCAACCGGTGCCTCCGATTGGACTTTTGCTAGGCCTCCGAAGACCCGGAGCTCGATGACGTCCGACCCTCGACCCGTCTCGACTCCTGTCTGCTATTCTCGCTCGGCAAAGTCTTCTTCTCGATCCCCGAGACTAAGTCTTTGTGCTCCACTTCATCCGCCAAGGCTTCGTGCTCGACTTCACTCGCCAAGGCTTCATTGCCCTATCCTCAACCATGAACTCATGCTCAACCCTGCATGTCGAGACTTCGTGCCTAGGTTACCTAGGACTTTCCTGCACACTCAGCAAACCACATCAATTCACAAAACAAGCTTAACTTTCAACCATTTGCCATTATCAAAATAAGGTTCGATCTTGGTCCTTCCTACACCAATAATCTCCACCTTTTTTATTTATGGCAACCCTAGTTCAAAGTTAAGCAAAATCAAAAACAAGAAAAAAAGATAGATACTTTTTAATGCTCTCCCTTAACCAAGTACTCTCTCCCTTAACCATTTATCATTTGTACTTAAGGAAGGAGATGAAACTTTTTCAAAAATAAACTTAGTCAAGTTAAAATTGATTTTGTTTTAAAGTTAACTTTTAAATTAAATCTGAAAAATTGATTTAACTTTAGAGTCAAGTTAACTTTAAAGTTGAATAGTTTTAAAAGTCAAGTTAACTTTAAAAAAAATAGCTAAGTCAGATACTTTCACAACCCAAGTTAACTTTAAAAGATATAATAGATTTAAGTATTAAGTTATCTTTAAAAATCAATGTAAAAACTTTGAAAATTTCAAGCAAAATTATAACTGTTAACTTTGAAAACTTCGATCATTTAAAATACAAAACACTTAAAAGTAAAATTATAACTTGTTAACTTGTTAACTTTGAAAACTTTGAACATTTAAAACATAAAACACCATATAAAACACAAAACACTTGAACTTTGTTTATAACTTGTTAATTTTGAAAACTTTGAACATGTTTTTTTTTAAACTTAAACTTTGAACTCTCTCTCAATTTTGAAAACTTTGAACACTTTAAAAAAAACTTAAACTTTGAACTTTTCTCTCAATTTTGAAAACTTTGAACACTTTAAAAAAAAAAACTTAAACTTTGAACTTCTCTCTCCCCCTTTACCATATATAAAAAAAATCAAGTATGAGGGAAATTTAAAAACTAACAAGTGAAGGTATCAGAGCAATTAAATAAAGTCTA
>JBAMIE010000049.1:1604162-1620963 GCA_037177295.1 Kaempferia parviflora | reverse complement strand
TACCTGCATAAATCACCATGGAGGAGAGGAAATGAAACATAGATTAGATATTTACAATCGTTTGGGGGAAATCAAGTTCTAGAATTGCTTTTCCCCTTCGTTCACAACTCTCTCCCTCTCTCTCTCTATTGCCCTCAATTAACCCCCCCCCCCCCAACTCTACTCAGCTCTCTCTCTCTCAGAGCTCACTCTCATTCTCTTAAGCTCTCTTGTGAACTCAATACCCCTTAATTCTCTAGATAACCTATTTTGTTATTCTGCTAGTACTTGATTCACAGTCCTCGTGGGATTGATATCTTTTATTACTTGATGGCATACATTGCACTTATGATTTGATAATATCAACTTGGCAGCACTCGACATCTACTCAAGAGAACTCAGAGTCCACTCTATGGCATTTTTATTACCCTTTGGATCACTTGGCCGACTTAAGTCTTCTATTCGGCCGACATGGCAGTCGGGCGACTTCTCTGCTGACTCGGCGTTCGACAATTTACTCAACAGTTGAGCAAAGTCTCTCCTAACTTGTCACTTGAAGTACTTGGTGACTCGCACTCAAAGTACTCAGTGATTCTACACTTAGAGGACACGACACTCAGAGTACTGGGTTGAAGCGGTACTAACTCCTATCATTTGATCTGTAGAACAATCATCATCTTTTAGATATATCAAATTGCCTTGGAGCCCACCATCTTCCATTATCTTTTCTACCTAATGTAAATAGAGCCTGGGTTTTTTTTACTTTGCAACTAGGACAGGGTGTATCTTCCTAGGTGAGTACTCTTCTTCACATAAGGGGTGAAAGGGTTGCTTTATCTTCACCAATTCGCCTCAACCGTACACTTGGTCAACACCCTGGCTAAATGATCTACCAGTTCAGCCAAGTTGGGCGACTACAAGTTGGAGCTAGCATATCTTGATATAGTTATTATCCTGCCCAGACTAAAGTTCAATGTCAGTTTGTTGGTGGAAAATGGAGCACTACTTTATTGGGCTCGGCTAAACCCGAAAGCAGTAAAGCAGGATGGCCACTTGAGTAAGGCTTCTTTGGCAAACTTTCCTTTTTAACTGACTAACTTTTTATCTTTGCATGTCAAATCATGCTTAACGCATCGCTAAGAAAGATCATAAAGTGGCACATGACTTTAGTAGAGGATGTGTGGGCCTAAAAGGGTGCAGCTGAGGGATCCGCACAACTATTGATCCCTCATCCTTCTAAAGTTGCAAACGAGACTGAGGTTGTTGCATCTCTTGACACCAATTCCTATCATCGAACTGATGGATTCACTAGACATGATCCTTCCTAAGGTCGAGACCCTAGCTGAGACCCACCCCTGAAAGGGGGACCAGTCTTTCAAAAATCCGCTGCCCTCTTGCTCTGTCATAGTGGCTAGTGGGGAGGGTGGAAAGTCAATTTTGGTGACTGAAAGCTAAAGAATGAAAGTTAGAGCCCATGACCGAGACTTCAAAGAAATTAGTGACTGAGACTGTAGCTTAATGAAATCCACAACCGAGACTGGGTTTCGAAGAGACAGAACTTGTCTCAGCTTCTAGAAGGGGGTATCCAGACACCACACTCACTAAGGAGTTGCCGCCTAGAGGCAAAGGCCAAGGAAAAAATTATGATGCCCAAGGTTTCAACGGCCTTGGCTATTGGCAATCAAGTTGTTGCTCTCCCTCTTGAGCGAGCACCATCAACAGCAACCCTTCCCGTCACCATGCTGCTTCATCTTCTAAGCCAACCCAACCAAATCCAAGGTCCAGCCCTTCCCCTGCTGCCCAACTCTGCACTTACAAGAGAGAAATTATGCGACAACTGGACCTTCTGAATCTAGTCCATAACTTGGTCTAGTCCATTAGGAAGGTATACTATGCTTTTTAATTTGAAACTGAGAGATCCTCTATAAATCATGGTTTTGATTGTGAAGTTCAAGGTGGAAAGGAAGGGACTATACTGCTGCCTTTGTAATCTAATGGGAAAATATCACGTAATGAAAACACGATAGCTAAGCTGGAGGATTAGTAAGCTCAGTTGGGATAAGAGGCTAAAAGGGACTTACGGGCTACGAAGAGGATGACTGAGGACGAGGCCGCAAAATGGAGCAAGAGGGCCCAGACCTATTTTGATAAGGCTTAGAGACTGGAAGATGAGCTTAGTCAGACACGGACTATTGTGCTGGCTCCAGAGGAGTCAGCTAAACAAACTCAAGAGGAGTTTCTTTAAGCCCAACATGAGCTGGCCTTACAGGCAGTGAAGTCGGTCACCTTCGACAGCCAACAATTGCAGCTTCAATTTGAGCTCCTGGCCTCAAACTTAGCAAAAGAATGGAGCAGAGCGCCAGACCAGCTTTGGAATGGGAGAATGTCAAGGCTGAGATGACCTCTAAGTTGGAGATTGCTAAGGTTGAAAGTGAGGCCGCCAAGGCTGAGTTGTCTGAGTATCAGGCGGGAGAGAAGAAGACTTCTTAACCTCTCAGGAGTTCTATGATCTGCTGGAGTAGAGGACCAACAACATGTTTCAGCACGGCATCAAAAGCCTCATCTACCTCCCATTCTTGGACCTAAAGAAAGTCTGGGAAGGGCTACCCAACTCCAAGTGATTGTGCCTCCTTTTCCCAATGTTGCCCCTGCCTCTTATCTTTCCAATTTTGAAGTCATCCCTATTTTATTTTTCACCTTGAAATGATATGTAAAAAATCTCTTACTATGAATAGACTTCTCTTTCATCTTGTCCTACTTATATGTGCCAATTGTGGATCCTGGTGGCTTGCTCGAGTGAGAAATGAGGGGGGCAATGACTAATGCAGCAATATGGATGATATTAGGATCTAAACCTGAGCTAGGGTGATGTTTGGATTCGGAATTGGGTGTTAGGCCTTTCAAAAAGCTGAGACAATTGAGGTTTGAGCATGTAGTAAGACTGAACTGCTAGTTTGAGGCTAGGATGCCTTTCGGAAATGATATAAGGAATGCATTTAATTGAAATTATATAAAATTGATTGCAAATTTATCTGTCATAGTGACTTTAGTGGATAATCACAAGCGGCTAAGTAATGAAAGATGAGATATCTAAGGTTGGGCCTGTCGTCAGGATGTGCCATTAGTAAAAGGTCAGGAAATCTATGCCTATCATAAGACTTAGTTATTAGCGAGTAGGGCTAAGAGGGACATATCTTCTGAGTTGTTAGAGAATAATGCTAAGAAGGGTATATATCTTCCGAGCCGTTAGCGAGTGGGGCTAAGAAGGCCATGAGCTTCGCTAGCACAGAGCTAGAAATTCTGAGCCAACTAGAATGGGGATAGGAAGTTCGAGTCTCTCGTAAGGTAGAGGCACTAATGAGGGGCTATAAGGGTCAAGAGCTCTACTAGCATAGAGCTACGAATTCTAAACCTGTTGTAAGGCAGAGCCACCAATGAAGGGATAGGAGGGTCAAGAGTTCCGCTAGAATGGAACTAGGAATTCAGAGCCTCTCATAAGGTGGAGCCACTAGCAAGGGTCTAGGAGGGCCGAGAGCATAGAGCTAGGAATTGCAAATCTGTCATAAGCTAGAGCCACTAGCGAGGGGCTAGGAGAACCGAGAACTCCGCTAGAATGATGCTAGGTTCTCCTAGCCTATCGTAAGGAGGAGCCATTAGCTAGTGGGGCTAAGAGGGTGGGCAAACCATGAATTTCTGAGTCTGCCATAATTATGAGACTGTCAGAAGGCTGAGATTCTGAGTCTAATGTGATAAAGAGATTGTGAGAAATCTCAACCATTAGCGTGTGAGGCTAAAGGGCCATTGAGTTAGTGAGTCTACCGGAAATACTGTGACTTTGAGTTTGCTGAGATAAAGAGATTGTGAGAACATTGAGCCATTAGCACGTGAGGCTAAGAGGGTTATTGAGTTGCAGAGTCTACCAAAAATATTGAGACTTTGAGTGTGCTGAGACAACAAGACTGTT
Source organism: Kaempferia parviflora (assembly GCA_037177295.1). NCBI lineage: Eukaryota > Viridiplantae > Streptophyta > Magnoliopsida > Zingiberales > Zingiberaceae > Kaempferia > Kaempferia parviflora. The sequence continues at coordinate 1,617,020 of JBAMIE010000049.1, read as the reverse complement.
AGGATACTAAAACTCTAACTCTGCTATGATAACAAGACTGTCTGGAAACTGAAATTCTAAGCTGCTAAGATAACGATATTGAGAGAACGTTGAGTCATTAGTGCATGAGGCTAAGAGAGCTATTGAGTTGCAAAGTCTATTGAAAATTGAGACTGTGGGTCTGCTGAGATAAGAAGACTATCAGAATGTTGACCATTAACGCATTGGACTAAGAGGGCTTTTGACTTTCTGCATCTAAATTACTTAGCATAATGCTAGGTTGCCTGACTTATCATAAGGTTGTTGCACTAGAAAAGATATAAATGCTACAATTTTACTTGACAAACAATGAATATTTTCATGGGTGAATTACAGAGAAAGAAAAAACATAGAATGATGGTACTCTGAATTAGACCGATACAGCCTTAAATGTGTAGCATGCCAAGGTCACTTGAGTTCTTTTCCTTATCGTTCATCCAAGTAGTAAGATACACAATCGAGTCGGTACGTGACTCGGTAGGGTTCGTCCCAGCATGGCTCTAGCTTACTGATATCTCTCATAGGCTTCATTTTCTTCTAAATAAAGTCTCCGACTTGGAAGAAGCGAGGGATGACACGTTTATTGTAGTCTTGGCTCATGCATTGCCGGTAGACTTTGAGTCATGATTTTGCCTTCTCCCGGGTTTCTATAACAAGGTCCACCAGTTGAGAAGTCTTCTATCTGAGTTTTCTTCAACATCTTCAGATGCACAGATTTATGATGATTCAAGATCGATCTTGACTAGGATTACTACTTCTCCCGTTGACTAAGTGAAAAGGAGTCATCCTGATGCTGTCGCATGGGGTTGTTCGATATACCTAGAGAATATTAGGAAGCCAAGGTTTTTGCCACTAAGATTGAGGCTTCTGCCTCGACTTTACCGACCACTGCTGCTACTGAGACACCGGCTCTAATCATTGAACTGGTGTAGTTGTTGAGGCTACCACTCCCGAAGCCAAGACCATAGCTAAAGATTGATCCTGAGAGGAGGAGTCTCTCACCAGCGGCCATCATCCTCCGGACCCCGAGAGAGAGAGAGAGAGTCGGACATCGAGGCCCGAGGTCAAGAGCTTGAAGGAGTCTCAAAGAATTCGACGTATGAGATCAAGGTTTCGAAGAAATTAGCGACCGAGATCTGAGTCTCAAAGAAGTCAACATTTGAGATCAACATCTAAAGGAAACAAAAGTCCATCCAGCCCCCCAAAGGGAGGCATCCCAGTACTGCAACCTCTAAGAAGTTGCCCTGTAAACACAAGTGTAATGGGAAAGATGGTGCGCCAAGGGCATCAGTGACTCCCATTGCTAGTGATCAAACAACTATTCCCACGTATGAGCAGGCGCAATCAACCTCCAATAGTGCGTCTAGATGTTGTGCTTTTCCACCTTTTGGATAACGACAGTAGAGTGTCGACACTGCCCAACCACACCTGCTTACTAGACAGAAGTCATGTTGGGGCTAGGGCTCTTGGATTTATTCAAAAATATGATCGGTGCTGCCTTGAAAGTAAATTTTACTAGTTGTACACGAATCACTTTGGACATTACTAAATTATGTTCTCTGTTGCAGTCTGAAATAGAGGCTAAGGGCTTACACTGACATCTTGTTCATTTGGTGAAGCGTCACCATATTATGGAGAAGCGAATAGCGGAGCTGGAGAGCCAACATACTCAACTGACCCCTTCCGAGAGCAGGCTTACAGAGTCTCTGTCTACTACCGATACAACCAAGGTAGAGCAGGCCATGGCTCAAATGACAAGGGAGAAAGAGGAAACGAAAACTGAAAAGTAGAAAAAGAGGGACAAGACCTATTCCAACTGACTTCATGATTTAAACATGAGCTTACTTAGGCTCAAGCTACCCCATGAGCCTCAAAGGAGTTGACCAAGAAAATGCAGACTACAGAGGAGTCGGCCAAATAGGATTAGGAAGAACTATTTCAGGCTCAGTAGGAAGTAGTTGTGCAAGAGGGGAAATGAGCTGCCTTAGAGATTCAGCTGTTGTAGGTCCGATCAGTCCTTCGTGACAAGGTCTTGGCTAGGGAAAGGCTAGGGCTTCAATTATCTGAGTCCGAGGAGCAAAAGGAGAAGATGACCTTTGAGTTAGAGGCTGCCCAGATTAAACTGGAGGCCTTTAAGACTGAACTAGAGTCTGCCAAAACAAAGTTGGATGACTTTCAGCTAGGAGAAAAGGGTCACCAAGGTAATCAGAAGAAAGTCTTTCTTGTCTCTTAGGAATTTTATGACTTGCTCACGCAAAGAAGTAACATTATGCTTAAGCATGACTTCGAGGGAACCATTAGCCAGTTAATCAGGTCCAATCATCATGACGGAGAACGATCTTGTTGGATAAAAAAATTTAAGATATTTCTACAATAGTATGATATTGTCCACTTTGAGTCTAAGTCCTCATGGTTTTATTTTTAGGCTCTACCCAAAAGGCCTCATACCAATGGAGATATCTTTCTCTTATAAACTCATGGTCTTTCCCATATTTTTTCAATATGGGACTATGTTTGCAACCTTGCAACTCAACAATCCCCCCCTCAAACAAAGGACTACAGACCCCCTCAAGTCCGATTCTTGACCCACCAAGACTTCCTGCATCTCAGTCCAACCGACCTACTAGGACTTCCTTGCCTAGCTGCAACTAGAACTTCCTTGCCTAGCTGCAACTAGGACTTCCTACCTGGTGTCTGGTCTCCTCTCCTGATTCGGACATGGGAGCTACCAATCCTTTATTAGAGGTCAACATTCTATCCACATGGTTCGATCGGATCATAACTCTTATGCACAGTCGGCGGTTAGTCCTTCTAGTAGTCCAGGCTCTGATACCAATTGTTGGTTTAAAAGAATTTTAGATATCTCCATAATGACATGATATTGTCCACTTTGCGCCTAAGCCCTCATGATTTTACTCTTGGCCTCTACCCAAAAGTCCTCATACCAATGGAGATATCTTTCCCTTATAAACTCATGATTTTTCTCATGTATTTTTAATATGAAACTATGTTTACAACCTTACAATCTAACAGATCTATCCTTAGATTTGAAAAATGTTTCGGACAAGCTGGCCGACACTGAGAAAAGGTCGACTGATCATACTTCTTGCCTTTTCTGCCCGTTTATTTCTCCACTTATCCTTAGGTTAGTTTTTATTCTGCCATCTTATTGGCATTTGAAAAGATGTAAGGTCTTACGAAAGTTATTGAAAATCCTTTTTTACAAATCTATTATCTTGAATGTATGCTTTTGCTCTATCTTTGTGTGCTTACTAAGGTGGTGATCCTTCTGCCAAAGTTTGAAGAGTTACTAAAATTCTAAATAAGTAGCATAACTGTCTTCTTTTAATGCATTTGCCTTGAGGAGTGTTGAGTGGTGAGTGATTGGCTTATCATAGAACTAGTTTATAGGTGAGAACTCCAAGCATATTATTAAACTAAGATAGTAGATACTTACACCTGAGACCGAGATATGGAAGAAGTCGAGATATGAGAATGATATATGAATGATGCAGAACTCTTAGATTGACAGGGCGGGTGTCAGAAACTAAGTCTGATACACAAATGTAGATAATCAGAGCCTAATCTCATTAGTTATCCTATTTCTGAGATATGGTCTCTCACTAGGTTAAGCCACCAAGGTAAGTTAGAAGGGTTGAGTGTTGAGCCTGTCATAAGGCTAGGACCATCTTTGTTGGAGAGAGAAAGAGTGTATTGAAATGAAAGTACATAAAATCGATTGCATGCTTATCTGTCAATGTGGCTTTATTGAGCTGATAATTTCAAGATCCCAAGAGAAGATTGATGTCAATGATCGATCCCAAAATATGGATGATGTTGATATCTGAGATTGGACTAAAATGTAGGATCGTAGAGAGGCTAGAGGGGGTGAATAGTGTTGTTTCACTGTTTCAAAAATCACGAGTAAAGAACGTAGCGGAAGCTAGAGGGGGTGAATAGTGTTGTTTCACTGTTTCAAAAATCACGAGTAAAGAACGTAGTGGAAATGAGAAGAGGAAGAAAGCAATCACGCTAACAAGATCACTTTTACTTGGTTGGAGGCTTCGGCGACTCCTACTCCAAGGCCCGCACGTGAGAGTGCTTTCATTGGGCAATCACTATAATAACAAATCAGTTACAATAATTGAGTACAAGAAACTTGAATGATTATAATTACCGACAACTAGGAGAATGAGAGGAATTTAGTTGCAGGTTATCGAAGCAACGTTTCGGCATCATAGAATTATTTTTAGAGCAGCGCGCAAAAGTGAAACTTGTTCAAATTGATGTTTAGAAGTTCTTTTCTGAAGCTCTTTAAATAGGGCATCTCCGGGCACCCAGAACAGGTCGGGGCGCCCCCATATGGCTGATGTGGTGCACCCTCGTCGAAACTCTATCTCCAAAGTTTTATCTACTTTCGGACGCCCGGATCGGTCCGGGAGCTCGGACCGTTGCAATGTGTCAGCCAACTATTGTGTGCCACCTCAGCAGGGGGCCTTCTCTGCTCAGAGCCTTCCTGACCCCCGGGCGCCCGGAATTTACGGGCCCCCGGACCAGGTCCGAGCACCTGGAGTTTGATTTTTCTAGTTTTAATTTTCTGTATGAAAAGGTCAGTACAACAAATATAACCTACAAAATAAAGTTCGCACAGTATATAAAGTGAGTAGTAGTATGACAGTCTTCAAACTGTCTTCGAGTTTCGCTGAAACCCTAGGTCGGACAGATGCTTACAGTTCCCTCGATCGGGAACGCATTCTCACTAAGTCACTCTCCACCAGTGACTTACCTTACTTACTAGTTGTCGACTTCCTTGACTGGGTCCTTGACTTACCAGAGCTTCTTGCCAAATCTCAACTAATCTGGACTTCCGCTAGTTGTCAACCCAACTGGACTTCTTTTTGCTAGGTCTCAACTGACCTGGGGTTCGTGCCAGCTATCAACCTAGTTGAACTTCAGCCAAGTGTCTGGTCTTTTAGACCCATCAAGTTTATATCCTGCACACTTGGTAAAAATATTAGATCACACAACAACTAACTTTAATCATTTGTCATTCATCAAAACCTAAATTCGATCATTGGTGTCAACTGCACCAACATAGAATGGTGTAAGGATCCAGAATGAATTGCTAGCGCGAGCCTAGGAGCATTGTGCCTGTCGTAAGGCGGGGCCACTAGTGAGGGGCTAGGAGGGCCATGAGCTCCACTAGCACGGAGCTAGGAATTCTGGGTCTATTGTAAGGCGATACCACTAGCGAAGAACTAGGAGGGCCAAGATCTCCACTAACATGGATCTAGAAAGTCTAGACATGTCGTAAGGCAAAGCCATTGGCGAGTGAGGGCCAAGCGACGCAGGCAAAGTCTCAGTCATTAGCACGATACTAGGTTCTTCTAGCATGTCATAAGACGGAGCCATTGGCAAGTGGGCCTAAGAGGGTAGGCAAATCATAAAGTTTTGAGCCTGCCCTAATTTTGAGACTAACAAGAGGTCAATATTCTGAGTCTGCTGAGATAATGACATTGTGAGAATGTTGAGCCATTAGCTCGTATATCTACAAGGGCTATTGAATTGCAAAGGCTATCAAAATTATTGAAACTCTGAGTCTATTGAGATAATGAGATTGTTTGGAGGCTGAGATTCTAAGTCTGCTGAGATAATGACACTGTTAAGAGGCTGAGATTCTAAGTTTGTTGAGAGAACTAGACTATAAGAATGCTGAGCCATTAGCGTGGGAGGATAAGAGGTCTATTGAGTTGTAGAGTCCGCTAAAAATATGGAGATACTTAGTCTGTTGAGATAACTAGACTATTAGGAGACTGAGATTCTAAGTCTACTAATATAACAAGACTATGAGAACACTAAGACATTAGCAAGTGAGGCTAAGAAGGGTATTGAGTTGTAGAGTCTACCAAAAATACTAAGACTTTGAGTCTACTTAGATACGAAGACCGTCATAATGTTGAACCATTAACATGTGGGACTAAGAGGATTATTGAATTTCTACATCTTAATTACTTACCATGATGCTATGTTTTCTAACTTGTCGTAAGCTTGTTGCATAAGAAAAGATAGTAAAAGCTGTGATTTTACTCGACAAAGCGTGAATATTTTCAAGGATGAATTATAGAGAACGAAAAAATATAGAACAATGGTACCCAAAATTAGACCTGATATGGTTTTAAATGTGTGGCATGCCAAGGTCACTTGAGTTCTTTTCCTTGTGGATTGTCCAGGTAGTAAGATCCACAATCGAGTTGGTGCATAACTCCATAGGATCAATCCCAGCAAGGCTCTAACTTGCTGACATCTCCCATAGGCTTCCTTTTCTTCCAAAAGAGATCTCCGACTTGGAAGGAGTGAGGGATGACATGTTTACTATAGGCATGGCTCATGCATTGCTGGCAGACCTTGAGTCATGTTTCTGCCTTCTCCTGGCTCTCTGTAATAAGGTCAAGCTTAAGAAGTCTTCTATATGAGTTTACTCGACATCTTCATATGCGCGGATCTGGGCTGATTCGAGGCCGATCTTGATTGGGATCACTGCTTCTCCGCCATAGAGTAAGTGAAAAGCAATCATCCTGGTGCTATCATGTGGGGTTATCCGATATGACTAGAGAATATTGGGAAGTTCTTCCACCCAGCTACTTTTGATGTGATCCAACTTGATATTCAATCCTTGGATTAGTTCCCTATTGACATATTCCATCTGACTATTTCTCTGAGGATAATAGACTGAGGTAAAGACATGTTGAATGTCAAAATCTTGATATCATGTTTTGAGTTCGTGAACTTGAAATTATCGGTCATTATCCAACACTAGTTTGCAGGGGATGCCAAATCGGCATACTATGTTTTCTCATAGAAATTTGAGGACAGATTTTTCCGTGATCCGAGCCCAAGGGTTCAGCTTTTACCCATTTTGAGAAGTAGTCTACCGCGACGAAGAGGAATTTCTTTTGGTGGGGCCCCATCGAGAAGGGACCCACAGTGTCCATCCCCCACTGGTCAAAAGGGATGGATATCATGGAGATCTTCAGTAATTTCATGTGTTGGCAAAGGTTGATGGTTCTGGCAATTGAGGCAAATACCGATTAGTTGAGTCGTGTCAGTTTGTAGCGTAGATCAAAAGTAACAAGCCAGGAGGACCTTTCGTTCCAAATTCCAACCTCTAGTGTGATTTCTATAGTAGGCTTAATGTATTTCTTTTATGACATAGTCATCATCTTCGGGGCTTATGCACTTAAAGATTGGACGTTCTTATACAAGATGTCTCCGACTAACTTAAAATATATAACCCACCTCTTAAGAATCCTAGCCTACTTCGAGTTGTCGAGCAAAGTCTTTTCCCTCAAGAAAGAGACAAAGAGGATTCCCTAGTCAGTTGGATTACTTAGGTGAGGCGTATAGTCGATGTTATCAACCAATAGTTCTCAGCAGCAGACTCTTCTAGTTCAACGTTGTCAAGGCGCATGCCATCTTGGCCAGTTTATCGGTCTTTTGGTTATCTGCCTGAGGCATTTTTTATATTTGACTTCCTAAAAACCAGCTTTTAGTCATTCAAAGATCTCTATATAGTGTCAGAATTGGTCATTATGAATTTTGAAAGTTCCTTCGAGCTACTGGACTGCCAATTGTAAATATGAGTGTATGATGATTCAGGCTGCTCCTATATGTTTGGCTGCTTTCAGGCCCACAAACAAGGCTTCATATTCAGCCACATTATTTGACACATTGTAGTGGAGCTTTATTACTAATTGTAGGGTGTATCCCCAAGGCGAGCATAGTAACACTCAGACTCTTCTTCCTTTTTTTGTAGCCAACCTGTCCACAAAGATCTTCCAGACTTATTTAGTTTAAAGCCAAGTGTCTTGGTCAGGAAATTAGCCAAGGTCTGAGCTTTGATAGTTTCCGTGGTTAGTACTAAATTTCATATTCTTCAAGTTTAGTGGTTCATTTGATTAGACATCTAGAGGCTTCTAATTAGTTAACACTCGTCCCAGGGTGCTATTAGTGAGTACCGTGATAGGGTGAGAGAGGAAGCAAGGCTAAAGCAAGAGAGAGATGCGTGTAGATTATGCATGTTTTTAAGCATTGTTAAGCATATATTTAGTTACATTTCATGAGTATGATTTGCATTCACACACCCTATGTTTATGTGATTTTGTTACTTTTACTCTTTTAGTTCGGAGAACTTCTTTTTACTTATTTTCATTAATAGAATGTGTTTTTGGAGCAAAAATGAAGCATAAATCCCTAGGAACGTGAAGTTGGAGAAAGAAGCACACTCTAGTAGTGTCACATAGCACGAATGTACTCCTACCCCAAGAAAAATGAAGAATTGAGTGAAAAAAAACTCAACATGGGCTAGTCATGCCTCATCATCAAGCTTAACACATGAAACATACAAGAAGAAAAAATATTTCAAAAGACTTTCAAAAGGGATTTTTTTATAAAGAAATAAGCTCCAGTCGTGTCCTATGACAATACCATGTTCCTCGGATGAAATCAAGGCCAAATCAATGCTAAAATGGAGCCAAAATCCTCTCACATGGCCAGGCCATGCTAAAATGCATGGCCATGTGTGATACTCAGCATTTCCAGAACTAATTATGGCATGACCGTGTCAAATTCTGGACTGCACTACGGACCAAAAGTAAAACGGTCATAATTTTCAGCTCAATTAGAGTTAAGGGTCATACAATCTTTTAAAGTTAAATAATTTCAAGATCTACAACTTTACTTCAAGGTTAAATCTATGAAAATTGGGACTAATGGGTGAAAACCCAATTTTAGAGGAGCCTCACTAATGGAACAAATCTGAAATGTTTAGAGGAAGTATAAAAGGGTCAAGAAAACCTTTACTTGACTCATCATAGAATAGGGGGATCCACCCCCTTCTTTGGAGAAGAGTTTACCCTCTAGGAGAAACTCTAGAGTAGATAGCTTCTTCCATCAAGATGATCCATCCACCGCTGGCGCGAGGATTTCATCTGAGAAGACCGGCAATACATTGATAAGCATTCTCTCCTCTCTATTTCATGTATTGATTTGTAGATTGTTATTCTTCTAAGTTTTTTGGGTGTATTTCCTTCTCTATGGAGTATATTCTCGGGATTCTAGGATTAGCGAGTAATTATGATATGATATTGATGTATGAACTAGGTATTTGGTCATTTCTCTTTTCTTTAATAATTTTATGTCTTGTTCTTGCTTGATTAAATGTGTGTATGTGAATGTGATGGATTATGGTGGATTTGTCATCTTGTTGAAGAGAAACTCTAGATTGTATGACTGTGGGGCCCTATGACAGAGGGTTTCCCATTAAGCGGACTTTTTAGAATGATGCTCTTAAAAGGAGGCCAATTTGCTACAAGGGAATTACAAATTATAGGTTAATGGATTTTCCCCAATTTAATATTAAGAAGTATGATTGGGGGGCCTGATGTGATAGGGGGTATCTTTTAACAGGACTTTCTAGTGTTGCCTCTTTACTTAATAACATTGAAATCGGAGTAAGCACTCCAGTGTAACCTTCATGGGTTCATATCGATAATGTGAATATAATCTCTATAAATGCGTAAACATGTAGGTAAAGATGTGAACAAAATATAAGATATCAACTAGCATCATAGTGAAACTAAAATCCTAGAATCATTTTCTCAAGCCAATTCCTCTCTCTTCGATCATGCTCTCTCTATCTCTTACTATTACTATCTTGTTCACGTGATTTCACATAACTTCAATCATTTAGATAATTTATTTTGCAAATTTAACTAGTACTTAATCAATAGTTCCTGTGAATCAATAATTTTTTTTTACTTGATGACATAACTGTGCACTTACGGTTAGACAATAAGTTTTTGGCGCCGTTGCTGTGAACTATTTTTTTATTGTCATTAGTTGACTAGCAATTTAGTTACTCTAGACTACTTTTTTTGTTAATAAATTATGCATTTCTTTCTTATTTTTAATTCTGTATTTTTCTTTCTTACTATTTAAATTCTACATTCTTGTTTTTCTAATAATTCTATTTTTTAGGTGATTGTGTTTGTTTCCAAAAACCTACTAATTATTTTTACTAGATATGATGAGATCTGACATGGCAGACAGGACTTTGAGAGAATATTTCAAACTCATAACTAGAACAGCGAGATCTCCCATTGTGCTACCTCAAATCGATACGGACCACTTTTAACTAGACCCAACATTAATTTTCATGATACAAGGTTCACCAATTTAGAAGAGAAAATTCAGAAAACTCATATTTACATCTTGAGATATTTCAAGAATATTACAATATGGTGAGTTATGAAGGAGTTTTTGTGAATGCTATTCGGTTGCTAGCATTTTCTTTTAGTATCAAAGATAAAGTAAGGACTTGGTTGTATTATCTCCCTCAACAAAGAATAACAAGTTGGGAACAACCGGAGCAAAGGTTTCTGAATCACTTTGTCCCTCCAAGTAGGACAACGTACATGTGGAATATAATGATAAGTTTTTCTCAAGTAGATGTAGAATCATTATTTGAAGTAAGGGATAGATTTAAAGGTTTATTGCGGCAATGTCCTCATCATGATTTGGAAAAGTGGCTGACTGTGCATATATTATATATAAGGATTTCTTTTTCAAATAAGATATTTTTGGATTCAACTGCAGGAGGTTCTTTGATGAATACAAGTTTGAACAAAGCATATAACTTAATTGATTAAGTGATATTGAGCCACCAAGAGTGGTCAAATGAAAATTGGAAGGCATCTTCCCTAAGAATGATAGAAATATGAGTCATGATGTAAATGTGAATGTCAAACAAAATTTGTTGCAACCGCCCAGGAATTTAGAAAACCGTATAGAAAATATCATCAATTCACAGAATGAGGGGTTCAAACAGTTAGAGGCTAAGATAGAGAGGCTAACTTCACAATGTGTTGGATCTTTGCCACATACTCTAAAGACAATACCTCCACCGAGAACCTATGTACCACTAGTTTCTTTTTCATAAAGGCTAGTGAAAGCCAAGAACAATGAAGAATTTGACAAATTTTGTGATGATGGTGTGGTTTCTTGCAAATTTCTTGATGTAATTACTGAGGTTGCATTTGTTGCTGGTGTTATACATTTTTTTGATGATGATGATCAATATGAAATTTCTGATGAAGTTGTTGATTCTTCTATTGTTGATGTTGATATTGGTATATTCAGTCCTGTCAATGATGATGTTGAGAAAGGAAGTGAAGTAGTATCTCAAGAATTATATTCTTTGGTCGCACAACTACATGATAATATGGATGTTGTAGGAATTGAACCAGTTCATGATGTAGGGACTTATGCAGTAAAGCAAAGCCCCAAGAATCACTATCTTTAGTGACACCACCACCTAAGCTAGAGCCAGAATGCTTACTTGACCCAGAGAAAGTCACATTTACTTGTTAAGAACCTTCAGGTATCTTTCAACAATGCAAGGTTAGTATCTCTTATAATCTTTTAGAAAATTTCATAGAGGTACCTGCAATTAATTTTGTTAGATGTGATTCATTTTTTGATCATTATCAGTTAAACTTAATATTATTCTAGTTCTTTCTTATCTCGCATGTGTGTGGGAGGTGTGCTCTTTCATTGGGTGTGCATGTTTTTATAAGGCCTGGGATTGGATGCTCCAACTGAATCATCTCCAACTTTCGGGAAGTACTTTAATGGGGACGAAGATGGAGAGAGCGGTGCTTCACAATATTACTCCCATAATGATAGCTTTCTCATTCATTGGGATAATCTCACTATTGGCTTGTCTATTATTACTAAATCTCCTTCAACCACTAGGAACTCAGGGGAGTCCATTCCTTTTCTTTTTCTTACTTGTCCTTATTAGTGCATTTTTTTATTTTTCATTCATGTACTTTGCTAGGTTTTAGGGCCAATAACATCCACGAGCTAGTTGTGAGGCTTTCCATGGGTGTGGGAGCCATTTGGAGAAAAATTGAAGGCAAGTGATGTCTATGAGGCACGACCTGCCTTTTTAGTAGCAGGATTCAGTAGCTATCATGGTGTGGTCGTGTCTCTTAGGCACGACCGTGCCAATTTTAAAGCATCTCTAAAGTAAACCACTTCATGGTTGTGTCTTTTCGATATGGCCATGTGATAGGAATAGTGCCTCTCACGGGGCATGGCAATATCATTTTGACACGAAGATGCTTCGCGAACAGAGGCTATCATGGCTTGGTCATGTCTTTTTACCACAGTCGTGTCTCGCGTCTAGAGGCTCTCACGAGGAGGTCGTGTCTTCTGACACTGTCATGTGGCATGATTATAAGGGTTAAAACTTTAATTCATTGGTTGTGTCTCACTTCTACATGGTCGTGCCCAATTTCGTGGCTCCCCTTGATCTCATTTCTTTCCTTTCTACTAACCCTAATCTCCTAGGTTTTTTTTGTCTAAACTTATTTTTGCAGAATTCAAAGATGAGGAGGAATGCGAATACCAAATAGAGGGGTGACTTCAATACATGAATGACTCAAATGTTTAGCGTGCATCACTTGGTAAGTCCCCTCACTTCAAACCTCCTCTGTATTATATTTTCATTGGGACAATGAAAGATTAAGTCTGAGAGATGTATATATATTGGGTTGTTGGTTAATTTTATGATGTTTCTTTTTTTGCATAATAACTTTTCAAGTTGCATCATATATCTTGTCATTATTTGTTTGTTCCTTATAGCAAGATACTAGCATGTTGATTCTAGATATTGTAGGATCGAGATTGAGCGATAGAGGGGGGGGGGGGGTGAATCTCGCTTCGAAAAAAAACTATTCGGATTATAAACTGAGTACGCAGCGGAAGTAAAGAAGAATA
>JBAMIE010000049.1:1556424-1577818 GCA_037177295.1 Kaempferia parviflora | reverse complement strand
TTAACAAATATTTAAAATAATTACATAAATACTACTTGTTTAAGTGTTTTAGATGTAAAAATATTTATTAAATCTGCATAATCTAATTGTCGGACTATTTTTTTCTCAATCGACAATATTGTTAGCTCATTTAGTCTATCATTAATATTGAGACCAATGCGATAGTTGCAGACAGCGACAAGGTAGCAGCAGTAACCGACATCCATTACGCTATTAGGGTGCAGTTCACATAACAAGTCAGTGTAGCGTGTAATAGACACCACGTTGCACAATTAGGTCATGCAAGCGGATGCCGACCGCCGACTCGTGTCCGTCGAGTGCAATAGACACCATGAGTATCGCTGCGATTAGGTCACCCGAACAACCGCTATTGTGCAATTATGATGCAATTGGTGTCACCTGTTGTAGGATGAAAAAGATGGTTAGAAAAGAATATTAAAATTACCTCTTGTTAGATTGATCCGTGCTTTGGTGGAAAGAACGTCGGAGAAAAAATCGTATGTCAATGTATGTCTCGGAGCCATGAGAATAGGGTTTAGCGATCGTTTAAGGTTTGTGCAATTCATTTTTTTTATTGGTATAATTAAAAAAAAAATGAGTCCTTCCCTGAGCTCGACCATGAGGCGGTTGCCTCTCTGGCCTTATGGAAGTTACGACTCTAATTTAGACTAGGGGTAAATATTCAATTAAAACTGAACCAAAGCAAATTAATCGAATTTAACCGAATCGATTTATTTTAACAAATCGAACCGACTGATTTTTTTTTTAATAAACAAACTAAAAACTAAATTAACCAGATTTTGTTTAAAAATTCAATTTTAGATTAAATTTATTTTTTTAATAAAATTAAATTTTGATTAATAAATAAGATTTAAAAATTTAACTTGGTCTACAAATTAATTCGGTCTATTCGATTTTACTACATGAAAAAAATTAAGAGAATGGTACGGTTCCTTTGGGTAATGGAGTTTGGTTGGATTCGGTGGCGAGAATAACATTTGGCCAAATTACTCTCCTGCTCTTTATGAAGTAAAAGAGATCATACTCCAAAATTAATTTTTCTTTTTCTAATTTAATGTTGAGATGTGAATTGAAATACAGTTGTGAATTTTCCGTAGCAAGTATTAAGATAACAAAATCTAAATCTAGACAAGTTCAATCTAGTAATGTTAATCACTAAATCATAGCAGAGAAGAAGCACAAGCATCACTGATAGACAGGCGATAGGCAACAACATTAACTATCTATCTAACTTGAACAACACCCAAGTTTCTTCAGAGCAGAAGCATCATCCGTCACGTTTATTCTCTCGCCTTTACTTGGTATAGATGCTGCTGCTGCATCATCGCCTGCCTCAACTGCTCTCTTGCTTACAATATGATAAATATGAGCCAAAACCTCTTCGAATGCTGTGTTGACGTTCTTTGCTTCTAGCGCAGATGTTTCCATGAAATATAAAGATTCACTCTCCGCGTAGGCCTTTCCGTCTTCAGTAGAAACAGCAACAAGGTGGCGGAGGTCTGACTTGTTCCCGATCAGCATGACAACTATGTTAGGATCTGTATGGTCTCTTAGCTCCTTCAACCAACGTGAAACGTTATCAAATGTAGCACGCCTAGTGACATCATACACAAGCAATGCGCCAACTGCTCCGCGATAGTATGCACTTGTTATGGCACGATACCTGCATTCATTGATCAGATTGAGACATTCTCATCCAAATGCTCTTAGTAAGAAATACACGTGCCAACAACTCAATTTCATGATTTTGCTTTCTGTGGATCACGCTCATCGTGTAGGATTCCTTGACTACCTTTCAGTAAGTTCATATTTACCATGTATGAGACTAGTGTAGATTTGTTCTACACGTACGTGCATCCTCTGTGCAAGAACCAAGGGTGAAAATGAGAACATAAATCTGTCCTTTAAAGTGTGAGCTTGCCAAACTTCCACAAGAATAGTTAAATCAGGTTCACAATGTGAATACTGTTGTATTCAGAAATCAAACCTGATAGACAAAGGTGATTGAACTTGAGAGGGGTATCAATTGTATCCATTCAAATGGCCATCAATTACCAAAGGACCAATGTAAACATCACTAGCCTAGGGTCTGACCTAGGAAATTTCTCCAGATCAATGTAAAAGGGAACTTGTATCCCTTCCCTTCTTACTCAGCTAAAGAGTATCTGATTTGACCTCGAGCATTGTTTTGTACCAAAAATAAAGACACTTCAATGAACTATTAAATGATAGCATGGAAAGCTTAACCTCGATAATAATGTGATAATTTTTCACCTCAGATGGTGAAATTATGAATTAGTTTCAACATTATCTACAAGTTTTGACAAATATTAGTCCCCGACATGAACCAGATAAAAAAGCCGCCTCAAGGATTTCAACTGTCTAACAATCACTGTATTATGAAAGCATGAAGTAAGAACTATATTACCTGTGTTGGACACTAACCCTAATATTTTGAGTCGATGCACAAAATCTCCTATAGATCAGAGTAAGAACTTTTAGATTCAGCCACATTGGATATTTTGATCCACACTAATTCCAACTACACGTACCTAATCCAAGTAACATACAATGACAACAAAGAGGTATACCTTGTAGACCAGATGCTCATACAAAGAATCAATCAAGGAGGCACGGCAGATTATCTCTTAAATTTGGTTGTGAATAAGAGTCAGAGACAGTCTACAGAAATGTCTCTAATTTCAGTGGATATAAAACTACAATTCTTAGTCTTCTGCAATCTGAACAAAAGCAAAGCAATGACACTTACAAGAGCTGGCTGGCTGCAGTTCTGAAAGCTATTTTGGATGAAATGGAGCAACATGGTGTTCAAAGATAAGATGTTTACCTAAGGAATCTTGTGAGAACAGTACATCAAAAGGACCATCCTTGAAAAAACTAGAAACACAAGCTTCATGAATATAAAATTAATCAATACCCTACCCTTGCTTCCCATGTCATTTATGTTTCTCTCTTTAGTTTATAACCATATCTTTCTCCCAAAATGCCTTCTCATTTTTGTTCTTAACTTTTTTCTTTATCTCTCCATCTTCATGTACTCACTGAGCCATCTACTTAATGCTCATTGCCAACTATGGTTTGATTCTATAGATCAGAAAGTTATTGAGACAAGAAAAGAACTTAATGAAATTGCTTCTAGTAAGCTTCGGAATTTGATCCTCATGCAATTCAGTATTTCTAAAAGAACGTACCCTATCATATTCAGAAGAGCTACTTTCAAGAATACTAAGCACACACATAAAGGCTGACTGCAAAATAGGAATTAGGAATGCTCATTTCTATTATAACAACTTAGAATCAAAAGAAGCCAATACAATGCTCACAAAGTATTTCTTTTCTTAAATTTTTAGAAGTTAAAAACTGAAGCTGCACCTTTTATACAAATCTCCTAGTACCAGGGCTTCTAAATACTTTTCTTGTCTAACTAATAATACCTACAAGAAGCACTTCATTGTAGCTAATGA
Organism: Kaempferia parviflora; assembly: GCA_037177295.1. Taxonomy (NCBI): domain Eukaryota; kingdom Viridiplantae; phylum Streptophyta; class Magnoliopsida; order Zingiberales; family Zingiberaceae; genus Kaempferia; species Kaempferia parviflora. The sequence continues at coordinate 1,574,312 of JBAMIE010000049.1, read as the reverse complement.
TATTTTGCAATATTAGACAGCATATAAATATAATGAATGCCAATTTGGCATGACATCATCACAACCATAGCATTCCTTTTCAAAAATTAATCATACAAATGAAGAAAAACAGATCTGTAATCCAAACATATCAACTTGTACAGGTGGAGCCCAAACATATCAGCTAAAATGAACTCAATCAATCATATGGGCAAACTAGTCCTACATTGTTGCACAAAATGTGCCCTTGGCTGATGAATGATACCTTGGTGAAGTAGGACCTAGAAAAATAGAAAATTAGATTATTTATTAGGACTACTAGGAAATCTTTATAATGTTTAGTAAGTTTAATGATTTTTTTTGTATTTAATACACAATTTGTGTATAATTCACCTACATGACATCTTATGGAATGAACTAGTAGGTTATGAACCTATGATTATTAATTAGACTACATGAACTGCCCCCTTTCTCTCTCTGGTGGGTCTGCATCACATGTGCCGGTCAAGATCCAGATTCTGCCTCCAAGCACCATGTCAACATCCTCCCCACGTCAAACTCTAAAACACCACATGAGGACAAATGGTCCTAAACAAAAAACCATGTTCGCAGAAATGTATGAAATCCAACATTATAGTAACATGGAGATGATCATTTACTCTTGACCTAGGTCAAATTAGCAAACTATAAGTACTGTGACTCAGCGTGTTTGTCTGCTCTTACTATGATGGCTGCACATGCTTATTTCAAAACTAGCCAACTGAACAAGCAAATAAATTCCAAACAGACCACAGAAACGCGTTCCCTTGTACCTTCTCTAATTAATTTAATTTGCAAATTCAAGAATGGTTTAGGAAGAGGAATAACTGCAAACTGGGTGGAAATCTTGATTTTTTACAAAACAACATAATCATTAGGCAGGAAATCTCGATGTTTACAAATAACAAAGATCATTTCTTCCATCTCAAGCTATGTTTATCCCTACGTACCTGTCCATGGAACTCTATCTTCAAAACAACTAATCTACACAGGCCAATGAATCAACTTCCAAATTCAGCTAATAAAATTTGAGCCTAAAAACAACCTAAGTCTACTTTAGTCTACACCTAAAGACGGCCATGGGATCCTTCACCCGATTTGAAAATCCCACGACATCAATCCCTAATGGCCTAATCAACCACCTTGCACAAACAAAGCATTATATCATCAAACAAGTCAAGTTGATTAGGGATAACAGAACAAAAACCTCTCTTGGCCAGCAGTGTCCCAAATCTGAGCCTTGAGGACCTTCCCGTCGACGGTGATGCTACGGGTGGCGAACTCAACCCCGATTGTGGACTTGGACTCGAGGTTGAACTCGTTCCGGGTGAAGCGGGAGAGGAGGTTGGACTTTCCAACTCCGGAGTCTCCGATCAGCACCAACTTGAACAAGTAGTCGTATTCATCCTCCGCCCGGTACCCCGCCATCTCTGTTCCGACCTCTCTCCGCCTCTTCTCGTGAAGAAGAGTTATAGGCGTGGATTCGAGGAGTGAGGAGAAGGGCAGGCAATAGGACAGAACAGGATGGAACTTCATTCGAATAAAGCACCCATAAAACTACTGGGCTTTTTATTCGACCACAGGTAGGCCCCGGCATAGATGGAGATAATGAACAACGAAGAAAGTGCTCGTCTAGGTAGGTTAAGGGAACGGGTAAACAATGGGCGTGCGGAAGTAGGTTCGCGCCGGTCCGCTGGATATCTTTCTTAGACGGTGGACGGAGATGATGATGATGACGTGGATGCGATCGGAGGACAGGTGTTCCTGTCACCATCGAGTTTTAACTTTGTTCGTTCAAAAGTTGAACCAAAGCGGTCCGACGTATCTTTAGACCGACCAAACGAGTAGATAATAATGAGGACGCTTTTTAGTATTCAAGCCCATCAATCAAAGCCCAGCCCACCACTTTGTTTCCGATTCAATTCCAAACCCTGTTTCGCCACGCCACTGCTCGGCATCTACGCGTGTTCCTTTTGCCTAGCATCGATGCCGGCGTGACCAGGAGACGACCGGACTTGGGGCGCCGATCCGGAGGAAGAAGCAGGTCGCGATTGTAGCTTTTAATTTGGAGGCGACTGTTGAATCCCAGGAGTAGATGATGGAATCCCGTGGTGCACAACAAGTGGACGAGGTTGGTGGTGCTTTTCATCCGTATGATTGACGAATTCTCGAGGTTTCTTGTTAGTAGATAAGCTTTTTCGTACCTTTACAAAAAAAAATGTTTTTTTTTACTTCTGTGATTTCTCTTCTACAATGGGAACGAACAATTTCTATAATTTGATTGGCGAATCCTCTTGAGGAGATTGTTTTTTGAGTGTCCTACTGTGCTGTTCCTTCGGTTTTGGATCTCAATTATTATTTTTTCATAGGTACCTAGTTCTTTCTGTGCTACATTTACTAATAATTTCTTGTTGCAATTCTTCTGATTCATTCGGTACTGATGTCGTCGAATAGTAACAACATTAACAGCAACTTCTAATCTGAATTTTGTGGTTGAATTAAGATTTTCTCTTGCCTATTTGCTCTGTTAAACATATTTGTTATTATATTATGAAGGTTAATGCATTAGTATTATCATTAAAAGTAATATGACGATTGGTTAAGCTTGGTAATTTAAAGCAAAGTGACAGTGCAACAACTCCATACTGTTGAAGATGTTCGTATCATTTATAGCATATTGCTGATGCACTGCATACTTTAATGTAGTATATTAAACTTTGCTAGCAATTTGTGCACCTAACAAATGAATGGTAAAAATTTTCTTGTGTAATGTTGTCTTGTACTCAACTTTGTTGTCCAGCAATAGGTGTTGTTGCTGGCTGCTATTTGACACCGCAGTCTAAGGGGTCTTGCAGTGGGGTCCCATGCCATGCATCTCGCAACATATATTAGTTTTATTGATCAAGTGGTAAATAACCACCAGAATTATGATTAAAATCTGAAAGTATGCGGTCAGAAGGACTCATTATTATTTGCGGTGCCGTGGCCATTTGGGCGTGTAGTATTCTAACAATCTTTCAGAATTGTAGTGTGTCCAATAGTTCTTTTGCTCTTTTTATTTTCTTCTCTACTATATACTATTTTATGAAAAGAATAATTAACAGAATTTCCTTGCATGATGTGATACTAGCACTAATAATGTCTCATATGTGATTCATGTGTGATTTGCATAGGTAATTTCACTCTCTAAGATAATTGTTCAGTCGACATGTAAATTTGCACATCTGATTAAATAAAGTCATTTTCAAGTTGATCTAAGAATACTTACAAAGGGAAAGTATAACTTTTTTTATAACTGTGCCTTGATTACTCTTCAAACTTCTACCATGCTAGTAATCTTACTATGATAACCCAAAATAATATTTTGATATTGATTTGATTGTCTTTGTTATCTCTCTTTTTTTTTTTTCAATTTCAGACCAAAAGGCTCAAAGATGTTGAAATTAGCTTTCCAGTTGTTTATGGAACAATGGCATTTTGGCTCGGTAAAAAGGCAAGCGAGTAAGTCATTTATATTTTTCAGTCGTTGGACTGCTTCTGTTTATTGTCAGGAAGCTTCATTTCTCGTGAGCGTCATGGCAAGTTAATCTTGTTACATTTTGGAGGTACAATTCACACAAATGGACTGTCTATGTCCGAAGTGCTACAAATGAGGATCTGAGTGTAATAATAAAGCGTGCTGTCTTTCAATTGCACCCTAGTTTCAACAACCCAACACGGGTTGTAGATTCACCACCTTTTGAACTTTCTGAATCTGGATGGGGTGAATTTGAAATAGCAATTAAACTCTTTTTCCACAGTGATGTATGTGACAAACAACTTGAACTGTAAGCCCGTCGAGACAATTTTAGTTCATTGTTCTTGTTTGACTAACCTCACCAGCTAACTAATTGACATGTCATAGTTATTTACAGATACCATCAGCTAAAATTGTTTCCTGAGGAGGAAAGTGGGTCCCAATCTATTAAAAAACCTGTTGTTGCAGAATCATATGATGAAATAGTTTTTTATGAGCCTACAAAATCTTTTTTTGCCCGGGTCCAAAATCATCCTGCTGCAATTGTTCCAAGGCTACCTTCTGGCTTGAATCTACCAAGTCCTGGTATAGTCCTTTCTGTTATTTGATCTTCTTCTTGTCTTCATTTGGTTTAACAGCTTCTTTTTTAGCTCCTATTACTCATGTAAAGAAAAGAGGTGACACCAAGGATCATGCACTCAGTCAATGGTTTATGAACTTTTCAGAAGCAGATGAACTGTTAAAACTTGCAGCTGCTCGACAACAGGTCAATTTGAATCTCCTTTATGGTGATAATTATGCATAATTCACTCTGCATTCATCATTCTAACATTTTATAGGTTATTTGCCTTTAATTTTATTATAGGTTTGTTTCTCACAACTAAGCAGGCATCTCAAAAGGCTATCTAAAGACGTTTCTTTTCACTATATTGTTTAATGATACCAAGGCATAATAAAATAGCTACAGACCTCAAATTTATTGTGACAAAACATACATGTTTTAGATTGTAAAAAAAATGTATGATTTAAGGACCACATTAAATTTTTAGTGCGATAAGTTGTGTGCCAATTGGCCTACCATGATTTGGAAATTTTGAATACAGGAGGATCTTGTTGAAGATCAACTTTTGTTTTTATCCGTACATCTCTTAGAACCTCCGGTTTGCTGCATGTTTTGCTAAGCTAGAGTGTGAGTTGATGACTTTGTCATAGTAAACGAACTTTTTTCCCACGCGAAATTTATTTCCAATGATCCTAATATCTTCTAAGATTAACTCGTGTGAATGCTATGCAACGGTATATGTTGGTTTGGTAAACTTTGCCAGAAATTCATGCTTTCATCTATTTGTCTGTAATCTTGTATGTTTAAGTTGATTCATCTGCTTGGATTGATAGTATTCTCTTTCAATATCACATTAGTGAGATTCTCTATGCCTAGTGAATTACTAGACCTCTTTGTATCATTCTGCACACTGCCTAAAGTCGAAAATAAGGTGTGTTTAGTGACGTGTAGTGAGTTAACTTCTGGTATAAATGGAAAAATTTGTTGATTTCTTTTGTTGAAAAGCCATCTTTAGGATCTGTTATCCCTGTTACAGGTGCAGGCACATATAGCAAAGCTTAGGAGGCAATTGAGCATGATGGATGGTTTGCCTCCGCAATCAAAAGCCACCTCTGGACAATAACAACCTTCAACTCTGAATTGGTAGTAGGGAATAGTTACTAGTGTAATTTGATGCACTTCCTATTGCTACTTTTCTACAAGTACTTGTATCTTTTTGTATGTATGCTAGGAATCAGATACTTCTTAATTGTGCTCGAGTGGAAGATGCACAAATTGTATTATTTTCAACGACTTTGTGGGATCACTTGTGTCAGTCCAAACATCAAGGATTCTTTTTGTTCATTACAAGTTCGGTTACCAATAGCCAAGCCGGGTAAGCAAGATTGGCTTACCAAATTGGATAGCCAAATGAATTATGATATATGCTAAGATGAGTTCGTGAAGGGGAGACTTTCCTTTCTAATCTGTTGCTAACTCAAATAGTTAGAAGATCATGACTTTTGATAACTCAAATAGTTGTAATATCCTTCGCAAATATAGTTATCAACGACATGAACGCAATCAAAAGTATAAACAAAAACAATCATTTCGTTTATTATGGTGTTTCTAGTTGTTTACTTTTCATTCGATCTCTTAAAAATAAAACTTGGTGCAACTCTCATAATGGCGCTTTCCATGGATGGAATGAAGAGTGTATAATTGCTCTTCAAATTTTCAATATTAAGTGCAAAGTCTCTCAATACTAATGCATTTGTTTTACTATACAAATTGAGCTCATTCTTTACTTTAATAATATTAGATGCATATTTTTCTTCCATATGAAGATATGTAGTAATGGAAAACAAATACACCCAATGAGACGCCTAATATATTAATAAAAAAACCTTCTAAACACCGTGCCTTTTTTTTTGCCCCCGGGGCTATGGTGCAGCGGTAAGGGCGTGCAGTTGTCTCTCAAGCACCCACGGTTCGATTCCTAGCTACGGCCTATTTGTAGGAATTTTTCCTCCAAATGGGACTCGCAACTAAGGGACGCTGGGCTTCTGGGTCGTCCACCGCGAGTGCTTCCTGATTTACCCTGGTGGCTGGTGGGAAACTTCCGTGGGACCGGACCGACCACCCAGAAATAGTTAATGAGGCTAACTGGGTTTATCGTTTTTTTTTCCTTGAGAGCACAAAAAGTAAGGATTGGAATCGTAGCAAAGTCGAGGGAGAAAAACAGTGCCCCTACATGATTGAGTTGGGTAGTGTGAGACAAAGTTACTATCATAGGGCAAAGGTTCGAATATCGTCAAAGCCGAGGAAAAAAATCTACCCCGCACGAGCCAATTATAGCTTTCTAATTTACCTCCTCACCGATGGTTATGAGGCTGACCGTGTAAGACCATTGGGGTGGTGGATTCCACCTTTTTACTACCAAAAAAGCATTTTGAACTAAATAAGGAGAAAGGTGATATCTGAATCACACATTCTCATATCAACAACGCTAATATAACATCATCCTCAAGCTAGGTCTTTACATCATCACAACCATGATGTTTTCAGATTGAACTTAGAAAATTCACACTTCAAATTTGAAGTTGCAAACTTAATCCTAATAGAACAGTAGCCACACCTATGCATACAGAAATATGATCATAAAGGCCATACTTTGTCCCTATAATGTGAGGAAATTTCTTCTCTATGAAAGCAGCGCACTCTGTCCGTAATTATGTTCAGAGAGGGAGGAATCAGGCCATGGCCAGTCTGAAGAATTGGTTTCTGTTTGGTTAGTATCAGCTAGCTTCTCAAAGGCCTTGAACCTTAAATCTTCACAGTCGGAGATTGACTTCTGTACAGTAAGGAGCTCTATGGGGGTCTTCCCTTCAAGCATGCTGACCACTGAAGACATAGTTGGCCTGAGAGTGGGAGATATGTTGGTGCAAAGAAGAGCCAACTTTAACATCTGCAAGGCTTCATCCCGGGAGAAATTAGAACCAAGAGCAGGATCAACGAGTTCAAGCAGCTTTCCCTTCTCATGGCAAACATAAGCCTATTTTCCATAAATGAAAAAGTTTACAAGTTAGTGTTTATTAGAACCAAAAACAGTCATTTTGAAACAGTTAGGAGGTTAGAAGTAGATCATGCGATCAAGCAATTTAAGAGGTTACACGAATATTAAAGACTAGTTTGTTGGTTAAATATAGTGGCTTAGCTCAAAGATTCTATGAACTGAATTACCTCGAACTGCAATAAAAAAATGCATAGGAGTTTGAGCAAAATTTGTGCTAACAAAACAATGCAGAGTAAAGTATTTTGTTCAAAACAATTGATTCTCTAATAATAAATTCTCACTGCCAAAATCAAAATAAGCATAAGAAAGCTGGAAAAAAAATAGTTGCTTTGTGCAGCAAAATGTGAGCAAATTAAGATCCATTTTTATTGTTTCAGTGGATAACCCTTTTTCTTTGAATGGAAGGATGTCATTGCTAAAACAATCTTAACTGGCATGTTTTATTACATGATCTACTAATTCACTGTTTTGGGCCATTATGAATTGCTTGATGAAGGCAGAATTACATATCACAAGTTCAGAGAAGAAAAGTTGAGAAATAGTTTCAGATGCTAATGGCTTGACAAGTTGAACCATAGGTGTGGGCATATCATGTGATAGTGGCTTTACAAATCAAATCACTGGTCAAAATGCATTTTAAAAGTTGCACCAGCACATTTCAGATGTCATTACAGATAATTAGACAACATATCTTTAGAGTTCTTATACTCACCCAGTCAAGAAGATAGACACAATCTTCTTCTGGCCTATACTTTGCGTTGCTCTTTCCACTGATAACTTCCAGTGTTACAACTCCAAAGCTGTAAACATCAGCTTTGTCAGTCAAGTAACCTCTCATCGCATATTCAGGAGCCATGTATCCGCTGCATGAACAAATTCATTGTTTATAAGTTAATAAAGCAATCAATATCAGCTAGAATACCAGCTAAAGGTATGCCCTTTGTTCTATTTTGGATACTGTACTGGAGTTGGTTAGAATATATAGTAAACCGACATTGATAAAAAAAAATTATTTACATAGTTTCTCTTCCAATATCAATTCCTTGTCATGATAGTAGAATATTAAATCCTAATCTATCTTTATTTTATCATAATCCTACAGAATTCATCACATCATCTTCACAAACTTCAGTATCCTGCAATGGCAGAGTTTAAGCTTAATTAATGTAAGTTACAATCGATTTCCAAATAAGCAATGCTCCTCTTGGGGGCATAGTATTCTCCGATTGGGGGATCCATCCTTAAGAGCCTACTACTCCTACTCTAAATAAAGTAAAAGGAGAGAAGAAAAGTGCAGGAACATTATGAAGCAGATGGTACAAATTTACAATGTCTCTTTTGTTACTTGGTCAAATAGTAAAAACAGGACAGTTGGACCATCAAAATCAATCATTAGGCTGTTTATAAGTTTCAGCGATATACTGGAAAAGAATTACGACATGGTTATGAAACACTAAGGAAATACTTACTAAGTGCCAGCTACTCTAGTGCTAATGTGGGTGTTTTCTTGTTCATCAAGTTTTGCCAAGCCGAAATCTGAGATTTTTGCATTGAGATCCTTGTCAAGCAAAATATTTGTTGTCTTGATGTCTCGGTGAACAATCTTCAACCTTGATTCCTCATGGAGATATGCTAAACCTCTTGCTATTCCTAGGCAAATCATCTGCCTGATTTTCCAGTCCAGTTTCAATCTATATTTTTCAGGACCTAGAATAAGACAACTAACATAAACCTATATAGCATATCTAGACAGAAAGCGAGGAAAAAAGAAGATAAAAGACACACTGGTAACTTTTTAAGTTCTTGTACTAGGAAATAGGGACAGAGAGAAACTAACCAAGCAGAGCTCTAGCAAGACTATTATTTTCCATATACTCGTAAATAAGCAATAACTGGTTTCCTTCAGTACAACATCCATAGAGCTTCACAAGATTTGGGTGATGCAAGGCAGATATAACACCTATTTCATTAAGGAATTCACGATTCCCTTGTTTAGACTTTGAAGAAAGTTGCTTGACAGCAATTGCCAAGCCATCTGGTAATAAACCCTGAGAAATGGAGCAAAAAGGTAGTATAATGGAGGTGCCAAAGCTAAAACTTTTCCAATGCATATTATACCTTGTAAACTGGACCAAATCCTCCTTCACCTATCTTATTTGACGGATCAAAATTGCTGGTGGCAGCTTTGATACACTTTAAACTGAATTGCCAAGTTTGCAGTTCCATCCCTTTGAGCTCTGCAAGTATCATGCCAATGTTCTAAATAGATAACTTAGGAGCTTAAGTTAAAATACTTCCCTTAACATAGGAAATCAGCTAAGCATCTACTTCAACTGAAACCATAGTTACAAGTGGAATATGAATGCACAGAGATAAAATTACAACTACACTGTCAAATAAAGGTCAATGGAATAACAATAATAATGTTGAGCTTTTCAGAAAATAGGAAATATTTTCCGACTGCATCTGCTACAACACTGCAACATTTCATAAGAAAAACCATATTAGATCTCTACCAACCATACGGGTGAAGGAATCATTCAAAAACACAGACATAGGTAGTGATTAATGACCAAGTAATTTCCCCTCCTGGGGCATATATGAACATTTACAGAAGGCAGAAAGAAAGTACTCCAGAAGATTTTTCCTTACCATCATTCTTGGGATCTCTCCTCCAGAAATACCAGAGGATAAGAGACAAAATCAGTAGAAACACAAGACCAGCACTAGCAACAATGGCCAGAATAGTTCCAACAGTTAGCTTCTTATGATTTGTAGGAATCTTGAAATCTAAAAAAGAAACAAAGATTAGAGCATTGACTTTCATACAATGAAGGATAATAAGAACAACAAACCTCCAGAGACTTACCTGGCCTAACAGAAATTGCTGATATAAGAGGCCCATAGACACCTCTATTTGGAACAGAGTTTGTGCCTTTCCCAGCCCAATAAAAATGAATTTCCAAAGTTCCATCTACTATTACAGTAAAGTATTTAATTATTTCCCTGCCGGTCCCATTAGCTTCCTTGGCTATATCAAAGTCTTGCAGAACTTTTTCGCCCTGTGAATCGACATAATGTTATATCTTCACTTAAATTGACAATGAAAAAGAAAGAAGGCATGGTTTGAAAGAGAAAATTTGAAGTATGAACTAGTGATGAGAGTCTAGAAGATCAATCATTCAAGATATTGCTTGGATAGATTCTAAATTAACTGGAGATATGATTAAACAAGTCACCTGGATTGACACGTCAAACATTCGCCTCCCATTGCTGCTATATGTTTCATCATCTGTAAACTCTATCTCCGCAAAATGCAGACCAATGGTATACTTCCCTTTGTACATGCAAAAAGCATAATATTTAAGCGAAAGTGGACTAAGCCTAGCAGTCATGTACAACTCTGGTATATTTAATGCTGTTTTATTTGCGACTATGTAATGTGGTCTCTCATTGTCAATAAAATCTCCTGTGGAACTATAAGCCCATTTCCCATTATCAGAAGGAAAATAGTTGGATGCACCCAAGTCTATTGTGTCATCTTCATACTCATCGCCTTCAATAATCACCTTACCACCACCGCAGTTTATAAAAAAATTGTAATCTGTGAGAAGCACAAAAATAAATGAACATTGCTTCTGCTTGGATATCTTCATGAGCTTGACAGTTCAAAAACAAAAAATATATTATCAAGTTATGATACTCACTTCTAGCTTCACCAGAACATGGTAAGTTTCTCTGTAAGCATGATTTTATGCTATCAAAAGGAATGAAATCAGTGTAATTCTCTTTTATATATCCGAATTGATAACTGAATAACCATGCCACAATTAAAGAAATAAGAAGAAAAGGATACAAACAAACATACTTTTTAGAATTTGTTGATGAATAGCTTGATGCAAGATTACTACAAGAATAAAAGTCAATATTAGACAAGGCACAAATGTTATCAGAAAGTAAGCCAATTTTGAGGTTATTCAGGTCATGGATTACTAACACAGTGCCTTGCTGACAAACAGAGGGTGCAGGTAGTCCCGTAAAAGAGTTGTAGGATATATCACTGTGAAACATGAACCCACTAGATTATGAATATACAATGTAATATTGCTGATATCCAACATTATATTGCAGATGCAAATTCCTTACAATTGGCGAGTGCTCGTTAAGATCCAACTGGGTATTGTTCCAGTGAACTTATTATTTGTAAGGTACCTACACAAAAAGGATACAGTCACACAATAACTATGAGAACAGAGGCATTTTGTACACTCATCCTGCAAATACAGACAATGTTGCTTACATTTTATTTAGAGTCCGTGTTAGTCCTTCATAACTCGCTGGAATTGAACCCGACAAGTTGTTAAAGCTTAAATCCCTGTTGCAAAACATAAGAAAAATACCATTGTAATCTGAATAGGTGAATAAATCTTAATAATGCAGCTTTGCAGAAGAAGCTTGCAAGCTTTTCCTCAAAAGAAGAAAAAGCTAAAACTTATCAAATGAATTTCTTAATAAGCTTACAAGGTATTTAGAGTGCTCATTTCTGCAATATATTCAGGAAGTTCACCAGATATCGATAAGTTTCTCAAGACCCTGTATCATAGCAGTGACCAGAAGGTAAATGGTTTGGGTCAAATGTAAACAAAATCAACTTTTGCTCCTTTTTCATATTTGAGACTCACAATTTTAGCATTTTTTTCATATTCTGCAATGGAGGAAATGTACCAATTCCTCCTTTCAAGTCACTCACCCTTCTGCAAATTAAAGAAAGCTAGATGATTAAAAGTTAAGACTAATAGGCAAAAAATGTTTCAGAAAATGGATTAAATTCTCTTACAGCTCCTTCAAATTCATCAAATTTGAGAAACTGAGAGGAAAAGGTCCCTCCATAGATGTTCCTTGCATATCTCTGTCGCAAAGTGTAATTTTGATTACAATGGCTGAATGAACTTGCAAGTATAAGAATATCAGCAAATAAATGAGCAGTAGTAAATACAGTCTCTCAAGCTGTGTCCAATTCCCAATGAATCTTGGAATTTTCCCAGATATTGGATTGCCATCAATCAAACTGCAAAATATTAGACTAGCTTAAGTGCCCATTTCTTCTTTCGATCATAATTTAGACACATAATACTATGCAATAGCCATTTATTGGCTGTAATAACCACAAGAGACCATCCTAACTTGCAAATATTGAAAATGTTTTGTGAGACATACAAATATGTAAGGTTTTGAAGATTCCCAAGCGAATCTGGCAATTCCCCAGTTAGATAGTTCCCATTGGCAAGTCTATAAGGAAAGAAATGAGTTGAATAATTTAAACAAACCCAGCTTTACCAGGGAGTTTTAATTATAAAGTTGTGTTTATGGACATTCTATGGCATAGGTTGTGTATTAACATATATTGACAAAGACTTACAAGCGTCGTAAATTGGTGAGTTTTCCAAGTTCAGCAGGTATTGATCCTTCCAATTGATTACCTTCAATTACCCTGTTTGTGAGATAAAGTTCCATGATGACTAAGAACTCTATGAGAAACAAAAACCCAAATAGTAGTTATTTTAGATGGAAGCAAGAATGTCACAATTCTTCAAGGGTGATCATGCCTCCCAGTTCCTTAGGAATTGTACCAGAAACCCTATTTCCAAGGAGGGACCTGCACAATGAGATAATGATCACAAATTTCATATCTTCAGATCATTGTCGCCATATAAATTTCTGAAGAAAAAAATATCTTTATCATTTGACGTGACAATATTACTCATAACACAACCAATAAGCTAAGATATGCAATCTAATTATGAAAAATTGATATCCTCTCCTACAAGTGCTGGTAATCTAATTTTGTCAAAAAAAAAAAAAAGTATTCAAAATAAAATTTCATCTTTCAGCCTCTCCTCTCCACTGGCATACTTACTCTCTTTCTCTATAGAAGATAGGAAGGATGAAAAAAGGTGGCGGTGAGCAAGGACAAGAAAGGACACTGAGAAAGTGAAAATAAAATTGGTTTAAGCAGTGTTTCAGGGAATAAGCTGTGATGTCATGGAATAGCCTAGCAATAAGTGGGTAGTCAAAAGACTCAAAACCATGCAATTAAGTACGGGGATGGGAGCACTAGGTAATATCTGGAAAAGAGTGGTGGAAGTGATGGTGGTGGTAGGATGAGACACCAAATGGGAAAAGATTATCTCTTAGTAGAAACATTAAAAGCAAGTTCATAAATGACAATGAAGACAAGAAATGGTAATGATTTCTCAAAGATTTTTATTTTACTTAAAAAATAAATACTCAAAGAAAATAATTTCTTGCAATATTGTTTTTGAATAAAATATTTATATAGAAGATTATAATACTATGAAGTAATGCATGGACAAGTTTTCTGATAAAATGGTTTCCGAATAGATCACTTACATAGAAGGTTATACGAAGAAACACAGAAAAGGAAAAAAATTGAACTGGAAGGATGTAAATTACAGGTGGACAAGAGGAAGAGACGCCCAAGCAGCCGGAATAGTTCCATTGAGATAATTCCACGTTAAATCACTGCTCGAAGAGTGACAATAGGATAAGTTAGACACATTTCCAGAAGTAAACTGCAACAGTTGGTAACTTGTTTTGATACACTAGTAACAGGATGTCACTTTAGACTTACATATCTGTTAAGAAGGTCAGATTGGAAAACTCCTCCGGAAGAATGCCAGTTAAGTCCTGGTTCATAAGTTTGCTACATTCCAAAAGAAAACAAGCATGCATCTGTTTAAGTGGTTGGAAAAATATCAAGAAGGAACATCACTCTGTAATGTGTTTTTATTTAACTGAGCCTACATGCTAGTAACATGGCAAATATTAGAGGATGAATTGCAGTTTCCGCATGTCACATTATTAGCAAAATGAGGCATGCTACTTGGGGGCTGAACCCTCCATCCATTAGCTCCAGTACATGGATTCACAGAAAAGTCCCACTCCTTGTTCAACTTGGATCCGATCACACGCAATGTTGCAACTGTATCCAAAAATATATAGCACGTGTTAGAAGTCAAATTCTACCCATGAGTTAGTGACGAAACTATTGTAAATTTTTGTAATTCTTTTCATTCCATAGAAACCGCCACTCAGAAGAATGCATGCTCTGGTACATTCTCTTGCATGCCTTGGCAACTAAAACGAAACACACAATCTTCAAGAAAAAAAAAAAAGAGAGAAAAAGAGAATTCCTTTTGTATGTACATTAGTTACATTCAATTATCCTTTGCGATGTATATAGTTAATTATTTATGAGAAAATGATGCATTCATTGTTAAACTGTGTGAAATTGTGGTACCAAGGAAGGCAAAGCCTCGACAGGAATATGTATTGTGCATTTTTTGAGTTTGCCCAGAATGTATATCTCTTCCAAATTGGACAAAAATAATATCAGAAGTATACGTACTAGTTTTGAGTTGAATTTTAAAATAATTTACTGATTTGAAACGTCATCTTTGGTTGATGAAGGACATCTTGCAGCAAAATGTAACAAATTTATTGAATATATATATATATATATATATATATATAGAGAGAGAGAGAGAGAGAGAGAGAGAAAATTAAAAAAAAATCGTCTAAATTATTGTGGAATGGAAGGCAAAGATTATGCACAGTTCAATCGGAGACATTTAGTTTTCACATCAATCATTGAAGTTAACATTTAATAGTTAGTACTAAGGAGAAACATCAACTTGACTATGTTAGCATTTCCATTGACTAACAATAGGGAATTTTAATTAGATACTTTGTGGTTGACCATTGCCAGTACAGCTGCTCACACCAATGCGATCAACGACGCTTCAGAAATTAACCTAGATTAAGAATGGTCGATTTTGGTAGTATATGGTATAATCCTAAGTCGTTAGTATAAAAACTATGTTTTCATTTCTCTCTGTTCGTAGTTCCGTTTACACTTTTGAATCTTGCAAAAGAGACACTTTTCGAAAGGAAAGCGCCACGAAGACAAACTTATCTCAAAGAAAACAACTTTATTCACTGAAAAGAGTAAAAATGGAGTAAACCCTTTACCAGAAGTACAGAAAGCGAGAAGACAGATTAGAAGGTATCAGTTCAGAGGTCCCGGTTCCAATTTGAGCAATTAATAGCTAAAGAAACGACTGGTAAAAAGGAAAGCATATGCTGTCCTACAACCGCAAGCTCTTCCATTTCAGATCAAAAGGGCAAGGGAGAAACACGGCGAACCTTCCTCCGGTGGCAATCTCTGTGCGTCGCAGCTGAGATCCAAGCACAACAGCAGTAACAAAACAAGCGCGAGAGGAAGATGCTTGAGCAAATGCATGCCGCGGGTTCCGTTATCACCAGTTGCGTCGCTGCCCCGTCGCCTCCCGCGTGCTCAAATCGAGCAAAAGCAAACAGATCGAGGGCAGAATGACTGAACGAGTCACAGATCTTGACAAAATAAAGAAAGATAGCAACATGATAGAGGAGAGAGAGAGAGAGAGAAAATGAAGCTTTCGTTGGCAGTGAACACTCCAAAGAATCCAAATAGATTGGTTTTTACCCATATGGGACTCGTTGAAACCATGGGACGTTGATTTCTGTGGTCAGTTCTGCTCCATTTTCTATTGACTAAGAAAATGATCGCATATGACTATTAATTATAAGTGTAAATAGTTAAAGACATAGAGAAGATATATGTTCGGCGTCCTGAAATTCGATCTCTAAAAGATAAACTCTCATATTTTAACCATATTATATCATGACTGTAATTCGATCATAATTGACTGTGATTTCTTTTTAAATTTATTTTTCTATCCTATTATAATTTAAATTGGATAGACGAAAGGTCAATTATGAAAAGATCACAATCAAATCACGATCACAATTATTGAAAAAAAACTAAACTAGAAGATACTTGCTCGTCGTCTAGCTCTTCTCATTTTATCTCAATAATCGGATCGATCGTTTCATCATAAAATAAAATAAATAATTTTTAATTACAAATTTTAATCAAAGACTAAAAATAGAGCATATTACAACGCACTTCGTTATAATAATAATAATAAATAAAATAAAAATAATGAGGTGATGAGGATGGATAAAATAATCGGTTAAAACTCAATTTAGTCCCTCATTTTTGGACGTGTGTCTATTTTCGTCTCTCATGTTTCAATGAACCCAATTTAGTCCCTCATTTTTTGAACGTTTTCCCAAATCCATCCTTCCGTCAAAATTGCTGTTAAAGTTGACCGGCAGACTTGTTTAAAAGGTGAAAGCGACCGGTAATTTTGGACGAAAATGGGAACATGTCAAAAATAAGGGACTAAATTGGGTATTAACTTTAGTAAAAAATACCGATTTTCACCGGTTAAACAAGTCATCCGGTCAACTTTAACAGCGATTTTGACGGAAGGATGGATTTGGGAAAACGTTCAAAAAATGAGGGACTAAATTGGTTTCATTGAAACATGAGGGACGAAAATAGGCACACGTCAAAAAATGAGGGACTAAATTGGGTTTTAACCCTAAAAATAATATATATATATATAAATACACACAATTGGTAAAATAATCCAAAATACCGTGCAATCAAGTCCGTAGATTCCAACCCTGCGCCGCCACCTAACGCATCGCAGCAGCATCGGCCGTCGGATCCATCCAGCTACTTCCCGATCCAGCACCAAAGATTTCCACCAATAAGATTCCAGCGTTTAACCCCCGCGATCCGAGTCGGTCATGGGAAATGATCTCGACCGTCGAAAGCGCCGAAAGGAAACACACAATGCGACCATCTTCACCGTCCAATTGGAAGTAAAATCAAAGTACCGATCCCTCTGCTCGTCGCTCCCTTTAAATACTTCTTCGCCCCCAATTCGGGACACTTTTGGATCGAAGGTCGTTCGTGGGAGTTGCCTTCGGGAGAGAGAGAGGTATGTGCGTTCTCTTTTCTTATCCAGTTTATTTACCTCTTTCCAATTATGTATTTCTTGAATCGTGTTTTCTATCTGTGTTTGCGTTTTCGTATGTTGGATTTTAGGCGTTTATCAATTGGATTTCTCCACTTTGGTGGTGGTTTACGGTGCAAGAAACACGATTCTAGTTTCTCTTTTAGGTTAAGGCGAATGGATTGTTTTCGTCAATTCTTTTCATATTTCTAATATTTCCAACAGCTTAATGCATAAAAGATTAACGAATAGTCATCTGTGCATGGAATTATGTTATCTACAAGTAGATAAGGGTATATTGAGGTGACAGCTTATTGCAATGGGTAATCTTGTTCGTGTATGTATGTCCATTTGGACTGCAAAACGATGGTTAGTCTATCAATGATAATATGAACGCGAGTGGAGACATGTAATGTATTATGGAGATTGGCTGAATTACTAACATTTAGCTTGATAGCTCGGATTGGTACACTTTTCTCGTGCCTAAAAGTTTATATTTTGTCTGTAGTTTCTTTTAAACGTCAAAAATTGTATTGAATTACAAAGAAATATTTTGTTTTGTTAATATTGAATTTAGTTGATACTGAATTTATATGTAATGTACAATACATTGCTAATGTTTATTGTTCAATAGTTTTAAACATGTAATTTTATCTTAATGTGTGTCATTAATTAGAATTAATAATTTAGCCAAGCTTTATGTGATGTTTTCTTTATCATTGATAAGAATTATTAATTAGGCTAGTCACAACAGCCTTTTCTATCAAAATACTGATTTTTATTATGTGTTAAAATTTGGGCGAAATT
>JBAMIE010000049.1:1539962-1556324 GCA_037177295.1 Kaempferia parviflora | reverse complement strand
CGGTTAAACAAGTCTTCCGGTCAATTTTAACAGCGATTTTGACGGAAGGATGAATTTGAGAAAACGTTCAAAAAAAATGAGGGACTAAATTGGGTTCATTGAAACACGAGGGACAAAAATAGACACACGTCCAAAAATGAGGGACTAAATTAGGTTTTAACTCATAAAATAATAGATAAATTAGATATTTTATTTTAGCGCAGCCTTTTATACGGGAGTCAGACACTCACGGATAGAATTCAACTTCGAAATTGAAGTTGGTATGCCCTCAAAGTTGATTTTTTTTATTGAAAATAAAATTTAAAAAATATTTGTACCTCTTAATAGTTATTTTCTTTCTAGAAATTAATTATTAAGATTATAAAATACGACGTAAGTCATTGAGAGACTCAAGTCTTGCAATAAGATAGCCACCTAACTTTGGTTCGAAGTGGCGGCCACCTAACTATTAATGGCTTGATAACTCACTTATATAATAAATTTGACAATTGATTGACTTATTTAATGTCGTACTAAATTGTAGAACCTATAATTATATAATATAATTATTTTTTATTACTTAGCCTTTCTTAATAACTCCTTTTTAAACAAGTGTTTTTTTTTTTTTTTACTAATATAACTTATTCAATCATAAGCAGTTGGCTGAGTCAAAATGGCTGATAGAAAATAAAAACCCCAGCTGCTTTTCTTTCTTTCACTAAATTTGAGTGACAGCTCCTTCTCGCCGCCATCAGACCCCTAGGCTAAAGCCCAAGTAAATTATAAATATTGAAAAAATAATTGACCTACTAGAATAAAAAACTTTCATCTATCATTAAAGAGGAAACGCATTTAAATATTGAATAATTTTTAGAAAACATTTTAATTTAATTTAATAATAAATTATTACAAAGTTATATTTACATGATACCAAATATTAAATTATAATTTTCATATTTTTCACAGGAGTTGTACGTGTAGCGCTGTGAAAGAGACCAATAACAGGACAACATCGCATGCATGCAGCTCGCCACGCCGCCACCGCCGCCACCGCCGCCACCGCCGCCGCCTAAACCATCCCTCCGCTGCTCTGCCTTTATTTATAACTTTGGAGGGGTGCACCCTGACTTGGAGAAGAAGAGGAGCTGAGGGGTCGAACGCCGACTACTGGGTGAAGCACGGGAAGGGGTTCTCGGTGGATGTGGTGGAAACGGCGATGAAGCTCCGAGCGTCGTCCCCGTGACGGATCCCATCGCCGCCGCCGGTCTCTGCGTGTACAGGTCTGAGGAGGAGGGATCTGCTGCAATGATACTTGAACCGATCAGTTTTAAAATAAGATCGTAACCGCTCGTTACTGATCAACAAATCATATACTTAATTAAATCTTGGACTTTGAAGTAGATACAAAGGGAATCTACATTTCTTGATTAGTAAGATCTTGACGTAATTCATCGAGGAGAAAAATAAAAATAAGGAATCCATTTTTTCAGTACACGAATATGGAGTGATCAATCTTCTAAGGTGTAAATTAATAATACTGAAAATATAGAGACCTTATTGAAAAAATTAAGTTTTTAGGGGGCTAACTGAACTTAAATATCCGCCACTGACTGAACGGCCTCCTCGAGTACGGAAGCGAGGGCGACGTCAATGGCGCTCCTCCGAGCCGGCGATCCTCTTCTTGTCCCTTTAAATATCCCTTCCAGTCCACTTATCAATCCTCTACGAGCCTGCAATCCACGATCGAGCAATGGATGATCGGTTCTCCCGCGGGAAGGAACCTGCCGTCGTCGAGAGCGAAGTGATCAGTGAGCGCGGCGGCGACGGGCCTTCTTCCTCCATTGATCCAACACTCGGCATTCGTCTTATGTTATTCATCTGCGAGGGTGACCTAGCCGGCATGGAGAAGATGGTTGCCGCCGGCGCCGATGTCAACTACAGGGACTTGGACGGTCAGACCTCCTTGCACAAGGCCGCCTGCCAGGGTTCCGTCGACATCCTCGATTTTCTGCTGAAAGAGGGTGCTTTCGTCGACGCGGAGGACCGGAGGGGAGATACGGTGCGTCGTAGTGCTCCTCCATTTTCTTGATAGAAATTAAAGTTCCTTTTCCGATTTAGAACCTTCCTCGCTGATGGTATATGAATCTTGATTTTCTTTTTGGATGATTTAGTGACTTAGGGCCAACTCTTTAAGGGGTAATCTACTGCTTACGTTCTTTTTATTTAAAGCTCTTTTGGTTTTTAAAATGGCATTTAAAAACACGTTTCTTACAATGGGGTAAAAAGAAGAAACTAACTAGCTTCTGTTTTCAGAAGTAACTTTCTAAGTAACTTTATTGTTCACAGTTTGAAAACAATTTACACCAATTTCCAATAATCTTCTTAAACACGAGTATAAGAAATACTTTTTTGTAACTGTATTCAGTATTCTACTCTGTATTTCACTCTTCCCTTCATCTGAATTATACATCTATTGGTATCTTTTTTTTGGTGAGAATTATGTTTTCAAGTAGACCTGATCTTGAAATGATGAAATGATACATTAGGCAAAACGATATCAATTCACTTAGTGTGCACAAGAATTAATTGGAAAAAGAATTAATCAATTATTTTCAATTAATTAGTTGATTTTAATTGATTAAGTAATCTATTAATGAAGTAATGTATGCATTAATCAATCAATTGATTGATAAATTAGTTAAAATACTAAATAATTGTAATTTATGCATATCTTGCAAAGGCGATTAATGGATCAATTAATATAGCAGTTACAAATTAATTTCACTCTCGTGACACCCCTATAAATAGATCCCTTCTCTTACTCAAATACATAGAAGACTTAAGGTGTGAATTTTCCTTTTGAACTTTCTTCTTTTCCTCCCCACACTAAAGTTTTTCAAGGTTTCGGGTATGCATTCAGAGTTATAGGCTAAAGCTTTGCTAGAAAATCTTTTTCAGCCAATTCTAGCTGGTCTTAACGGAACCTAGTTGATTTTCAATCTAGCTAAAATGAAGAGGCATTTGAATTATCAAACTAAAGTGGAAAATTATTGAGCAAATCTGGTCAAACCAATCTCTCTTGTCCAAAGATGGCCACTGGAAGAGTATGCTTGTAATATTCATAAGTAAATTGATAATATATGGATATCAATAATCTTATTGTTTCAGTTAATTAAATCCAATCCAGTTAATTAAAGCCAATCTTCTCACTATTTCTCCTATCAGCCACTAGCAATTGCATTACGTTGCAAAAATAATGAAGTAGTCAAGATTTTGAAGGAGCATGGTGCAAAGACACTGGTATATACCTAGAACATTTTCATTTCTCTGGAAAGATGAAAGTTGGGTGTTGCACTTTTTTTCTCTCTCACAAACTTTGTCTTGAATTCTTTTTTTTTTTTTAATGTAGAACGCCAGCATTGCTGCTATGGTTGCTGAATTTGAGATTGACCCCAGTGATATTGAATTTGACAAAAGTGTTGACACAGCTGAGGTATAATTCACCTTACACCTGCAACTATGTAACAAGTTGGCCTTAAAATTCGCTTTGATAGTTTGATTTTTGTTTTGTTTTGTTGATTTTAGCTTAGTTGTTGCATGATAGCTACTCTCATAGTTTATGCAATGTTTTGGACCTTTTGGCATCATCTGTAGAATGCTTTTCCTAGTTAGTTATCCATTTATGCTGGTGTTGATTAATATGATGCTACTATACTAGAGATTAACAAACCATAAAGCTTATTGGTGCTCAACCCAACTACATTATTGGTTGCATGATTTCCTTTAACATTAGGCACTACTTAGCTTTAGCCTATGTTACTCGTACTCATATACTATTTGACATGGATATGAATCTCAGTGCTTGGCATTTTCTCAGAAAGTGTTTGTACGTGTTGATGCCCAAGTAGATGCATTGGTTTCATAGAGATAAATATGGACCCATAAAAAGAAGGACAAGAAAAGGTTTCTAGAATTCTATGGGAAAGATAAAGTAGATTTGATCGATCACACTTTGACTGGCATATATTCCTCAATGGATATCACTTATGGGACTCAACTCATTCATGTGTCTGACCAAGTAGTTGAGGACATATGATGTCAAATACAATTTTAACATATTGTATAATCACGTTTAAATTATTATTTTGTGCTGGAGTTTGGGTCTTCATCTGAAATGGTATTTTGTTTTTGGTACTGTACTGACACTCACCATGCTTTTGCATTTTTCAAAGTATTCCGAGATTAAATCAAATGAGTTGTAATCCTTCCGCTTGTTTACTGACAAATATAAACCAATAACAATTATAAAATCATTTGAATTAAAATTTTGAAGCAACAAGTTATAAAATTATTGCAATCATCTCAACTAATCATCATACCTTAACAAATACCACAAATGGGTGGTGTGCATCGGATGTAAACATTAGCTTTTATAGCATGTTAGATTGACTCATAATTTTTTCAAGGTATTTCAGAAAAAAAAATCTCAAGACATCTGATCTAACCTCGCCATATTTTATAAATATATCTCGATTACTACTCAAAATTGAAGTTAGGTTGACACAATTGGAAATTTAAAATTGGAATAGGCATAGGTACATGATAGTGAATGCATTTTAATTTCATCAATCTACTGTTACTCTTCTTTACTACTATTAGCTCAGATGTGTGCTTCCCTCCTCCTTTTATGGTGTTCTGTTTCCTCGTAATGAACACATGAAATTGAAGGATGTTATGGAAAGAGCTTTTTCTTCTCTTTGCTGGTTTTGGATAGTATGACTTAGACGGAACCAATCTTGATTGATATACCATAAAAAATGTCATCACAAGCAAAATAATGACATTTTTTAATGGTCAGGTCAGGGTCCACAATGATACCATTTGGCCAATGCCTTTGCCCAACAGTTGAAACCATGTGCATAACCTTGCAGTCACTGCAACCGTGTAAATTTTTCTATAATTCATTTATGTTGCATAATATGATATGAATAACTCTTACCAAATAACTTGCAGCTTTGTAGAAGTCAACACAGTGAGATAAATAAACCTGTTTTGAAATGATAGCTGATATCTGCTTCTACCAGACTTGTTTTGAAATGACTGTTGTAAAACATATATTTACTATATCAATTTCTTCCCTGTGTCAAATGTCATTTCAGTTAATTTTGATGGATGTCCATTGATGTGCACAACATATATTTACTATAACTAAAATAAAACTTACTGTTTATTTGGGATAAAAAAAATTTAAATTCTTTTGTTGGAAGCTATTTATTAAAATTATTTGTTTTGTTGGTTTATAAAATCCATGTTTTCATTATTTTAACCTGTACATAACAATGCCTTTCTTCTTCATTACCAATATTTTCTTCTAGGAAATGACTGTATCAGCAAAATGGCGTGCACTTCCGGTCATTGTTAAAAAGTTTAGTGAAGACACAATAACCAATGTTGGCAAATTGTGGGTTCCTTCTCTGATTCTGGATAATTTTTTATATATGCATGGGTTATTACTTTCTAGACTTGTACATTTGTGCTTTGGTTAGTCTTTTCAATCCAAATCCAGTTACACTTAACTTTGGAAGAAATTTGAAAATTTGGTCAACTAGTCTAGGTCATAAGCACTTTCATGGGTTGTCTTCATCTTTTGTTCAATTTTACTAGTCTAAATCTATCTTATTTGTATATTCAATACCTTGGGCCTATAGCTTTGTTTGACTAGTCAATTCTATCCAATTTTAACAAAAAGATATTACCATTTTGTTTCTGATTTGGTGTCTTTCGTATCTTATTCAGAAGGGCATTTAGAGATGAAGTTGATGTGCTTCGACGAATACGACATCCAAATATTGTCATCTTCTTGGGTGTTGTTACTCAAAGTCATCCAATGATGATTATCACAGAATATTTGCCTAAGGTTTTCTTCTAACTGAAAAATAAACTTGGTATTTAGAAGGATTTGAAGCTTCCCACATTTTTTCTATGCACTTATGTTTTTCCCCCTTCTGTATTCCTGTATATATATTAGAATAGGTTAACCTATAGTCACTCAAATATTTCCTTCTTTTGAATGTTATTCATTGGATATGCATTAGAATAGGTTAACCTACTGTCACTCAAATATTTCCTTCTTTTGAACCATTCCTCCTATGCAATTCATTGGATATGTATGATAATGTAATTATTAATGTTAAAGCTGTTAAAAATACAATATAAACTCATCCAAATTAGAAAACTAACTAAACTTTTCATCCTAATCACTTACCCAATATGCTTGACTTCAAGTTAATTTTTCTCATTAATGCATATAAGTTCTTTCATTAGCCCACAATTCCCTATGTGAGAAGACTATTTTTGGTATCATAATATTTCCTATGCAAGATTTGATGTTCTCGGCAATATCCAAAGTCCAACCCACAATGAAGAATCCTCTCTGGTTAGAATGGGTGCTAGGATGTTGATAACCTTGCATGATTTTGGTGTATTATATTTTTTTAAAAAGGAGTTGGTTTACTACACTTAATTTAATGTGCATTTCAGATTATTTGATTTTCCTCCATGTGCAGGGTGACTTATGTGAATATCTCAGACGAAAAAAATCTATAAAACCAGTATTAGCAGTTCGATTTGCACGGGACATTGCAAGGTTTGCCACCTTTTCATGCTTATTATCCTTCATTTTGCATGGGTATTTTGGTGATGTCAATAAAGCATGCATATTCCTTCATCTTACTGAACTTTTTTTATTTCTCCTTTTAAACTGAGTATAATCTAGTACTTATTGAAAAAATATCAGAGGGATGCACTACTTACACGAGCACAAACCAGAAGCTATAATCCATCGTAATCTTCAACCAGCGTAAGTTTTTGCAAATTTCATTCATTTTCTCTGTCAAACTCGTGAACTTATCCTAACATTTGCTACAGCCTTCTCTACTATCTAAATATTGTTGTACTGTTTCAGAAATATTTTAAGGGATGATTCCAGGCATTTGAAAGTTGCAAACTTTGGCCTCAGCAAGATGTCAAAAAAGTCAGAGACTCTAATAGAGGAAAGATCATATTCATCTCTAGGCATCACTTGTAAGTGCTTAAATGTTTTCTTAATCTCTTTCTCAATGGGTTAATGGAAGTTTTGTGTGCAAAAGAAAAGTACAGTCAAGTCAACTTGAACCATGAGTAATAAGTTGCATTAGTTATGCAATATCTATTCAGAAATGAGATGTTACGTATATTAGATTATGTACTTGCTATAAAGATATTTCCCATGGTCACAAGTCATGATCAATATTAGTCTCCAGATATTGTGTTGGCATGGGTAAATATTATTGCCGCCCATGCTGACATGATATTGGTTGTATCAGCTGTTACTCTTTGGAATTAACTAGGACAAGAAGATTCTTCCTCATTATTCATTCTTTGATTTTGTCAGTCGCTCACAAGGAGTTGCAATACTAAAAGAGAAGGAACAGGACAATGAGATGCGCTAGTGGATGACACTGACCGAGACAAGCTCATACTTTAATTCTGTATAGAGGAGATAACCACTAATAAGAGGAAGGAAGAGAAGAGGAGATATATACACCGATCAAGCACTAATAGTAGTAAAGAAAAGTGACACCAGAGTCAGATAAATTGATCCATATTTATACCTATGCCTAATCCAGTTTCAATTGTTTTAGTCTAGTTCAACACCTGGTAGTTAACTAAAATATATATATGAATATATGGAGGAAAGGAATCAATTCTTCCAATACTAGTCCTGAGACATTATTTAATGAGACTTAGAAAATTATGGGAGTAATCTTGATAGGATACTACAAGGACCAATGCTTTAATCCAACACACAATACTCATTTAGATGTAGTCATTAGTCTTAATGCCTGTTATTTTTTTATGCTTTGTTGCTTTAAAATTTTTAACTTCATGTGCTTCAAAATTTCTATAGGCTTATATTTGGAGGTAAACATATTTCTATGACTCATTTGAGTGGATTTTGAAATACTTTGTAGTGTGTCAGACTTACTAAGTATTGACATGGTACTTAAACTGCATTATTCCATTCGAAGGCCAAAACTCAGATATGGGATGGTATTTTAAACTTTGATATTACCAAATGAATACAGGCAAAAATAAATAACAGGTCTAGTTGGTTCACAGCCATTAAAGGTCGGGAAAGCACCACCTTGTTGCATCATTCTACTCTTAAAATTTTGGTTTTGATATTGTGACTTGCTACATGCAGGCAGGTATATGGCGCCGGAAATTTATTTCAATGAGGAGTACAATACAAAAGTAGATGTCTTCTCATTTTCTTTGATTTTACAAGAGGTAAATACTCACTTTCATTTCTTTAAGTTAATCTCATTGAAAGTTAATATACCCTGTAAAGTTGCTGAACCATCACCCTTTTGAAAATATAGTTCCGTGATGCAAGTACTCAAACAAACTCTTTTCAAAAGTTGTCAATATAAATTCATTCCCACATACTATTTTTAGCACACCTAATTTATTTTGCCGCTGTCTGCGAGATGGGGTCATTATAAAACCTACAAACCAAACCAGTCATCATATCTCATTGTTCATTCATTCAACCAATTATACAGTTCTTGTTCTTAAAAAAAAACTACTCATTCACAAGATTGTTAATCGAGGCAGGCAACCATGTGTAGTCAAATGGTATCAAAGACACTTGTGCTTAACTGATATAATTTGTGCTATTTGAGATTATGCTCTTTAACTCACTGATTAGTTGTACCTACAAGATGTATGTTCTCAAATTGCATTAACTTGTTTAATTCTTTACCATTGGTCTTTTCTAGATGATTGAAGGGTGTCCTCCATTTTCTAGTGAACAAGAATTGGAAATTCCAAAAGCCTATGCAGAAAATATGAGGCCACCTTTCAGAGCATCAACAAAGTTGTATCCTAATGGATTAAGAGAGTAAGACTTGTCCTCAATTTAATATCTTTTAATCAAAGTAGTGATGGATTGTTGTACTTTTGCTAATAAATTGACTGATAACATTTGTTTAGATTTTGATTGTAAAATCAGACATATCATTTAATACATTCACTTTGCTGTACCATAATTAATAAGTTGTTCCTTCAGAGAAAAGATTTCTTACTGTCTCGTGCAAGAATTAATTGTAATTTGAAGGGTTATGGTAAAAATGCATTGACGTCGGCAACAATTGGCGTTGCCTTTATTTCTCTTTTCATCCATTGAGATTTTGGGAGAATTTGCTCTTGAATAATCTTATTACAATAGCTGATCTTTCCACATAACGTGTTAGCTTTACTGCTATTTGATTTCCCCTGGTCTGGCAGCATTTATTGGTTATAATAAAACAAAAAAAAAACCTTGGTTATATTCTTCTTTAGTTTAAACTATCTTATGAATTATATGATCTACATGATTAGGTACATTATCCAATTAAGAGAGAGAGAGAGAGAGAGAGAGAGAGAGAGAGAGAGAGAGAGAGAGGTTTGATTCACTAGAGTAACCACATAAGATAGCGACGACAAACAACAACAACCAATTCTTATCCAACTAGGTGGGGTCGGTTTAACCACATAAGATAACAATCAGGAAAATTGATGGTAGGGTCATGGGTAAGAAACTTTAATTTATGTCTAAGCTACTGGTATAGTACGCAGCATGCCATTCACCAGAGCTGAATTATATATTAGACATCATTTAGCTAGTAATTCAAGGAAAATCTGTAAGTTTCGTACTGATTGAATTAATGGAGAAAGTCTGTAAGCACCATTGACACTATACAGGTTCAGTTGTGCATTGGCAATCAAGAGGGGTAACATTTCTAAGTTTGATGCATACCTCCAGAATATATTAACCAGCCTTATCCTTTGTTCATTATCCTTCTTTTTCTTGTCTTCATCATGCTTGTGTTATTTCATTTTTATGAACCCTATACCAAAGCAAATCATGCATTAACTTTAGTACTATAGAGGTTAGATAGTTAGCTCACTCGAATATATTGTTTGGCTATAAAGTTTTCATTAAAAGGATAACTATTCTGCTGCAACCTAAAAAGTATAATGTAATTGAGGCCCAATGTTTCTATACTGCTGCAACCTAAAAAATATTATTAATGAGCCAGAATTGAGCAAAGATATCAAAGTTGGTGCCTTGTTTGAGGAAATAGAAAGTTCAGAGGCTGATTGAAATACATTGACAAGGCAAGTGAGAGAACTTTTGCCAGGGACACGTAGTTGATCAACTCTTGCCCGTCACAGTTTCAGAAGCATAAGTTAACGGTAACTGTGCACCATAGCATCTTATCCCTACAACCAATTTTCCACCACAAATTTTGCTCCCAGGTGGTTTGTTTTATATACCAAGTTACCTTCTGTTTGTAGCTACGTACACACTACACAAGAGCAAGGAGGAACCTGTTAGTGTGCTGAGGACCTAACCATAATATGGTCATTGTCTATTTAGTAATCATCCATGTAGGTAATTGAAGGACACTTGTTGCATGAGGGAATAGCAGAAGTACAATGTTCAGCGAGAAGTTCAATCCTGTTAATGAGAAAAAGTGAGCTTCCCAGAATTCACTGATTAACATTATTAATAAGTGTAAACTAGCTTGGAGAAGTTTGCGGAAAGAGTCTCAAAATCTCAGTAGGACTTGGTAAGGCCATCAAGTCCAGTGGATTTCTTCCTGTCAAGTAGGAGTATAGCAGATTGGTTGAGAGATCGGTGAGTTGAGTAATGAGTATTACTAATAGCATTCCGTTGCAAGTCAACAATGGTTGTGTATCTGTCCCCATGATTGCAACTGAAGTGTGTTCCCATAGTTGTTAAAACTGATCTAGTTCTGACAATGATGCTCATTCACAATGGCATCAAAGAATTTGTTTTTGTGGTCTCATAGTTTGTTCCATTAAGTTTCGCTCCAACTTTTTCCCGTCAATTCTAGTGCCTTAACATACTCGAGCATTCTCACTCTCACCAAAGGTCAGCAAATGTCATATCTTGAGAGGCTTTCTTATCCCCATTTTAGCTTAATCTGTTGAAGTCATTTGCAGAGAAAAGAGCAGATCACTTTAGATGTATTGAAGATGTAAACATAAAGATTGGTTGCTTTCCTAACAGCTCAAGCTTGGAATTGGTCATTAATTAATAAACTTTAATATGACATTAAAGTAGCAGATCAAAATTGGTATACGTTGCTAAGAATATTGGTTAGTTCTAAAGGGCAAGAGATGGAATAGGTTGCATTTGGCTTTTTTATTTTAAAGATCGAGTGGGTGTGCTATGGATCAGAAAGGTGACAATGAAGATCCAGAGAAGCAAATTTCAAGTCCTTGAACAGGAATCTGGGGGTAAACTATATTGGACAAGACGTAGCAGCTGTGATGGACCAGATATTCCTCCCCTTTCCCTCTAGCAATGGTCAGGGTTGTCTTTGTTAAATAATTTGATTGTTGTTTTTTTTTCTTATGTAGTTTTCATCATTCTGCCTATTTTGTTGTTTGTCTGTTGTATCTTGAACTCTAATTTGTGACCACCAGCCACAAAGAGACTGCATGAATCTGTATGTGTGCACAAAGAAAGAAATGTTAAAAGGTCACTTAATACATTGGTTTTCTGTAATACTATATAGAAATTCCTTCCTTTTATCAGCAAGTATTGATTTGATGACATATATGACCTTTTCGTTTAGATTAATTGAGCATTGTTGGAGGAGAAATCCTGCTGACAGACCAACATTTGAAGAGATTATTCAACGGTTGACAGATATAGAAGATCAACTTGCTCGCAGAGTGAAAAACAAGGTGTTCATTAATTTTCTACTTTACATATCAAGTTTCTTTTCTTTTAATTGACTTCTATATTTATTTGTTTTCTGGTTCATTTTACGCTTGTCGCACAAAGTAGAAACCAGAAACATGCTATTGTTTTCTCTTCCACTTCATATTTTGGATAATAACTTTGCTATTCCCTTGAGCTACCAAAAAGTATTTTGTCTTTTCAATACGGGCGTGGACAAAATGCTAAAAATATTAGACACATCACCTTGTTCATACTTGTGCAAAAAATATTTTATCTTTTCATTTCATTCCATTATTACATGTATTCCTAATCTTTGTCTCCATAATATGAGCATTTCATGCACGCTTAAAATTATTCATTATGGATTCATATAGTTAGTTAGACATAGCTTTGCAAAATACAATTTTGCTTACCATTTTAGTTTTATGAACCATATTTTTATTTTTATTTGCATTAACTGTAGTCTTTCTGCTTTTTCCCTTGCCAGGTACGACTACTGAACTGTCTTCATAAATCTATCACTTGCAAGACAGATAGTGCAAGCGATTCATCCAATGCATCCAGCAGAAATTCATCGTGAGTTCTTTTCAGTTTACCTTAGAAGGTCAGAAAAAAATGAACTACAATCCCTTTCAGGAAACCACATTTACTTGTTTTTAGATCAGCTAATTACCTAAGCTTAGCTGTGATTTACTTGTTTCTTCCCGAGTGACAAAACTTTACAGAGGCAGTTTGCTATGTGATCATCTTTTCAGTCAATATATACATGTTTGAGATTAGAATCTTTGTTCTGCATTCTGAAGATTTATTCTTAATCAGACTAACTCGATATTACCATATGTTCGAAATATGGATTTAGCTGGGAAATCTTTCGACTGTCGCACGTGCACCAATACACACACACACGCACTTTTGCCTTTGAACAACTAAAAGAGTGCATTGGAGATGATTTGAGACCCACAGACCACAAAGCTATGGCTGGTACTTTGCTAGTCATGGCCGATACAATCACAACAGTCATAGATATTTTTGAATAAACAAAACAAACACCATGTCTAAAGACAACTAATATTTTATTGTTCAACCAACAGAGATCTAGTAATGAGAGGGTAATGTACTATCTTAGGGACCCTTCAAAAGTAAACAATATCTCAAACTAGTATTGATAATTATATCTTTATGATTCCACTTAAAGTGGCAAGTTTATAGCAGAAATAGGACCAGAACTCGTCTACCATCAATAATATAACAGGATTCATACTCGTACAAGGTGACTGATGTCCATAGGGTATGCATCAGAAGGTGATCCAGCTTTATAAGATCTCCTTCCAACGATGATATTCCCAGCTTCCGTTGGATGGAAGGCATCAAAGAACAAGTAGTCCTTCCTGTTTGAGCATGGCGATTGGTAAGGCAGACATGTAATCTGCCCGTTGTTCCTCCCCACCCCACAACATCCCCTGTTCGTAACAGTCAAACCTGAAACAGCAAATTAATCCCAATTAGACTAAGTACATAAGTAATCTTCTTTGTTCAATATCTATATATGACCTACCGTAAGATCCAGCATTTTTGATAATGTCCTCAAAGATTCCATAGCCATTGATATAGATGAAATGTGCTCCGTCCATGGTGTTGAATTGGTCCACCAAGTTGATCAGCTTCCCGTTGAAGATTCTGATGGCACTGTTGATTTCCTCGACGCAGGTGACTCCATTGGGGCTGTGCTGAGCCAGCTCGTTGGGGGAGCACCCGACCTGGCCAACCCCTATCAACGCCACCTTTCTCGCTCCATAGTTGTACAGAGTCTGAAAGCACACGACAAGAATTTTAATGATCAGCGTCTATCAATTGTAAACATAATTAGTCAGGTAGATGCATAGTTGGCATTCAACCCCAACATATAATATCTCGGCTGCTAAAGGAGATTTATACTGACCCTTAGCTGTTGAGAATACTGTTGGATGAGCACATCGGCAAATTGCTCAGGAGTGAACTGTTGGCCGGTGTTGTAGAAGGCCGGCATGAAGTAGTTGTTGAGGTAGTCATTGCTTCCCATGCCAACGGAGAAGATGCACTTGCTCAGGTAATTGGCTGCAGAGTCCTCGTCTCCCAGAATGCTCACCATTTCCTGCACCGCTGATTGGTAGTTCTGCAATTGCCCACCAAATGGAATTCTGCCACCCTGCAAACACCAAATTTTGACCGCATGAATCTCAGGGTTTAAGTTTATAGAATTAGAGGTTTTGTTTATCATTAATTAATTAATTAGAGTTGAAGACGTGTTTAGTAGTGATGTACCAGTTGGCGGCCGGTTTCTTCTCTGATTCCAGCCGCCGCAGAAGCGAAATTTGCGCCGGAGAGGAGCGCTCGGCCTCTTGTGGTTGCGTAGGGCGGTATGAGGTCGTTAAACCCCAGAAGTTGAGCTGCTCAGTCGAAGGTTTTGATCAGAAACTTCTTGTTTGGAATTTTTATTATTTACTATCTAACTATTTAACATGGAAACAGAACGATGAAATGGCGACAGAAGATTGAAGAATTAAGAATTTACACACACACACACACACAAAAAAAAAAAAAAAAGGTGAAAATCAGTACCGATAACGTCGACGGTGGTCAAGCCATTGGTGAACCGTCCGCTTGGACCATCGAAGTCGATGCCGTATGGCGGGTAGTTGGCGACCGCCAGTGACCCCATGTCGTTGTTATTGCCATTGTCGACGAGCGAGTCGCCAAAGATGAAGTAGCACGGCACTTGCGGGTCTGCCTTCGCCGGCAACCCCAAACCCAGCAGCAACACCATCACTGCCACCACCACCACCGCCATTGGTGCTTTGCCCGTCAGCTCGCCCGCGTGTGCCATTGCTGCTGGGGCAGTTGGCTGTGCAGGGTAAATGAAAGGGAGGAATAAATAAGGTAAAGGAGGTGGAGATGGTGGGGAGTCCGGCGCATTAAAGTGGTGGCGAGGTTAACGTGGATGCCTACTCTCACATACCAACGCATGCAGTCACTGCATGCTGCTTGTTTCAGTGTGAGGTAGGAATGCGCTGGTGGTTTAATGATGGTTTGCTGATATAAAATAGCAACTGGTAATTTGAATGAACATATACCATCTTCTATCACATTGTGGATTTAATAGGGTTCCTGTTCAATGTGATAGAAGATGGGAAACTACGATTTGCAGCTTCTACATTAAAATTTAATCTTTTTCCAGGAAAAGTGTTTCTGTAGTTTTTCAGAATCTATTAGACTTTTAGACAATTTTGCTGGCCAAGTTATTAGATGGAAGTTGAATCATCTATAATTGCCCATATCACTGAGTTCATGTGTCTTCTATCGTTCTTTTTCTTCAGTCATCACGTTTTGGTTGATGATCTTGTTTACAGGTTGATGGTTAATCTAGAACAAGGAAGCTGGCATATTGGACTCCAAGAGGACAACTTCATCATGGATTATTTGATCAGGCAAATTAAGATGGATTAAGGTACATGTTGCTCTTAATCGTTCTACTCTAACCAATTTTAGAATTTTGTATCCGCGTCGAAGGGTAATAAATAAGGGTGTGGTGCGATCCCATCTAACTTTGTCACATTGCCTGCCCTATTTATGAGGGAAGGGCCATCAATGGTGAGGTCCCTAGCAAACTTTTAACTCTTCGGCAAAATTGAAGAGACTGATAACTGATTCTTTGATTATTGTCAAATGGGCACCGTATAATTTATTGAATAGTGAATAATTTTCTTGAAAATGTTTCTTTTTTTGTCACTTGGTGCTAAAATTCATCTTATTCCAATAATAAAGTATGTGATTATTCATTTTTCAGACTGTTAACTATTTATAAATTGTTCATTGCTTGTCGATATGAAAATTTTATTTGTGAATCACAGTATGCTTTCTGTTAAGGTGTGAGTGAGATGCTGTGTTATCGATGAATGCTTTGTTTCGAAAGAGTTTGAATAACTTAAGTTAGTTGAATCATCTCAATCTCCTGCCTAATATTAGTGCTAGTGAAGTGAAATTACTGCCTAGAGGAAAACATTCCTCTCACCCTCTAGTCACTTGGCGGTCAGATATAAGTTACCTCATAATTTACCTCCTTTCATATAATCTGGGACGGAACCACCTTTGAAGTAAAATTACTGATTGTGCTTGCTAGCAGCATGCGACCTTAAAAGCTCAACTGTACTTGTAGAAAATCATTTACTTACAACCATCAATTAGATCACTCGCCTGTCAAAGTTTGAAGGTTTCTTTCCAGCGCAGAATTAATTTTGCTTTCACGTATGATATTTAAGATGGAACATAAATACATTGCGTGGCAGTTTAGATAGTAAGGATTGCTTTATGATCAAATTCATTGTGTAAAATATTAATTTTTAGGAAGTTATAATTAAGGAGTAATTAATTATTCTTCATTATTATAGGCATACATTATAAAAAAACTGTAATAAAAAAAGATAATCTTTCTAAAAATCTACAGAGGCATTTAAGCATTTACATTCTAATTTGCAAATGACAATCATTGTTGTATTTTATGAATAGTTAACACTCCATTGAATAGCTGTGTTTAATTGTTCTCA
>JBAMIE010000049.1:1506733-1517053 GCA_037177295.1 Kaempferia parviflora | reverse complement strand
TTTGAATGTTAGTGAATTTTATATTTACATTATTGTTTAATAGTTTATGGATTATAATTTTGTTAATGAAATATGTTGGCAGAAATTTTCTATATATGTTTGAATTATATAAATTTATATCCAAAGCGCCTTATTTCTGTATATACGTTTGAATTATACAAATTTATATCCAAAGTGCCTTTGGTGAGACTTGCGCTTTCACCTAAGCCCATAGCACCTATGCGCTTTTAGGCATCTCACACGCCTTAAATTACAATGGAATAAAGTATTGGTATGTTTCTTTGTCATGCCTAAATTCAGAAATCTGTTGTACAATGTATGTTATATTATTTCAATTAATTGTTTGAGCTATTTTCATATATAAGGCTGATCCAAAGGTTTTGCATGATTTGGAGTAAGTCAAACCATTGTGTATGCAAGTACTCTATTTCACCCAGCCTAGAGCAATTTGTATATGACAGCATAAAGGGATTGGTGTGTGTCTTCCTTCATACTTCAATTCAAGAAGCTGCCATGCATGAGGACCAAGTAAATCAAACCATTGTGCTGTATTATGACTCCTGCATTGCGACAAGTTATTTTTGTTCTATATTGTCCAAATTTAATAAAGGGGAGTCTTGGCACAATGGTAAAGTTGCGCCGTGTGACTTAGAGGTCACAAGTTCGAGTCTCATAAATAGCCTCTTGTAAAGCAAAGTAAGGCTTTGTACAATAAACTCTTTCCTATGACCCTGCATTGGTGGGAGCTTCGTCTACCGGGCTATCCTTTTTTTTATTGGTTGAATTTAATAGTCTAGTATTTGATTGGTCTTTTGAACTTCATGTTGATTATAATTATTTTGTAATTGTCGTAGTATAGTTTACTAAGATTATTTCTTAATTGGTAAAAAAACTTTTATAGATCCCTTTTGTCATAAGATTCAAGATCCGGACATGAAGGTTATAGGATTTTGGCTTCTAAATTTGCAGTTGTAACCATTATCCTTTACACAATGTAGTCTAATGTTAACTAAGATTGTTTTTTAATTGGCAAAAGTCTTTGATAGATTTTTTATAATGGCCGAAGATTTTTTGTGAGGGTGACCCTTGTGCTATATACGTATAACTCGGATCTACAACCAAGAATTTGCTAATGGTTGACATTTATAAAACTTTATAGGCGTTTATAATTGTTAAATGCTTCTCTCTCTTATATAATAGTTTCTCTATCATTAAGATATTCTTAATTTTTTTTTTTTTTGTATATGATATGTTGATTTACAAATAACTGAAAGATATGTGTTTTATATTTTTGCCCTTTTCTTGTTTTTCAATAGGCCTTGTACTTAGTGATATTATATTTTGCATTAAGGTTTCCACTGTTCTAATTAGATGTTAAATCATCACACGCGTTGAATTGTATTGTATAGGAGATGACTTTAGAAGAATATGAGAAAATAAAAGAGGAGAAAAGAAAAGCCTTACTTGCATTGAAAGCTGAGGAGAGGAAGGTTGAAATCGACAAGGAGTTGCAGTCTATGCAGCTACTAACAACAAAGAAAGAAACCAACCCTATTTTTGTTAAATTGGTATGCCTGCTGCAAATTCCCGTTGTTTAGTTTTTTTTCCCCCTTAAAATCACTACTGTTGTTCATCTCCTTGTGTTCTCTACGCATCTGATGTGTTTCTACCCTTCAGGGTTTTGACAAAGATGCAGGGAAAAAGAAAGAAAATGTTGATGGTGATGAACGGAGCAAAAAAGTATGAACACTCTTTCATAAGATATATTACTGCTTTAAATTTTTCCCCCCCTTCAATTATTGAAGTTTCTTCGTTGTTAGCCCCTGAACATCAATGAGTTCTTCATGACTGGCGAAGGTAAGCAATACTACAGCAATGCTAGCCGTGGACGTGGCCGAGGAAGAGGTGACCGTGCACCATTCAGAGGTGGTTTTGGCGGCCGAGGTTCAAGCCTCATTGATGTTGCTCCATCTATTGAAGATCCCAGTCAGTTTCCCATGCTCAGCGCGAAGTAGGGCAAAATTTTAAAACAGTGGCATTGCCAATCTGTGAGTTTTAGCTCATAATTTAAGACTTGTGTTGCTTCCTGAGAAATAACTTTGGGTCTAGTTGTTCATTTCACTTTTCAACTATGTATAATGGATCTGCGTTCCTAGGTTTGCTTGCTACTTTCATTTATTTATAATCTTCAATCTTGACTAATTCTCTATGTGGATAGCTAATACCATATGAAACATAGCCATTTACACTAGGTATACAGTAGGGTAGCCTATGCATTTGTACTAGGTTTACCTTCAGTAGATTGTTCATTTATACTAGTTATACTTTACGTTAGGGTTTATCTTATTGTTAGACCCAACATTCTTTTCAAATTAATGGTATTTATTTTTAGGGCTAATCTGTTTAAAATCATTGTTAAATTGAAATTTATAAAAATTGAATTGATAAATTGAATTTATGCATCCACTATGCAAAATAAGCATTTTATTTGGTTTATTTGTAGGAGTTTTAAAATCTAATTGGCTCTGACCCTTAATTTGATTTAATTGAACAAAATCGGTAGGTTGAAGTTAAAACATAATGCTAACCAACATGAATTCGTACCTTTCTATTTGTACGAATATTTATTAATAAAACCTAGAAGATAACATCTTTTTATTTTAAAAAAATTAAGAAATGTTGAACTTAAAGTGAATTATCTTAATAACTTTATCATTTAACGTATTCTAGGAGTTATAATGGGAAAATGGACAACTTTTTAAAGATTACGACAATGACTTGGAAATAGCATAGTTGTTTTACTTTACTTTCCTAGTTAAGTGAGCATCAACAATACCATAAACGATTCCCAGCAATTGGCTGGATGACTTTGTAAAAGCTCAGGTTGTGATCCAAATTAGGAACAAAAATCTCATCCTGTGAAGAAAAGGCATGTGCCCACCAACAAAACCAATTGTAGTATACCACAAATGTGTAATTGTCAAAACATGGTACATGGTGCAGCCATTGCATGGAGTCTTTTGACCTAAGAATATACGTTTGTCCCAGAAGATCAGACCATAGTAATGATGCTACATCAGCTTCTCTCATTCTTGCATTTCATCTGCAGAAGGTGGATTCTCCACCTCACTACCACTGCCAATACTATCCGCTATGTAACTGTTGAAGTAATCTTTGACTGAACCGTAGTCTGTCTTGTATTTGGCAAATTTCAACTGCAATTCAGATTCTTCTTCACCTGTATGCCCTGTTTGCTTTCTCCTCTTCTTGCTCACATCGGTTTTCATAGAATGAGCAGCAGTGAGAAATGCAGCTTCTGCAGTTTCCATGTCATCATCTTTTGCAGGTTCAAATCTTCCTTTGTTATCAAAGAAGAAAAGATCATCATCCCTCATGTTGGTTCCTGAATCAAATTTTGTAGTGTTGTCACAGGCGTGAGATTCTTTGAACATTACTAGATCCAAAATGTCATCCTCAAAAAGCTTAAACCCTCGTTCTTCAACAACCACAAACCACTCTACAAGTTAAAACAATATTATCAAACATTGTGGAATTCTGCTAAAGTGACAACATAATAGTGTTTAGATACTGACTGAGAAGCTCCTGCGGCGTGTTAGCATTGGGTCGGTTATGTTCTTCCAAGAGAACCTGATGAGTGACCCATTTAACTAAGGCATTTGGAACACCGGAAGTCGTAAATGATTTACTATAGGATATAGCTTTGTTAAAATCTCCATTGCTCCTGCTACAACAATGAATTTCAGCACTAATACTAATATCTGCAAATATCTGTAACCTCGAGCACGCACCTAAAAGACTGAATGGCTTCATGAGTAACAATTAGTCTTCTCATTAAAAGATTCATCAAAAAATTGTTGAAGTTTTCTACTTCAATTCCAGGATTTATGAAAGAATAATCCACTAAAATCACAGCATCATAGAGAACATTTCGTACCAGGCTTTCATCTGTGGAACTCTGAGCAAAAAATCTTTCATTAGCAACATTTTCAAAACTAAAGCACATGTTAAAAATTAATTTAGACTCCAATATAGAAATAAATGGTCCCAGCCAAAAAGTGATCCAAGAATGAGCTGCAGGGACCTAACTTACTTGGCCGCAACAATTTCATAATGCTACTTATAGCTCTGGCCTATTTAAAGTCAAAATCCAGTTTAAAGAACAACCTCCCCTAAAACTCTCTGAAGGCAAGCATCACAGAAAATGTTGTGGAATATTCACTACATTAACACAATGGAAGATAAGAATTCGAAACCTAAGCAATAACTACAATTCATTTATGTTTGTGATTCTGCTTGTGTCCAAGCAAAAATAACCAAATTATGATGTTATATAATGATTATAAAGCTGGTCTTGAATAAATATCCTCGCAGAACAACGATCTATGCACCTGAAGCAAGCCAAGCATTTTGCTAACTATTTGCAAGCTATCTAGGATATCCTGTAGCTCAATTTGTTGTTCATTCACAAAGCAAGATCAGATATGGCATAAGTCAGTAAACATCTTCTTGGGTTAATTAATTAAATATAAAGCTTACTTCATGCTGATATTCATAGTTATGCCTTACTGTCTGACTAGCATACTTACCAAGATGGTAATGATGGGCATCGGTGGCTTCAGTAGCAGTCTCAAAATTATATCTGTTTATCAAGGTCAGAAGTCAGATAAGAATCACATGTTAGATCAGTCAATCATGGAAACTTCTCTATTGTTATCAACATCAGCAAAGGTACTCTGCATTGAACATCTATGTTATGTACCAGGGAAAAGAATATCACTTAGGACCCGTTAGATAGTAAATAAGGCGCCAAAGAACTAAACCTTTCAACAATTACTATGAAATTGACAGAAATAAAACTATAGTGTAAAGCAAAACAAAACTGGTGATCCTTCCAAAGTTCTGATACACACAAAAATCAGATTGTGTCAATAGCATAAAGCACAACATGATAACCTCCATGCAATTATTAAATCATCAAACCATCTAAAGCATGATAACCTCCACGAGACTATAAGTCATCAAACCATCTAAGCTGAAGCTCCTTGTATGTGGAAATATTAACAATTTAGGTCAAGACTAGGAAGTTAAAGTTTTCACATGGGCTTAAAGCAGGGAAAGGAACTTACCAAAGAAAACATAGTTCTGAAATGCAGATATCGAATTGACGCTCCATATTGC
Source organism: Kaempferia parviflora (assembly GCA_037177295.1). Taxonomy (NCBI): domain Eukaryota; kingdom Viridiplantae; phylum Streptophyta; class Magnoliopsida; order Zingiberales; family Zingiberaceae; genus Kaempferia; species Kaempferia parviflora. The sequence goes on along the minus strand of JBAMIE010000049.1, from coordinate 1,511,854 downwards.
CAGCTCCTTCTGTAAGTCCGGCCTTGGCAAACTATCCACCTGAACCTTCAGGGTTAGATTTAGCAAGAATGTCTCTGCAGCAACTGCACCAGCTAAATATCCAACTCCACAGTTTTCTTGCTTGAAGGATGCACATATTTTATCACTGAGCAAAGGAAACAGAATATTCAAATGATCGCTATTCTCACAATGCTGCACCGTCCACACCCGAACTATATCCATAAAACAAGGCAGCAGGTAGCCATCAGAGAGCTCTCGGCCATTAGTAATCCTACCACTACAAATGCTAATATAGCTGATGACAGCCTCAACCAAACTCTCAATCTCCTTTCTCAACTTCTTCGCCACTTCCCCAGACAGCTTCTTTTCCTCACTTAGAAAGTGATATAGCTCCGAAACTACTGGAGCGAGCAAGGCCACGCCCTTTGGGTCATTGCAAGAATAGGAACAAGCCGAAAGCAGCTGGAGAAGGTCTCTTACCGCAAAAATTCTATCAAGAACGTCCTTTTTCGACCGGATCGCTTCATGGTAGCCAAGAGCAGAATAGAACCATATTACCTCGAGCGGTGGATCGACGCTGGCCTGGATCAGGCGGAATAAAATCGACCGGAAGGCAGAGAACTCACAGGACTCCTTCTTGACTTCGATGAGGAATCGATCGATGGATTCTTTGAGCATTGAGTCAAAGTTTGTGCCGGCGAGAGGGCCTTCGGCCAGCGATTTGACCGGGGATGGAGATTCGAGGATGATAGGGTCCATTTAGGGTAGCGTGCTTCAGACGTTGATAGGGATTGAGCTGGTGAGGGAGACTCGAAACCCTAACCCTAGTTTCTTCGAAGTTTTTTTTTCGGTGGGAAATTTGATTTGGATTGGGGTTTTGACGCTGTTCGAAAAGTCATTTTACCGGTTGGGAAGTTTTCACATTAACCCCGGATTTTTAAAAATGTCCATTGGCCCCTCAGACGAAACAGTTTTGCGTGCCGATAAACTTGTAATATAATAAATTTTGTAATGTAATATTTCCTGTAATATTTATTATTATAAAATAATAATAATATACTGTGATCTCTATCAGGGTGACCGACCGACGGTAAGCTACAGCCAGTATTGGCGGCCGATTGATGTAGAAAATGGACTAGAAGTATATTTGACATTTAAATTTTAATTAAATATTAAATTTAAAATATAATTGGATTATATTTTATTAGCTTGTAATTCAGATTATAAAAATTTATTTTTTTTTATAATTCAGATTATAGTTTTAAAATGGTACAAAATAAAATAATCAAATGTCACTGCTGAAAAGGACGACATCCCCTTAAGTAAGTGCCAAGTTAGCGAGAAGATCACCCATCAGGCAGAGCAAAAGGAGGCTCAGATTTGTCTTCCCAGGGTAGTTAAGGTATGAAAAATTATCACATGAGATATTCGGATCGAAACTAACGAATCGACTTGAAAGGAGGCTCAGTGGTAGATTTGAAGTGATTGATTCGGTGCTGGATTAGATATCAGAGTTCCAGATCATTGAAGTAGTTGAGAATGTTTGTAATTTGAACAAGAATAAGCCGGATTGGAGAAAGGCGATAAGTTGGAGGGATGTGGAGGAACTCAACTAACTCGCAGTTAATTTGTTTAGCTTGTTATGTAGTGCACATATAAAAATACAATCCATGCCTTGTTCCTTTCATTAGATAGTTACTACATTTCTAAGAGCTTTGTTCTCCAAACGATACGATATAGAAATTAAGGAATTAGAGCTTCAATGCGCTAACGAATTCACATATACAACATGCAAGGATGGTTCCTGTGAATATTTAAATTTTCTATCGTATTTGTCCAATCCCTATTTTCCATGCTCTTCCATGTCTCTGTAAACCCTTGTCCCAGCCTGTGGATTTTGGCTACCGGGATTTTAATATCCTTGTTGCATATTTAGGCTACGTTTGATTGGGTGTAACCATACTAGCAAAATGGTTCTTCCTGTTTTCTTTCAGAAATACATAGTTTATTAGTTTTAACTATTTCCTTCTCCTCTTTATTCCAAGCCATTTGTTGGCACCATTAGTTACTGATCTATATTTTTGAAAAATATATTTCTTTCTTGCAATCCTCAATTAAGGCTTGGTTGGTTGTTGTGATTGTAATCCACAATTAGATTTCGCATTTTTCCAGTTGGTTGAGCAAGGTATTGAAGGACTATGTAGTTCAGAGTGTAAAAGCATTGTTCATGCTTGTCAAGAGGTAACACATGTGCATTCCATCTGGTATAAATATTGTTTATTTGGATTTGGGCAAAGGAAAATATCATGGCTGCAAATTTCAGCCTAGGCGGCCTCTAGTCGAACTGAAAATTCGACGGCAGCTCCTGGTCGAACCGAAAATCCGTTTGGCGTCTAGTGCTTTCTGTAACATTGATTTCACTATATGTTTAACTTGTAGTTATTTATTGTGATTTGATGTTTTACTAGAAATTTAGAATAACGTTATTTTATTTTTAATTCAAATAAGCCTAAACAATTTTTACAATTAATTTCAACGGAACTTTTCAAGTTTTGTTTTCCAACCTAAAAAAAACTAAAAAAAACATAAATATTAGTATTGAAAAATTTAAACACTAAAATTTCTTCAAAATAATTTATAATTATAAATAATATCAATATTATTAATGCTGAAATTATATATATATATATATATATATATATAAAAGTACTAGAGTGCGTCTAACACTTTCTGCAACATTAAAAAATATCAGTTGTAGTTAATTTGTACAGTTTCTCTTCATCTAACCCATCATTGTTTTTATTGTTTTAGTTGGGGCTTCTGGGTAAAAAATTTACAATCAATGATTCTTCTTTTTGAATCCATCATTGAGATTATAAAAAACAGGATATTGCTTATGTTCTAAAAGGAAAATGAATGTGGATGTTGAGGGCGAACGAATCGTCTTTTATGCAACATAAAAGGAAATTGAATGTGCTTTATATTCTGTCGGTTGGTTGCATAGCTAGACCTTTTAATCTGCATTTATTTTTTATATTTATGTAACTAGAAGTTGATGAATTTGAAGGTTGAACCAGATCTTAAGCTGGGTTTCAATTGTTTTTTTTTTTTTTTTTTTTTTTTTTTTTTAAATCTGTCTTTTAAATTAAAAACTTGACATTATTGTTGATGTAGCGGTTATCAAGGGGGGCCACGTGGCTCCGAAGAGCCAGCACGAAGTAATGAGTTGGCAGATAAAGTCAAGTTAAAGTCAAGTAAGTTAAGGCGCCCGGTAAAGTGCCCGTCGGGTGAGCATATGAACCGCGCATGACACATTATCCGGGAGGGAATATGTTTATGTCCTTTTTCTAAACCAGTGGTACCATTACAAATCTCGATCGGTTGCTGATGAACTAACTGAGATGTGAGACAGTTATCTTTCTATTCGGCACTGACTCTCCACTCGGACACACATCTGTCCCAAAGGCCACTGACATGTCGTTCGAGTAATAGGCATACGAAGAGTCAGACAGTCAAGTATTTATGTCCTAGTAATCTGGGGAAGCCTCAAGTAATGCTTGATCATCTATATGAATGCTCAATTATGGAGGGATCTCGAACGGTCAGGATGTAACACATCTTCAATTAATGAACCATTTAATAGTCAAGGCATTGATGAGACAATCATTGTGTTCCTGTGTTCTATTGAGAAGTAGAAGGGATCATCTTATTAGAAAAGGTATGGTTTTTCTTTTGGCCTCCATCTATAGATGATTTTCTAATTTGAACGTCGGAGTACCAACGTTGGAATAATTAAGAGTGTTTTTGCAAGTCTTGTGAGGAGGACGATTACAGCGATCAGCAAACGGGGCGATTGGCTTTCCAGTCATCCTTGAAGATTCCGTAACGGGAACAGTTGCATTGACCAAACTGAGGAGATTCTTAAATGATCAGCATTCCTTATGCTGTCCAAGTAATTATACGCTAATCCACTAGTTGATGATCACACAGACACACTGTGGCATGATTTATATGTTTATTATTGCATTATCAAAAAAATTTTATAAAAGTTTCCATGAAAAATGTTTTTTAATTTTCTTTTCAAATTTTAAATTCCTTTTATTGTAAATGAAAACTGAAAATAGATATCTGGAAACAGTTTGAACAAATCAAATGTTTGCTAGATTCACAGAGATCATAAATTGCTGAAAAAAAAAAACATTAATATGTATTAGCCCATATTTTCATTTATATAACTTGTTGGCCACCGATATCTTGAACATAGGAAAAGCATTTTAGTTTTGTGTATTAGCCTTTAATTTATGTCAGACAATTACTGTAAGGTACCATTTGTAGCAAGATAATAACAAAAATATGGTTTAACTAAATCAAAATCCATATCATGTTGCCTTTAGTGATTATATGGATGTACTTCTTGAAATTTGGATGGCTATGGACTGATCCCTTGTCAATTTGTTAATTATAATTATGAGATAGAGATAATTTGGTGAGTCGTGAATAAGGCTGAATAATCCCTGGATGATGAGTTCTATATGTAACTGAAAGGCTCTTGGACCCTTTTGTTGGCTCTTTTATTATGAATATATATATCTAGTGAATGAGGCTTTCACCATAGAGGAGCTGAGGACGATCAATTCATGTGGTTGTACACTTGCCTAAAAAGCTCATTTCGATGATTCAAATATTAAACAGCTCAAAACTATTCCTCTCACTCTTAGGTTGCAATGGTGCAGCCCTACATTTGCACGAAGACCCACTTCCTTGGTCTTATTTGGCATTATACTCGTTTAAGCTTTTAATATGTTCGTGTTTTGGTTATTTACACTAATCCGGGGAGCATATGCGGTGCACTAGAGAGGGACGGTGGTACCATCACGGCTAGTGAAAACAGCTTCGAGGAGTATAGTCTGGCGGTCGAACCAAAAGCCGTCCGGCCCGTCCGCTCCGCCATTGCGAGCGACGAGTCCGGACGCATAGAGCCAGCACCGACCGAGCGGATATTCACTCGTTCGTCCGGCAGGAGTAAAACAGATGTTTCGGTCGTAGCGCACAGGGAGGGCGCTCAGACGGTCTGGCACGCCCGTCCGTCCGATGGGCTCAGCTGTCAATGATCAGCCACTA
>JBAMIE010000049.1:1424047-1434969 GCA_037177295.1 Kaempferia parviflora | reverse complement strand
CTACTCCATACCTTCCCCTTTCCATTCCCTCTTTGAGCTCTCGGCACACCCACTCCCTCTTCGACCACTCGACGCTGCCCCCCGACACTCCTTGCAAGCCCCGCAACCCTATCTGCACCACCCTCCCCCCTTTCCCTCCCTCTTTGAGCTCTTGCCCCTCCTCTAGCTCTTTGAACCCTTTCCCTCCCTCTTCTGTCGACGCTGCTTCCCCATCCCTCTCAGGCTCTTTGAGATATGTTAGCGACAGAGGTGTAGAACCTCGTCCATCTTCGAGCTTCAACGGTAAAGGTGCAACAACCTGTCCCTCTTTGAGCTCCTTCAACGGTTAGTAATATCAATGATAGAGGCGCCCCTCCCCCTCCCCCCTGATGTGCATAGATTGTACCTATCATTATGCATGGTTATTGCATATCACTTTGATATTCTTGTGTATAATTTATATATATCACACTTACTTTTGTATATTTTCAGCATAGTTACTTGTATTTGTTCGAGGATCTGCTTTTATTTGATTTTCATTGAAGGATGCATATTTTAGAGTATTTTCACATCTTATATGTACCTTGGGGTGTGTTTGGGACACGTATGGAGGCTACGAAGGAGTTCTTGGAACAATAGAAAATGGACCAGCAGCGTAGGAGTGTGCACTAGAGACACAGGGCTATAGAACAGTCACACATCCATGTGACTTCAGCCCTGACCATGCACTACCAGCCAAGTGGAGCCCCACATGGCCATGTGATTCTCACATGGTCGTGTGTCATTTCCAGACCAGAGCCCCGCACGGTCGTGTGATTCTTACACAGTCATGTGCCATTAGTGGCAAACAGCCCCACACGATTGTGTGACCTTCACATGGTCATGCGGATTCATCATCGATCAGAGCCCCACGGCACCATGTGGTTGCCACATGGCCGTGTACCACACGGGCGTGTAGATCTATACGGCCGTGTGGGTGGCCATGTGGTGGGCTGGGAGTCTTTTCTATTTAGAGGGGACTCATCGCCCTTGCCTAGGGGAGGAGGTTTTACCCCTTGGGGTGACCACCAAGGCTTCCGACGAGTTCCCAGAGTATTTCTCAACATTCTTTGGCACCGATTCTTCTCTACGCATCGGTTTCTTGAGGAAAGCATGAATTGGATCTTGAAGAAGGGCTTCTAATATTGTGTTTCTTGTCTCTTCTCCTCCTTTCTTGGGTGGATTGGATTGTAAGAATCCCTATTCTTCTCCTTCGAATCATTCTTCGTGTCTTTAGAGTAGATTGGTGATCTTGAGTGTTTAGGAGTAATTGTATTTGGATGATTGATTGTATCTCTTGGATATTGGCCAAATTTCCTTTTGATTAATGAATATCTTGGTTTCAATTCTTATGATGCATTGTAGGTATAATTGAATATGGTTTGGATTGTTACATGATCTTGGAATTGTATTAGATTTGTGATGAATGGAAGGATGATCTTGGATTTGAATTTTATCTTTATGGATGTGATATGATCTTGTAAGAATTTGTTGTGATCTTGATGGTTTGAGTCTAATGTGATCTTATGGATATGTGTATGTGATTATGTGTTTTTAATGGATTTGGAAAGTACAATATGATCTTTTGGTGTAATTTGTGTTTGATGAACATCAATCCATTATGGGACTCCAATTATAGAGTATGATCATACAAAGTTCTCTATAATGTAATCAATTTCTACTTAATCCAATGTTAGGAAGAGCTTGGATTAATATAGAGATGTATGACCGGGGAGCTCTAGTGACAAAGGTGATCCTTTAACTAGATTCTCTAGATTAGCTATTCTTATTGCTATCATTCGGGTACAACATGTAGGATAATCTAACTCACCGATGGACGATAATTGGTAATTATCCGGAGTACTTACAAATTTAGGATTGAAAATTAGGGAAAGACTATTTCTTATATATCAACCATCCATTACAAGGAAACTTACACTCAAGACATTATTTTAGGCCTTGGTTTACTTCTCTTTTCTCTCTCACACTTACTCTCTTTCCATTTCTTAGTTACTTGCATTAGTGAATTTATCACAACCTTTTTTGGTATTGTCTAGCTAGTTAAGAAGAGTACACCTACTAGTGATTAGATTCTTAAGTCCCTATGGATATGATAATCTTTTATATTATTTCAATATACCCATACAATTGTGGGCGTATCATATTTTTGGTGTCGTTGCCGGAGACTTAGGATTACCTTGCTTGTGTATTAAAAACACTCAGAACGGTGTAAGATGTTTAGGATCAATCTTGAATTTCATATACTTATATTAGTGCATCATCATAAATTTGAGCTAAAAATATCAACTCAAATTGATCGAGTTAAGTAATCATTCATAGTAAACAACTAGCAGAACATTTTACTTAACTCAAGTGAAAACTACTATCTTCTTGTAGTCAGCTAGTAACTAAAAGTTAGATATTTCTTTTAAGAAAAATAGATGAATACTTTAAATATTATTTTCCAAAATTAATAATTTTTCTTTTCAATCATGCTTTGACTCTAGGATTATTGCTTCAACTGCTATTCATCTTCAATCTTATTACAAGTATGAGATTCAATAATGTGTTCAATGTGATATTCTTGACTTAGTTTTTTCTCTTTCAAAAAAACTTCTTTAAATCTTTCCGAAATCTCTTTTCAAACCTTGTCTAATTCAAAATTGTCTAATCTCAAAATCTTTCCAAGTTTATCTAGTTTATTTAGACACATTTTTTATGAAAAACTTGGCCTTGAAAACTTTCTAATATATTTTAAATCTATTTTTTATTTTAGAAACTTTAGAAAATTATTCAAAAATTATATTGTAAAAAATTTTTCAAAATGTTTTTCCCTCAAAAAATGTTTTTTTAAGAAAAGTTGATGTTAAATATGTTTTCAAAAATAAAGAAAATGTCAAAGTGTGTTTTCAAAAGAGCCTTAGTTTTCAAAAGAGCATTTCAATTTCAGAGGAGAGCCTTACTAAGGAGGAGCATTTTTTTCTTATGAAAAACTTTCACGTACTCTTTAAACTTGTGTGTTTAATTGAGGGGGAGCTTTTAGAAAATTTAACCTTTAAGCATTTTTCCCCTTTCTTCTTCTTCCAAAAATTTAATCATGAAGGGTTTTTTCAAAATTCCTTTTAAAATATTTTCTATTTCTAACTTTGAAAAATCCTTGTTTTTAAACTTCATGTTTGATAATTGTCAAAAGGAGGGAGAGTATAGTATCAAAAGTTATGTTTTGTTAAAGATCCCTTAAAACATTAATTCCAAGGACAGAGATCAAGTTAAGGGGGATGGATCATTTATTTTAAAATGTTTTCTTTATGCTTATGTTACATGCTTATTTTACTTAACTTTAAACAAGTTTGTCATAAATCAAAATAGGAGAGATTGAGATTGTTGGTAGTGGAAGCATCAGACAATTGAACCTAGTTTTGATATTGACAATAGATTCAAAGTTAATTTGCGTTGTGATCTTATGAGCTTGACTAAGTGTGTAAAAAATTATAAGTAGGTTTGACCAAATACTAGACAAGAAAAAAGTCTTAGTGGACACAAAGCAACGGGAAATCCCTAGTTGAAGTTATGCCAAGAAGTCTTGGTCGAATGGATTAGGCAAAGAAGTCATGGTCAAGTGGATTGGGCAAAGAAGTACTAGTTGAGTGGACTGTGCAGAAGTCTAGGCAGAACTAGGATGTCGGATAGAAGTCCTAGGGGTCTAGGACACTAGGCGGAAAGCCCTCAGGGTCGAGGACTGGACGTCTAGTGGAAAGTCCTGAAGGTCAAGATAGGATGCTGAGCAAAAGTTCAAATAGGTCTAGAGGACCAAATGTTTGACAAACAGGTAATCTCTCCTAAGGGAAGTAAGTGAGAATGTGTTCCCTTAAAGGGAATAGTAGATGTCGGTTCGACCTAGGTTTTCAGCAAAATACAAAGTCATGACCGGACAGTGTCGAGATTGTCAAAATTATTTTGTATCTATTTGATATTATTCCTATGTCCTAACTCTGTGTTGTAGAGACATACGTAGATCTTTGAATTCTGTAAGCATAGCCACCGACAAAGCCTAATTCTAAGTCTCAAGTCAAAAGTCATGACCTTAAGAAGATTGTTGTGTTGATCCAATTACTTGGAGGCGCCCTAATCTGCTTGGAGGCGCCTTGAGATGATTGGAGGTGCCCTGGAACATCCAAGGAACCTGGACCAAAAAGTTATAGACAAGGCACAAATCCTTAGGATCAGATAAAGATCACTTGAAGCTCCCTAGACTATTGGATGAGCCTCATATGTCATATATAGGTACTGTTCGACCAACAACATGCAACTTATTCATTCTATACTCAAATGATTTTCGTACTACTCTAAAATTCGACTACGGCATTGTAACACTGCTCTAACATCGACGCTCTACTTTGGATCATGTTTGCGTGTTGGTATAATTTTTTATTTGAATTCATCTTTTTCATGTGTTTTATAAGGACAGCAAATTTGTTACCGTTCCCAATCTTTTGTAAACGACGCGTTGATAGTAGATTACTAAATGAAAGCGATCAACAAACATGGAACTTGGACTAATAGCATAGGCTGTGAAACAAGAAAAAAAAGAAACGTGCCTTTTTGGGCTTGTCTTAATTTTATTCCACTTCATAATTTTCAAAAACTGTGAAAAAAAAACGACACGCTATTCATCCCCTTTAGCGCTTCTTCGATCTTACAAGAGCTTCTTCTTCTTTGGACTCTTTTCTATTGAGACCAAGATTCGGTTGCAGCCTAATCTTATAGAAAATCATCCGCTACGCTTGTAGGAACTCAGGCCACTAGTAAGATCAATGGTTAATGTGATGGATTCAGGAATTACACTATTTGTTTGTGGTTGTTATCTATTTCTTCCAATGTAGATTTATGGATGATAATCAAATCCTTGCATCACATGGTTTTGGTTGTATCTATATTGCTTTCAAGATAGTCCTATTTTCAAACTAGTGGTAATTAATCGTCAGGCCCATCAAGTTGGATGGAAAGATGAATCGGTTGCGTAAAATTGGATGGACAATGGATGGCTTTTGGCTAACTTGGTTTGAGAAGCCAGCTTTTTGGGCTACCTCATTTAATTTGTCAGAATGCTGGCTAGTAATAAATGAACCCTCCTAATCAACCATATTGAACATTCCATTCACAATCGACGACTCTAGACTTGGAAAATCTCATCAGTATCTATATTCTATGCCCCACTTGAACCGGCACCAGTGGAGTATTTAAATACTGGTTGTGGATCCCTAGAATCTAACGAACAATAAGCCACTCCGATATCGTTTGGTGGGCTCACAATGAATATTCAACTACCACGCACTTCTTTATTTGTTTCTTCAAAACATATAAAAGCTTCTACTTATTACCGCACTAGTTTATCTGATTTATATTGCTAGTTGTTAAGTTGCAAGTTACAAACCAAACAAATCTTTGAGTGAGTGTTTACTAACGGGGGCCAAAAAATGATTGCAACTCGAAGATTCCTTATCTTATGGAATACCATACATCGAGATTCACAATCAACGAACATAAAAAACAAATGAATAGCTTCGATCTAATCTTCTATTCACGGTGGTAGTAATTGTCACATTGTGAGGACAATAATTAGAAATTTAGAGATTGTCCACTTGTGTGTATCTAGATGCATAGTTTGACCTCGAAGGCAACGTTTGAGGAGGTCTTATCATTATCGTTGCTATCTTAATTCCTCATTAGAATCACCACTTATGATACTAGAGCACCACCCTAATCTCCAAGGGGGGCCAACTCTAGATTTTAAAAGGTCAGGTGTAAAAAAGAAATAGACCCTTTATATTCATATAAAAATAATAAAATCGGCACTATAAAATTAAAATAATTTAACTAACTAAACACAAAAACTAAATTTATTTTTGAAGATTTTAAGATTTAGGGAGATATAAATAGGGAAACACAGTGAAGAGAAGGAAAGTTTTTTTCTTTTTTTTTTTAAGGACACTTTACAAAACAAAATCGATAATATTTTTAAATTTATAATTAGGTATAAATTACGTCTTTTTAATTTTATAATTTTTTCAAACACGGACAATATTTTTTATTAGTATTTACTTTTAAAAATATATAAAAATTATTAAAAAAATGTGTGGCCAGCCTTATTAATTATTTTTTTTTCAATGAACGTTTTGTTAGCATCTAGTTAACAAACATTAAAAATTAATTATGGGCCTGCCTGAGGTGGGGCCCTATGCATTGGCCCTACCTGGTCAAACCTAGTGCTGACACGACCAACTCGACTAACCTCTTCATCTTAGGCTTCCAATTTGAGTCTCAATCTTCGTATTCCATGTATAAACCTCTATCGACTTCCTCATGTTCCCCAACCTTTACTACAAGAAAAAAATTGATAGACAATACTTTAAAAGCGTTGTCTATGTGCCTGAAAAGTATTGTTAAAAGTACTGTTGTTAAAAGTCCACTCAACGACAACGCTTTAAAAGCATTGGTGTTTTTTTGCAAAGACAACACTTTTGCAACGCATTAAAAGCGTTGTCTTTTTAAAATAAAAAAATAAGAAAAATAGCGGTGTATAAAATCATTGTTTTTATATTTACAAAACTATTAATTTTCTTTTACTATGTCCCGATTCGAATTCGACATATAATAGTAGTTAATCAGCTTGGCTAATGATTTCAAATCTATACCAAAATAATAGAATTCAACCAAAATAATAAAATTCAGCTACAAAGTAGATATTGGTATTTACAGGAGAAAACAAAGCAAATATCGAAGACTAAATAATTATATTTCAAAAGTAGATAGTGACATTCAAATTTAAAACAAAAGAGCATAAATTAGCTAGCCGGCCTCGAAGCTAACGATCTGCTTACTTCTACTAGCTACACTAAAAAGCATTGTTGGCTTGAGACTGGGACAAAACACCTAGTTACACTGTGTATTTTCCACAAACAACAGTTTCATCAGTATTATGCAAAAGAAATTTTCACTCATAAAGCTGAAAACAAAGGTCACAGTTCACACCATACAACAATTAGAAAATCTGGATTGAGGTACAGGCAAGATAAATCTGGATTTTAGGTAGCACATTGCACAAAACTACAAAATAGTACAAAACTACTTAATACTTGAAATCAACAATGAAGCTCAAGTTGTTGGAACTTGATCATGATTACAGTAACCCTGCAAAATCATATCTAGCAAATCATCATTAACTAAATGCCAAATATACAATAACTTGATCATTAACTATAAAGATGACACTGTATAAAACCCTTAAATTTATCATCAGAATTCAACACATGAAACCCCAAAATATGAGTTATATGTTTTGCTACATCTATAGATGAGTCTACATGTACAGCTGAGAGGATGAAGATATAAATGTGATGACAGGGACCAGCATGCATCCCTTTCTCTAACTTACAAACACTAGCTATGTTTCAAGATCAGGTAAAACCCATTTTAGTAAAATTTATTGCCAGTTTTTTGGTGGTCAAGTAGATTCACTAAATGTACAGTTTAAAAGAAGACAATTTAAAATTTATGACAATAACTATCATCTCAAACTAGCTACAAGAATACGCCAATGATAAAAATCATATCTCACTATAGGAAAAATATATTTTATTAAGCATAAAGAGTATTCTTTCTTTTTTTTTTCAAGAAAACATTGGATCACACAATAAGTGTTCTCTTTTTTATTTGTGTCACACGAGCAAGCAATAGTAACTCCTACATAATTTAAACAAATTCATGTGTAGAGACTAAACTCTCTGATTATATGCATGTTTAAGGTTCAGTTAACCAAACTAATACTGCTTGTTGATGCCTAAATGGATAACTAGCATGATCTATTTGTTCATCTCATTTTCTAATCATATCAAAGCTACTTGTTTCTCTCAAACTGCACAGTATCACAAGGATCAACAAGAAACTAGGTAGCAATTAGCAGTCCTAAGATAGAAGCCAAATATAGTTACAATGTCCATGCCCAATCCATTGAAACTATGAAAGTGCAGGAAAAAACAAAGTGCGGTAGATTGAATCTCATAAGATGTACTAAGCATTGGAATGGAAAGACAAGCATAGCTGAAAATGGATTCCAAAGATGCAAGAAGTTGCTATTTGAAAGAGGAATTAAGAAATCATTCCTAGAACCTAGAAATACAAAAAGCCGGAAGAAATTAGTAAGCGCTGAAGAAAATAAATAGTTCATTATAAATCTTGTTCACTTTCAAGAATATTGACATTAGAAGAAAATAAAACTAAAGACAAAACACAATATACAATGACAACAAACAGTTCATTAAAAACACTTTCAAGAACCAGTTGTTTCTCAACTTTCTGCAAATAAAATGAAAAGGGAGAGGATAAAAGAAGTTAACAACATTTTTGTTGTTGATAATAATTTACATACTGACATTTCTCAACACGAAAGTGATGTTCTCAGGGTGCAAGGAAAAGGTGGTGTCTTGAAGGTCTTCCTCAATAAGAAAGTGGAAGGACTTGAAAATCTCTGTGCCAAAAATTTTAATGAGCAAAGATCAAAGACTCTGGTATTTCCAATGGGTGCTACTCATGAAATGTTGAATCCAACTACCCTTTCTGCAGACACACGATCACTTGAAAGATCATGCACAAGAGCTACATTGAGAGAGAAAAACACTGATATAACTTTGGAAAGCAGATCGAGTGAACAAATTAGAGAGTTGGAGATTTTGCTATCAAAGAGAGGAAAAAAGAGAACAAATATGCAAAACAATAAGAATGACACTAAATTAAGGGATTTTTCCAATTCAAAAAATCATAAAAGGGAACTGAAAGATCAGTTAAAAGAAATACTTATAAATGTCAGTTGGAGGATAGATTAAAGGCTAAGGAAAGGTAACAAGTAGGTAGATTTTGTTTACATACCTCCTAAAGTATGAGGTATAGTTATTGGTCAATCACAAAAGCTTATGCTGCGTATCAGGAAGAACTGAATAGACAAAGCAATGGGAAGAGCGAGGGCCCTGTAAGTAGGGGTGTCAATCCAGGTGGATCGAGTCGGTTCAGGTCTGGCTCGGGTCGGGTTGGTGAAAAAAAATTTTAACCCCCAACTCGAAGCCGACCCGAACCCGAAGCTGACATGAAACCCCTAAACCCAAACCGACCAACCAGATCAACCTTAACCTGACCCATATAAACCCGATTCAAAATATTTTTTTTTTGATATTTTTCCTATAATTCTTCACTTCTATCTCAATATTTTATCATTATCACAATAACATTGATATTAATATGCATAAAATCATCTTATTTTTTCAAAATAAAATTTGATTTAACTCAAAAAATACCCACTAAGTGACTAAATCTAAATTTCGGGTAAATTCGGGTCAACCCGAACCCGACTCGACCCAACCCAAAAATTTTCAACCTGAAATCACTCCAACTTGAACCCAAAAAATTTTCAACCCGAACTTGATTTTTTTCTGGTCGACTCGGGATGCGTCGTTGGGTCTGGTTCATTTTTGACACCCCTGCCTGTAAGGCTGTCTAAAGCATTTCTTGGTAGTGACTATAATATACCTATGGATTCCCTAAATTTACTAAAGAGAAATATTGTTAACAAGAGAAAAAGGAAGGAAGTGCCAGAAAAAACCTAAAGTGGTCAATAGAAGAAATCAGAGCAAAGGTTTGACAATGGGAGGCAACCTAGTGTTACGCAAAATACAGAGATGTCTGATGGAATTTTAGGGAGAATAAACATAAACAGCTCCATGGATTTAGACACAAAAACAATAGTTAGTTCCAGAGATCATAATCACTTCTAAATATGAAAAAGCAAACATAGAGTATGTGCTTTATTAGCTCGTGGCAGCAATCAGGATGCAGAAACTGAAGATGATGGTTTTGTTCTGTCTAAAAGGAAGAGGGTAGTTTTCTCAAGGATGATAGATCTTGGAATCCTGTCTATAAATGAAAAAAAATAAAATACATGTACAAGAAGAGGAACAAAACAAAATTGAAAGGATGGATAACAAGAGAGGGCATTAGGTGCGGCTGCTATACTAAAATTGTTACTGCATCTAAGTTTGAGCTTCTTCATGCTAGGAGAAGACTTCTTCAGCCATCACTATATATATATATTTGGAAGATAGAGGAGTCTACCTTTTCATCCCTTTTATATACCACAAATTTGAAAAGTTTCCTTTTGGTCATAAAATCATGTTTTAGAAGTGAACATGAGATACAAGAAACAAAGAAAATAGTTTTTTTTTTTTTTTTTTTTTACACAAAAGGATACAAACCTGAGTAAGATGAATGTTACAAAAAATGGGAAAGGAAATGTTGCTCGGCCTCGGTAGAGTATCGTTCAGCGAAGAGGAGTTCGGAGGAGAGGTTCACCAAAGAGGAGTAGTTGGACGGAGAGGGCATGAGATGAGGAGTTGGATGTAGAGGGCGTGAGATGAGGTTCACATGACAACATTTCATATTATCCTAGATTTAAATAAGAACTTGATAATAGACAACGTATTTTAAAAAACGTTGTCGTAGATACTAAAAAAATTGCTAATAAATAATACTTTTCAAAAAGCGTTGTCTTTAACGGATGTCCCCACAATTGTGTGGAATATCAAAGTAATATAAAAGATTTATTGTATCCATAGAGAGGTGTGATTCTAAGCACTAGAAAGGAAACTCATGTAGAATAGCTAGATTGATCATTGTGAGTGCATCACGGTTGCTTAGCTACAAGTAATAACAAAAATGATAAAAGATCAACGGAAAGAGTCAATTGCTAGAGATGTGTCTTATGTGTGTGGATTTCATTGCTTCGGATGATTGATACAAGATTATTGGCTAATCCCAACTCTCTAACTCCTAGATTTGTAGGGATCCTACATGTATAC
>JBAMIE010000049.1:1409712-1423947 GCA_037177295.1 Kaempferia parviflora | reverse complement strand
ATGGACGACGCCTCGCGGAGGACCTCGAAGAGGATCATGTCCTGGGAGTCGTTCTCGTTGAGAGGGAGCTGCTGCTGCTGCTGCTGCGCCGGCGGCGTCTGCTCCTCTTCTCGCTTGATGGGGTGGCGCATCAGATTGGGGGCCATGGAACTTGTTGGGCGGAGAGAAGGTTAAGGCTGAATTTGTATGAGGTGATTTAATGGATGGATGGGTGGGAGAAAAGGTAAAGCGGCCCTGCTCTGTTTTGCTACATGTCTCAGTTCAACGCACCATGGAAAGAGGCGTGCTAGAATTGGCTATCTTTTTTCGGAGGATAATATCGTTAATCCAAGCTACTGTCAGCCCCGTGATAAAATAAAATTATAAAAATACTTTATCCTAACACAATATTACTTAAAATATTTTACATTCACTGAAAATTAATCGTAAAATCTAACCACCGATGGAAATACTATCTTGGCTATCTTGAACTGCACATTTGAGAATTGAGATGACCCTTCATGTGGTAGGTACTATAGACGATTGACTTTTGAGAGGAAGGCCGACTTGGAATTGATTATTTTATTTGTTGGGATCGATTGATGTTGTCTCATCCCTGGATCGAGTTGATAGAGCTAACTAACCTACTTTGATTAATTTGCTCCTCTCATTTAATCTATCTAAATAACCTAATTTATCTAAGGTATTGTTTTGGCCAGGGTGGACTTTGAGTACGAAAAGAGTGGATTAAACACCAAAACAATAAAATGAATAAAGAAAAAGGATTCTCTTTGGTATCCGTTATAGGCTATAAAATACTTATGTAAGTTATTCTTAGAGGACAGTCCTATATTAGATCCGTATTTTGACTAATATGCTTGCTCTATACGGTTCACGAAGTATGTCTTGTTAGTTTAAATTATTTAGACATTAGTGGTTAAAGGTGAATCGTTCGCTTCTAGCGTCCCCACCGATTCGTCCCAACCGTAGTCAATATAGTTCTGTCGTACCCTGCTTCATGAATCAAAACCTGCAGACAGATTGCAGCAAGCAATTAACTTCACACGCCTTTCTCAATCAGTTAATGGATGGGAATAAGATCATTATGGTGCAGGCTGCGAGATAAGTCAGGGCATCGCATATAATCAAACAATGTCAGTTCCTCTTGCTCCGTATCCAACACCTCCTGTGCTATCAAATGGTATTGTATATCCTGAATAAGTTCCATTGTTGCTATATATTTAGCAATTTTCTGAAGCTTATTATGTTGCAATCTTTTGTGGCAAGACTTGTATGATCATGTTGTCTTTGAAACAATGCCTGTGTAAACCCTTTTCAAGACTCCAAATTGATGATACAACTGTAGTCATCTTTTCCAAGAAAGGGAAACAAAAATTTGAGTCATGTGTTGTTCAACATTCCCATGAGACAAAATCCCTGTCTAGATTAGTTCTCTTTTTGATTCTCAGGTGTACAAAGCCAGCTTGTGTGTTCAGGGTGCAGAAACATCCTTTTGTAGCCTTTGGGAGCAGCATCAGTATGTTGTTCCGTTTGCAGTGCAGTAACTGCTGTGCCACCTCTCAGTTGAAATCTTGTGTCCCATAATTTCTGTTTCTCTATATTCCTTTGCCGATCGAACGGATAATATTATATCTCAAAAATATTGTGCACATCACGAAGATATCGCATACATCTCGAAAATGTCACACCCGTCCAATCGACAAAGAAACATGGGGACACAAAGATGTTGGGACAGATGATTTGATTTGTGTCACCTCCTGGTACACTCTTAGTCATTGAGCACTAATTGGATCCTCACAGATTTAAATGAAAAGTTATTGATGTAAATTTGGATCTAAGAGTACTAATTGGAGCATTAGATTGTTTCAAGGTTAATTGAAGTTCATGTCATAACACTGATGCAGCTGAAACCTTGGGCTATATAGTACCTGATCTAAATTGTTTTCTTAATTTTCTCTTCTTTTTTTATTTTGTAATAACTGAACCATTTGAACCTTCTGCTTTCACCGCTCCTAATATCCATCAGGTACAAAAATGGCTCAATTAGTTTGTGGAGCAACTAGCGTCCATTGTTCTTGTTGTCACACAGTTAACTTGGTTCAAGAAGGTGAGGAGAATGATTCAAAGCTTAGTTATTCGATTCGTCTATTGCTAAAACAAGTGTTTGTTGTCAGTATCGAATTTGCCTAGCTCTATCCTAGTTCAAACTTGAAATCCATGCATTTCATCTGAATGAAATGAGAGTTATTACATGTTGAAAAACACCAAATCAAGTGGCACATGTAAAGTGTCGAAATTGCCATATATGCTCTTTGATCCGGTCAGAAATCGAGCGGATGACACTAAGATGTATGGCGCTAAGGCGGATTACAATTAGACCAAGAGTTGACTGCCTGGATACGTAGCGTTTCATCCTCCCCGCACCTGCAAGCACTCACACAAATTCCAACGGACGTGAGAGACCGA
This sequence comes from Kaempferia parviflora, assembly GCA_037177295.1. Taxonomy (NCBI): domain Eukaryota; kingdom Viridiplantae; phylum Streptophyta; class Magnoliopsida; order Zingiberales; family Zingiberaceae; genus Kaempferia; species Kaempferia parviflora. The sequence goes on along the minus strand of JBAMIE010000049.1, from coordinate 1,421,481 downwards.
GCCAGGGAAGGGGTCCTCGGCTCTGGTACTCCAACGCTCAAGTCAATGGCAGATCCCAAAAGAATGAATGCAGTGGATGAACAGTGAAAAGCGTATGTGCGCATACCTATGTCGGAGACCAAAGACACTATATATATAGTGGGGGTTCATCCCTTGGCACATATATTGATGCGCTACCCACCAAGGACAAACCGTGTTAACACTGACACTTTACCTTAACTGGGCATGCCGCTGTTGTACGGTTGTCAGGGATGGAAACTTCGCTTGCATCCTTCGTGCAGTGCACTGCCTGCGTGTCTGACAACTTGACCGCTGGCTCACTACGCACCAAAGGATAGATGGAGTGTGCTCCCGTTGCCTCCTCAGGGAGGGCCGGTGTGTTAGCCAACCGGGTGGGCCATGGGGCCGGCCGACCGGGCTGCCTTGACTTCCGTTGCCTCCTTCGGGAGGACCGGTGTATTAGCTGACCGGGCGGGTCATCGGGCCGGCATGGCGAGCTACCTTGATAGCTCTCTGGTCCCACGTCATCTGCCGGGCTGTCGACGACGTAGGCTATCCTTGTTGACTGTGTCTGACCCCTCTTGACCCATTATGCTCCACCACATCACTATTGATGTACCAATATGGAGCAAGATCAGTAAAATGTGCAGTCTGGAACTTTGTAACTCCAGTTGGGGTGAGTTAAATGTTCATAAACACTCACAGATTTTCCAGTCCTCTCCCTTGATCTCAAGTTGACAGATGATGATTTTTATTCATTTGGCAGGCTTTGACAAGCACTGATCGGAAACAAAGTAACTAAATCCATGGAGTCGAGGATACAACAGTAATCATTGTCCTCTTGAATTCTCTTCTTCCAGCTCTTGCTGTGCTGTTTCCTTCATCTTCTTTGCACCAGAAGATTACAGAGCTTGTCTTCTGTTTTTATAGTAGTATGCGGTTTGCTGCATGAATGAGTGTGGAGTTCATTTTATGAAGTGCATTTCATATTCTAAGAGGCTGAAATCAATGCAAGTTATTAGTTTGTGGCTTCATCTAAACTATACTAGAATAAAATCAATCTAATATGACTCGAATTGAGTTAGATTCGTGCTCAGCTTGGGTTTGTGTTGTACTGGTACGACTCAGGGATGACTGTGCTGGGCTTGCTCTGCAGGCTGAGCCATATCGGCCCAGCCCAACCCCAAACTAAATCAGCCCAAGCCCATCTAGTCGATGCGCACCCACTGTTTTCGTACGTTTTAAAACCTTTTGAATATTGTTATTATTTTTTAAAAAATAAATAAATAATCAAGTGCTATATTTATCTAAAACGCAAAAATATCAGGACATCATCTAAGTCACGTGACAAGGGTTGGTTCCATGGTCTATTTCTGAAGAACATCCCCTTCTTCCTTTTCGCCTTCGCCCCCTTCCCTTCTCTCCCTCTCATCGCCCTCGTCGCCATTGAAACGCCTCCTCGAAGTGAACGGTTACTCTCGCCGACTCCCGCGCAAGCTTAATCTGCTCTTCTTTGCTCGCTTCGTCGTTCCTCTCTCCGATACTCACCGCCGTCTCCTCTCCTCGGGAGCCGCGGGGAATAATTCGCATCAGGCGGTAAGTACCGGAACCCTTTTTGGAGCTGATACCGGGAGGCGTGGGATGATGAGAGATCGACCAGCGCGCGCCCTGGAATAGCTGTAGTAAGCCACCGAGAGTTTGGCGCAACCGGAGGTATGTAAAAGTACCTCCTTTACTACTCTTGATCATAGCTCTGCATTCATCTATTCGATCAATCGGATCTTTTCTGTATTCGGGCTAGTTTATTTGATGGAATGATTTGATTGATTTTCCTTTTTATGCTCTGCTGTTGACGCCGAAATACTTTTGTGATCAAATGGATGAGAAATTGGGTTATCTTTCTTAAGTTATTGTTTCCTTATTGATTTTTTTTTTCCATCTAATTTACTCTTCTTTGTGGTTTTGGGACATTCTAATACTGATGCATTGCTCAACCTCCTTTGCATTTGTTCTACTAGATAAGGAAATTGATAGATGATGGTGAAAATTTAGTGTGTCTGGGAGTATCCATAATTTATGTGACTGTTTACAGTGGTGATAAGTTTTTTTTTATTAGCGTGCTTAGTTATTGTGTCCTTAATCCTTATTGTGGATGTATGTGGATTATGAGCTTGCTTTTTAGATGATGTAGATACTGGTTGGTAAATGCTGCACACAAGGCCCCCTTGACTATGCTGTCCTTAATTTATGTGACTGTTAGGACAGATTCTATGAGATATTTTAGCTCAGATAAGTTGTTAACTCAATCTTAGAATGAGTAATATACGTTTGTTTACCATTTTAGTTATTGTTTATTTCATTACAATACTAGAAGATAAACTTATATGAGTCTAATTATTCCATTTCGTTGCACTAGTAGTCTCTTTAGTTAATTACTTCTAGTTTGCCCATATGATACACAAGCCAATTCTTCCATCGAAAAGGCCTATAAAAAAACTAAAAAATGCCTCAAATTATTAGGACTAAGTTTCTAACTAGTCTAATTCAATAAAAAAAACTTGGGTATATAACTAATCTCATAGTAAATGTACTTGAGTCATTGAGTGTCATTGTCATCAAAGTCTTATTTGTCCCAACTTTGGTGTTGGTTATATGGATCTTATCCTTTACCACTGCTTTACGAAGACTATATCATCAGTAATATCAAAATCAATTTAATCTTGTCAATTACATCAAGTAAAATTTTCATTGGCCACCTTCAAAATTTATTTGCCTTTAGTAAATTTACTTAAATGTGACACTAACAAAAACCAATGATCTTGGATTTTGTTATTGATGAAACATGAAATTTATTTTATTTTAATGCAATTTATCATGTTAATTCAAAGCATGTGATTCAACTTGCATATAGTCTTATTTTGCTGTTGTTCTTACACAGTGATATGCCCAATTGATCAAAATGCTTAAACGTACTTAAGGATTCTCACACTTGACTAGAACCTGGGACATGCAACGTGTGTTCTTCTCCTTGCATTGTGTTTGCGGTTCATTTGGCCTTCACCACAGATGGAGCTGAACCTTGATAGTTGGCCTTCCCAACATATCACTTCCCAGAAAGAAGATGATGATTCTTTGATCAATGTTGCTGTTAAGAGCAGAGAACATAATGTGCATAAGAAAGAAGAAAGCACAATATGTCATCCACAAAATAGTAGTTTGGTACATGATTCATCTGTTGAAAATGCCGAAAGCAAACAAACGATTGTAGCACCAGCAGTACATGTTGCATCTGAGAAGGTTGTCTTAGATCACAAGGCTACTTTTGATGCAGTTGAAGATAACAATTTCCAACAAGAACAAATGAACTCTACTGGTGATTGTCTTTTCTCCTCAGACAGCAATAAAACATCATATTTGCATAACAGAAGAATTTCAAATATTGCTGATGAACAACATAAAAAGTGCCAAAGGGACAATATTTCATATGTTGTATTAAGCGATTCTAGTAATGCAAATAATGATCATCTTGCAGAATTAGAGAAGAAACTTATAGGATGCCACTCCAGATCATCTGAATCTTCACTTGATAAAAATGGCATAAAGGAGATTCAAAAAGAAGTTATTGATGACTATAATAATAGTGAATCTGAAGAGAATCATACTAACCCTATAGGAAATTCAATACTTATGTTGAAGAATAGTAGTGCATATTGTTTGGATGATGACAACCCTTATCACAATGCCGACGGCTTAAAAGACCCCCATTCAAGTAGTAATATATCTTCAAAATCTCAATTTTTTTGTTCAGGTTCACCAGGGAAAACACATCTTTCTCAAACCATGGCCAATGTGAATGGACAAAAAGATACTGCAGATGGTGATGTTAGCAAAGAAGATAGTGGAAATACTCATCCTCAATTAGTTTCTCTGGGAGGCGTTGATGCTGAAAATTGCAGCAGTGGATTCAAGCTGCAAGAGGCAGTAAAATCAAGGGATAGTAAAGACCAACCTGATAGTCCCAACTCAAATTCTCAGTCACTTCAAGTGCTTTTACAGCCAGATTTTGAGAGTGAAGTTTCAGCAGAAACTGAAGATGATGTAAGCTCACAATTTCTTCTCTTTTGTATCGTATAGTATAAATATATACGTATTTGTAGGAACTTTTTTATTGAGATGTGTCATTGACTTATGACAAATTAGTCTTGAACTTGAACAAGTGCTGCATCTTAATGAACCAAGGATTTCATCATTGATGAGGGTGTGGGTATAGTGACGTATATTTATCTTTGATTCTATTATGTTTATCAATTGCTAAGTGTTTCACTCAACTTTTCTTGTAGGGTAATCTTGATAACATTTTGTTTGCTGAAAAGGATTGTTTTTGTTGCTTCTCACCCTTCTGTGGATATTTTTTTTGGTTTTATGGTTCCAAAAAAAAATGCTAACTTTCCATTTTTCAAATATTTATTTGTAAATGATGTATATATCTTTAATCTGTTAAGTGGAAATTGGTAATATGTTTTAATCTTTGACATATAATGGAAACTTTAATCTTGTTAACAACAATTTTTAGGGTCATATAAGCAATTCCTTATCTTGCTGAATCAGAACTATTTATAATCTGTTAACCAGCTATTTTCATAACAACAACAACATTGAAGAAAAGACCGATAAAACATAGTCCCAACTATTTGGGTTGGCTAATCTATTTGTTATCTTGCTCTTGAACTCTATGTAAAGCTACATTTCTACTAGTTTCTAAGTGTTGTTTTCATGTTACATCAAAATGCGGTCATTGCAAAAGGAAGTACGGAACTGATACATGACTAGTTGGTTAAGGATCCTAGTTACCTGCTTTTTATGATGACACATACTTAGAGTGCTTTATGTGATATTTTTGCAGGTAAAAGTCTGTGATATCTGTGGGGATGCTGGTCAGGATGAGTTGCTTGCTATCTGTAGCAGATGCAGTGATGGGGCTGAGCATATGTAAATTATTATTTTTTTTTAAAGAGATGTGTTTCATAAAACTATTATGTTTGATGAAACTTTTCTTTTGATCAGCTACTGCATGCGAATAATGTTGGCTGAAGTTCCTGAAGGTGAGTGGTTATGTGAAGAATGTCAACTGAAGGAGGCTGCAGATCAAGTGGCAGGAAAAACTGAAGCACAAGTTGCTCCAAAAGATGCTGCACTGCATTTAGAAGAAAATACTAGAAGTAAGGAAAGCAGTGTGGAAAATAAAGCAACTGATCCAGATGTGAGAAGATACAATAAAGATCCAATTAAGTCTATTTCAATTAAGATGAAGGAAGAGAAATTGGAGGTTAATTCTGCTTCTAAGGAGAAACTCTATGAAGCAGTTGATGCATCTACTGGAACAATTGTTCCTAAGAAACCTTCTCAGTTCCCATGTGAGAACAACAACAAACATGATAGTGTGAAGGCAAAACCAATCTCCTCCAGCAAGTCAGAAGGAATATATCACCCAGATTCTCACACACAAACTGCCTCTGGCCTTGAATCATCTAGGATACAAACACCTTTGCAACCAACACGTGGTAGGTTTGTTATATTTTATGCTTGAGCATTTCTAATACACTTAGTTTCACATGTTTAAAGCTTTTAGTCTCAGGGCTTCTCTCAAAGTCAAATTCGTTTAACAATTCAAAAGTGCCAAAAGTGAAGCAGTTACTGGATAATGTTCCTTGGAAGCTAAAACTTAACAGGGAATCCAATTTAACCAACAAAAAAAATGAAGGACCATCCCGGACAATCACAAAATCTGCATCATTTGGAAGTGAGACTTCAGGCTTCTCCAATGCTGAGACATCAAACAAAGTACATGCACTTAACCCACCGCATTCTGAGTATCCTAAGCCAGTGAAAGGTGGGATTATGCTGGATAAGAAAAATTCTACATGTGATCAGCAATTTGTCGCTCCGGCAGTGTCGACAAAGGTTGATTCAAATGTTCAAAACTGTGGTTACAAAGGAAGCAAGATGTCTGATTTAAGCAATATATCTGGTAAAAGAGGATCAATTGATGCAACTAGTTCAGGTAAGTAAATGCTTTTGTATTGATTGTGTAGCTTATCTATGTTATTTGTAACTGTTTGTAACTGATTATTCTTGGGACTCATTAGCTACTGAAGTGAAGATACAACCATCAGCATCTCTCACTCGAACTGTTGGAAGTACATCTGTAGTTAGATTATGTAAGAATGAAGATCATAAGACTTCTCAACCTGTTTCCAAGGTAACTAAGCTATTTACTGGTATTCCTTTTTGTCAAATGCATGTAGTTAATTTGGTCACAACAATTCACCTCAGGCTGCAGATTTAACACAAAGAGATGTCAAAGCCAAGGACCAAACATCTATAAACTCTAGGCAGGCAGCTCCGGTCCCAAATCGTTTACCGCGTTGCCATAAGTGTAATGAAATAGGTCACACCTCACTGGCCTGTGCAGTTGACAAGCTTCGCATGACTGCCACAAAACCTTCTTCTGAACGAAGTTTGAAGGATATGGATAACCGAGGTATTAAGTGGAAAAATGCAATTGAGGGGTTAGCTTGGAAATCTGGAACTAAGAGAAAATCACCTGATCAATCCGAGGATGTTTCTTTAGCCAGTGCTGATGTAAATTCTGAAGCCACAATTTTATCTTCAAGTTTTAAAAACTTGTCTTCCATTGCAAGGACAACTGATGTTCAAAATTGTAGCAAAGCGGCATATACTATAAAACAAATGGAAGATCATAAAAAATCTATAAATGTTCCTGGAGGAGGGACAGTTGACTTTTCAGATGACATGTTGGCAAGGTCTACTGCATTCCCTGGCCAAGCTTCCATTCCCATTGATCTACTGAGAATTTCAGCTATTCCAGAGATGGACTACATCTGGCAGTATGACATGTTCTTACTAGTGTTTAAGAGTGTGTTTAATTCTAAATCATTATAATCATAGTTACACAGTCATTTTAATAGCTTACTGCATTATGCTTATGCTTTTTTCTTATTATGCGCAGAGGTGCTTTTGAGGTGTTGAGGGCTGCCAAGCCTCCTGCTGTTTTTGATGGTTTTCAGGCTCATTTGTCGTCCAATGTCTCACCCAAAGCACTTGAAGTGGCAGGACAGTTTCCATGCAAGGTTCAGTTGAAGGAAGTACATCGTCTAAGCTCATGGCCCCTGCAGTTTCATGATCGCAGTCCTAGAGAAGATAATGTTGCTATATTTTTCTTTGCTAAAAATATTGACAGGTCAGTTTATTATGTGTATTTGTTCATTGCAAATTTCCATAAAATCTGCAGTTTGAGACAATATCTGATATATGTTGCATTTTGCGCAGTTATGAAAATTACTATCGGAAGCTATTGGATAATATACTAAAAAATGATCTAGCTCTCGTAGGTGTTATTGGTGCAATGCAACTTCTTATATTCCCTTCAAATCTATTACCAAAGGACTCCCAACGTAAGAATCAACCTTAACTGTTGCTACATCACAAGAGGGAGAATAAACCATTTAGTGTATTTTTTGGTCGAAAAATTTTAAACTTGATCTGCATATCGGAAGCGGTTTTATGTGGACCTACCAAGAAATTTGATAAATGAGCATCTGATTTTACTGTTGTTTTCTGTACTTCAGGTTGGAACAATTTATTCTATCTTTGGGGTGTATTTAGAGGAAGTCAGGAAAATAGCTTCATAGATCTGCCTGGTCTTAATAAGAAGCCTTCTGTTTCTAGTTTGGAGGTGGAACCTGCCACCCAAGACCTGTCTATGCCAACTGCTTCTGGTGTTTGTAGCAGGCTTATCATATCTGATGTCAAAAATAGGGCTGTTTCAAAATCTGACAGATTGCCCACTGCAGATGCTTCCAGATGTACCTGCAGTGATCTTCAGGATATTACAACATCAGGGAAGGATAATGATGTCTCCAACAAACAACCAGCTCTGTTAAAGGATTCCTTGCATCAGGCTGTTCCTGATGATGAAGTGCAAAAGAAGCAAATTTCATCCTCTTTTCCTGCAGCTTCCGCATCTAGAAACATGAGCCAGCACAATTCAGTCCTCGTTTCCCATCCAGAACCAAAACTTCAGATAGACATTGAAAAATTGCCTCCAGAGATGGAAGATAATCTCTACAGCTTGGTAAGCCTCTCTCTCTCTCTGCTGATGGTATTCTCTAACTAGACGATAATATTCTATTTCATGAGTCAAATCCTGGGTCACCAAAGCTGCAAATGCCAAAAATTCATGTGCTGATAGTGTGGGTATATATATTCATGATTATCTTGATAGGTATTTAGTTCATTCTCAAACAGGTTTTTCTTCCCTAATGAGCGACTTGGTATCTATTTGCATTATCATATTCATTATATTAATTATAATGTGGGAACGATGTTATTTCCGATACCATTTAATGTGGCATGAGCAAGGTTAGCTATCCAGTCAGCGATCTCATGGGACTTGATTTGAGCAGGATAAATCTGTGTTCTTAGCTGGTGTTCTTATTGAGTTGCATGTACCAATCAGTAATTCTGTGAAAGAAGAGAATTTTCAAATAGAAATTGTGTTTATGAATGAAACAACAGAAGAGGAGACAGGAGACGAGCTTATAGTTCTTACAAAAACCACCTTGCTTAAAACACAATGTAAAATAGATTAGGCTTGCTAGAAATAATAGAACTACACAAATAGAAAACTTCATGTTTAAAATTAAATCATAAACCATGTTTTTTTAAAAAAAATCTTTTGCATATCTTGTTCGATTAGAATGAGACCCTAAATTTTTAAATCCTAAAATTCTAGCGATCGATAAGTGATACTTGATCATCTTCCTTTATTTGATTGTTCTGTGTATTTGGTACCAATATTACTTGACTGCATGATTAATCTCTAATGTGGGAAAATAGTGCCACATTAATACCCTAGTTTGAATATGATACCTCATTTTCACATTGTATTAATCTTACTTTTTTATATTAAAGTTATGAATCACAATAATTTTATTTCATTTGAATAAATGGAAGAGAGCAAGGATTTTGATGACTAATAACTCTATTTATTTACCGCCTTAAGGGTTTCAAGATACACACGGCCGCAATTGAAGTTTTTAATTGGTTGGATTCCTAGCTGAGCCTACTCATTTTAATATAACACTGCATATCATTAATCTTAGTTATTTGCCTTCTGACTTGAGATCATTTGAAAAGCTCATGACTAGTTGCAAGTAATAAAGTAGCAACTAGTAGAGTATAATCCTGCTAGTAGAATTCTAATATACATCATGGAAGATTATGTCACAATTTATCCTTTTTTTCTAAAAAATACTTAGTTTGCTTTCTTAAACTTTCTTCACTGATCCCATGTAACTATGACCTTTTTCAACTTGTACAACTTATTTTTCTTTTACTTTTTATTCAATGGTTGACTTTGTTGCAAAATAAAATTACATGTAAAAGCCTCTATGTCGACGTTTTGCAGCCCTAGTTAAGTATTTTTATCTAGTTTTATCATGATCTTATTTGTTGGTTGTTTAATCTCACACACTTGGCTGGCATGTTATATATTAGGACGAATTTGCTAGTGATTCAGATTGCAGAAAAGATCATGAAAACCTTGTTCATGGCAGCAGTGAACGGGTTGGTAATTGTTTAGAACAGTCAAAGTTGGTTTCGTTAAACTGCTGGCAAGGTGAGTCTTCTCTTGTAATTTGACTCACATCTCTCTCAATCCATATAAATTCTTCTCATTTTATCTTCCACTTCTTGGATCAGATAATGAAAGAAATGTGCAAATGTTAGATCATCTTAGCTGGGAATCAAAGTCTGAACTGAAATGTGCACATCCAAGTTCACTGGAGACACTGAAAAATTCTTGTGGAAATTTGTTACAAGCCACAGGTGATTCAATGCTGTTGACAGATGGGTCAACATGCACATCTCTGAGTGATGAAAAAGAACGTAAAAAGATGAGGCTTGATAATGGTGAGCAAATCAATTGTAACTCGATGGAGGAAACTTCGTGCAGTAGATCATTCTCTAAAATGCAACCTGTACCATCTAGTTTAACACACACTAGCCTGTTCTATGGAGAAACATCAGAGAGCTCAAAAAATCCTGAAAATTATTTCTTCCATGTCACTCAAGGGCCTACATGTGCAAAGGCAGACAACCTAATATATGTTTCGTTGGATGATGACGATTCGCCTAGATCTAATATCCCTGATCTTGAGTTAGCTTTGGGAGATAAAAGAAGTCTCATAAACCAGGTGGCCTTCCCTTTGTCATCTCAAAAGGCTACAGAAAGGAACAATCAAGATAAGCTACTTGTTGCTGAAGTGGTTGATGGAGATGATGCACCAGCTTCGCTTTCCCTCTCACTATCTTTTCCTGTATCAGATAAGGCACAAAATGCTAAACCAAATTCAGAACCAGAGCAACTTTTGCCTGATAAGTCTTGCACTGACACTTCTTTGCTTCTTTTCAATGGCTGTACGGATCCATAAATTAATTCAGAATCACAGTTCATAACAGCTTGTAAGTTGCCATCAGTAATTGCAGCCAGAATGTAGTTTCCTCAAGATAACGACGTATTATGAGGCCCTTGACCATCTATTTTCTAACTGTAATATATGCAATTACTTCAATTCCTGTTCTTTTGGATTTCAAGTGCAGAGCCACCATTGTTGAAGTTTATATACAAGAGGGCTGACCAGGCTCATGGTGTTTGGCCTTGGCTGATGTAGTTCTGTGTAAGTTATCTTCATCGCCTGTCTTTCGTCAGTCTAATTTATGCAAAAGAAGTTCTTCATTGTGAACTAATGCATATTAGGTAAACTACTTATCAAGGCACCATCTCATATGTTGGAACGGAGAGGCATGACATCAACAACATTGTTACCAATGCTTGTGGCATCTCTTTTCACAACCCTTATGCCAATTAACAGACTGGATGAGCCTTCCACTTTTTTTTCATTGACATGGACCGTTACAAATAACACAAGAAATAGATGAGCAGGGCCATCAAGGCGAATCCCCATCTAATGCAATTATCACGAAAACATCTTGTTCCTGATGCTCATTCAGAGCTAGCTGATGCAAGTTCCTTGTACTCTTTACACATTTAGAAACACATAACTCAGCAATAAGTCAGGAGATGTATTCGCTGCTATCCTAATTGAGTTTCAGAGTCTATTGTTAAACTCGGGGTTTTGAGTTGTGTTGTAAATCCTGTAGAATTTTTTTTCATAATAGTCATTTTCACAGTTCTACAAGTGAATGCTCCTGTATAGATTTGTTTGTGTTGGAAACAACTGGTGCCTCCTCTGTGCTCCAATAGATAATCTTTTTAAGTACTGAAAATCTTGATGATGTCGTCAATCATGTTTTGATTCCGCAAGTATTTATTTTTTTTTACAAACCTAAATTAGCTGCATATCTTAAACCTATTATTTGTGACAAGAGCTGAAGCTATAAATTTGATCAATGAAGACATCAAAAAGAAAAAAATAAACTAAACCAAAGGCTAAATTTGGATTTACAGCGATTAAAATAGTCGTTATTATCTGTTAAGATAAGTAATTTATGTACCAACAATCATCTAACTTAGCTAAGATTTTTTTTTGTTCAGTTTATATATTTTAAAAATAAGATAAAAATAAAAAAAATAATTAGAGCATCCACATCAGGTTCTCTAAAATTTCTTTAAAATTTAGGGTAAATCACATACTTTATTAAATTTAGAGAATCACTTTTCACCAT
>JBAMIE010000049.1:1394656-1409612 GCA_037177295.1 Kaempferia parviflora | reverse complement strand
CCAAATTGGCTCACCAGGGCTTCCTCAGCCAGATATCTAGTCCTCGACCTATCTAGAATTTCTGTCACCAAGTGTCAAGTCCGCGACCCACTTGGACTTCTTCCTGGCTTCCACGATCGCTAAGTCTTCTTGCCTAGCCGTGAATAGGGCTTTCCCGGTTGAGTAAACAGCGTGTACACTCAAGCATCTCATTAGATCATAGCAAAACTTATTGAACTTTTGACAACATCAAAACTCAGGTTCAATTCTGGTGCAACCTGCACCAATAGGTCTAACCCTTGTGACTAAGTGTGAAGGAGCTTAGAATTACAAAAAATCAAGCGAAAGATGTAGCAGACGAGAAAGATGGTGCGGGAGAGAGTTGACGGGCTCGACGCATCGGAGGGACGCTGAGGCTGCGGAAGAGTACACCTGCGGACGATAAGGACGTACGTGACATTTTGAGGGATGAGAAGCTGGGGAGGAAGGTCGATCAAGGAAGGACGGAAGTTGAGTTCGGGTGAGCCTTATTCTGGATATCCGAAATTACCCAGAAGACCGCAGAAGAAGCTGGACGGAGCTGGACCAGTCAACACGAGGTTGACTAGTCCTGGACCTACCTAGGTGCCCAGAAGTGATTTCGTCATAATCTGCTCTACGTTGACTAGCTATTCATGGGGATAGGGTTTGACCGCCTCAAGGTGCCTGGATTGGTCTGGGCGCCCTTAATAGTTGCGAAGATAGAGTTTTCTAGAGCTATAAATAGAGCTCTGGTTTTTCAGTTTCTGTATTCCAAACACTTGTATCTTCTCTGTCTTGAGCTTTAGAGTTTTAGCGCTTCAAAGATCTGAAAGAAGCTTCTCCGCCTCTGACGAAGGAGATTTCCGAAAGAGCTTCATTTGCCTTGGAGTAGCAATCCGCTGATCGTGATCCAAGTAATCTTTAGTGTCTCCTAATTTCTTTATCTTTGTTTAATTAATATTATTGTGTTTGGTTTAAGTTAATTGTGCACGAGAAAAATTTACTTTTGATTTGCAGGATTAACCGACTTCCTCTTACCGGCCTGCAACGGTCCTACAATATACACCCCTTCATCTAACTCACCATTTAAAAATGCAGTTTTAACATCCATTTTGGTGGATTATCCATTTTTGGATTGATGCAATTGCAAGTAATACCCTTATGGTAGTTATCCTTGCAGCTGGTGAGTATGTATCAATTAATCAAGGCCCTGTTTTTGGGTATATCCTTTGGCTACCAATTTGACCTTGTATTTGTCTACAGTTCCGTACTCTCAATTTCTTTTTGAAAATCCATTTACAAGCCACTGGCTTGGAAAACCCAAATATTGTTGGACAATATTGAGTTTATTTTATCATTGATTGCCTCTTTCCAAAATGATGCATCTTGTGATTTCATAGCTTCATCATATATTCTAGGATCATTCTTCTGTATTAAAACAGAAGGCTATGTTATTACTTAGTTCATTTCTTGTACCTTTAGCAAGATAAGTAATAAAATCTGAACCAAATAATTTGGCCTTCTTTGGCTTTTTGCTTCTTCTTATCTCAATGATCTCATTTTGGTCATTTGAGTTAGTGACATCATCATTTCTCAAGTCATTATTTATGTTCTTGGAAATTGAACTAATCTTTATTCATCAAAGATTGCATCACTTGATTCTATGATAGTGTTGATTCCTATAGCATCATTGTGTTCAATTACATGAACCTATAGACTTTACTATTTTGTGCATAGCCTATAAAGATGCACTCTACACCTCTTTCTCCCAAGTTTCTCATTTTGGGTTCAGGAAGCCTCACAATGGCTCTACGGCCCCACACTCTTAAGTGTTTGACGTTGGGCTTCCTTTTGTGCCAAAGTTCATAAGGGGTTATTGAACTTTTTTATTTGGTACTCTATTGAGTATATAACAAGCATAGCTTTACCCCAAAATCCTTGACTAGACTTGCATTAGTCATCATGGAATTAACCATTTCCATTAACACCTTATTTTTCCTTTCAGCCACACCATTTTGGTGTGGTGTATAAGGTGCAGTCAATTCATGTTTGACAGCAGTTGACTCAGAGAAATCTTTATCATAATATTCTCCACCTCTATCAGTCCTTAGTCCTTAGACTTTTTATAGAGATGTCACTTGCAAGTTCAACTTCTTGTTTATAAGACTTAAACATTTGCAAAGCTTGATCTTTAAAGTGTAATAAATAAACATAACAAAATCTTGTGCCATCATATATAAATGTCACAAAATATTTGTTTCCTCCTAAACTTGGAGTTGCATGCAAATCACTATGCACTAGTTTCAATGCCCTTGTTCTTCCCTTTCGAAAACTTTCAAGATTGGTCTTGTTCTTGAGCACTAGCCTCGTACTACATAACAATCTTAAGGCTTTATGCTACCACCCAGACAAATATCTTTTATGAAGCTAATTGCCTAAACTTTACACTGACTAAGACAATTCAGAAACAAGGGAAAGGAGAGCAAGAATATGTGTTGTTTTCCATCCAACTTGGCCTCTTTTATAGACAACCAAGCACATTGAAAATGACCAAGGTTGTAACTTTTCCCAAAAGTTGTGACTTTTCTTTCAAGCCTTTTTCATTTATTTAAAATATCCAACAACATGTGCACATAACAACAACAAGAAACACATTAAAAAAGAGCAAAGCAAATGGACCATGCTAAATGCATGAATTTCAATTTTTGGTACTCTGGTAAATAAAAGAAAAAGACCAGCTAAAAAAGATTAAAAAAAAAAGTTATATATTGCAAAATATTATATAGATAATACAGATAATTGAAGGTAATGACAGCAAAGGATATACATTATTACCTTTTCTTGTGAATGAAAGCTCATAATAGAGTAATATGAACACATTAACCTAAATAAGACATCCAAAGTTCTCAACAAACACTGACGAAATTGAGATTCAGGTATCTGAATGCAGAGATCACTGTAAGTGAGTCTGAAACAAGAAACCTATTAGGCATTTATAAAATTCATATACATACATTAGCAATGTGCAGAGAGAAAATTTAGCTAAAAAGACGCACCTACTTGTCAGTGAAGGATTTCCAATTTCCTGTAATAACATTTACTGATTAGTAACTAGTAATCAAAAGGAAGACCTTACAAATGAAACAAATTCACAACATCAGCAAGCTATCAGAGGAAAAACAAGAATAAGCAAATACAAGAGGATACAGATTTACAGATAGACATCAATTCAGACTATTGTAAGTCAAAGACTCAAAGTACAACAATTCCTCCACTGCAAACCACTTCTGACCCTTGGGTGGCAGCGAACAAGCACTTCTCATTCTTCAACCAATTAGAGTTTTGCACTTCAAAAAAGTAAACAAAGCATGGAAAAGGGAAGCTTTTTTTATCTTCTATATCATCTCTAATTTTAGATTGAAGGAATTTGACAATATAACTTGACGTGAAATGTCCAATTAAAGGTATTTCCACACGCAGCAACTAGATTGTCTCTCCATAATAAAGATTACTTTCCAATGATGATGGAACAAAACCCACTAGCATTCAGGCTAAATATATATATTCTAAACTTAAGGAGTTGATTGAACTGCTCAGATCAGAAAGAGTAAACATATTACAGAAACACATTAACAAACATAAAATTAAACGCATATAAATTGGTGACACGAAGAGATAACTTATAACCCTACTTTGAACATTTCTAAAGCAGCAAATGCAGAAAGCATTATGTTGAATGTTAAATAACATAGAGAGTTAGACCGAAGAATCATAAACCAGTACAGAAGGCATAGAAAATTCAAAATTTTCAGTTAATCTTTCCCAGAAAGTAATTTGAAAGAGGGAAAATCATAAGATAAAGAAAGGAGCCTCCAGTAGAAAATTTCAGAAAATCTGAAGTTTTTCTTAACATCAGCTAACAATTTGCACTTTGACATGTAGAATTCATTTAATTCAACAAAAACAGAGACATCTTAAGTAATTAACATTAGTGGTGAAGCTTACTGGAACACAACACTGAAAAATCAAGGTACTTATGTCTCTGAGATGTGGTACTTTTAATGTATTTCTCATGAACTTATACAAAATCAGAAAAGTTCTGTAATTAATGTGGCACCCAGAAACTTGAAAAGGAATAGAAGAAACAGATGTGATTACCTCAGAGATCATATCTTTCAACACAGAATGTGTTTGAGAGAGAACTTCCTGCATAAAGAAACTCTGAATTTTCTCACCAAGACCAGCTATATCTCCCATCAAGGCATAAGCATCAATTGCCTGCAGAGGATTGGATTCACAGAATTAGTAAAAAGAATTGTGCCTGAACAAGGAAAGCCCACTTGGCAAGAAGTTAAGATGAAAAATGAAAATCAGTATAATAATAATAGTTTTGCTCAGACTACAAAATGGTTTTTTGATCAGTACTCTAATCCAAGGTACAAAGATATGATTCTTGGTGAAAAAAAGAATGTATAATAATAACTATGCTAATTTGTTGGGTCGAGAATGTCAGCATTACATTAGATAATTTACAAAAATACAGAAAAACTTAGAGAAAAACCGTAGGGAAGCCGAAAAAAGAAATTATTAAAAGAAATACAACTTAGTTGTCAGATACTAACAGTTACATAGCTTTCCTCTTCAAATGCCTTGCAAACACCCAGCAAATGTGAATCTAGCTTTTGAATTGTCCTAGCAAGCCAAGCCTGCAGACATATAGGAATGAAATGTCAAATTATCATGCAAAGAGAAGGATACAATAGAAAAGAGAAATTACAAGTACTACTAACTGTACATCTACATTATTGCCAAAACTAAGTCCAAGAAAGAAGAGCGTGTGCTCACAATGACGCACGTGTTATCAGGTTTTACCATTGTTGAATCATAAAATGAAGTGATATCCTAGAATAAACTGAAAATTAGTACACTAGATCATATCTCTAACTTTCTCATCTTATGGTATTGGCATTCATTCAGCCTTCTCCACCAAGGGCAAGTATTGGCTCCAATTTTCAGTTTCATCAGCATCAAAACTATAGTAGTATATTGTGTGAAATTTCAACCAAATATTTTGCATCCTAAGCAATCCAAGACTTTTAGTAATACAGTCAAAGCAGTGAACCAGCTTAAAGACCAGAAGTAGTACAATTTCAACTTACAGCATGTAAAAGCTTGAGGAAGCCTTTACTTTTACATTATTTAGAGTTTTTAGAGGTGTCAATAGCAACCACTGAAGAACTTTGTACCTGGGTTTCAACTTTCAACCACCAAACTTTTCTCGTTGCACAATTTTGAATTTATACCAATTATAAAATCCATAGCCATAATTGTTACCACTTGCTTTATTGTTCTCAAAATGATTATGCAATCAATGAGTTATAAGCTTCTAAGCCAAAAGGTTAGAAGTTAAACAAGTTACCAAATGAATTTGGCAAATGAACTTGCAAAGAAAACTAACCTCAACTCCATGTCCCATCTCTTGAATAACAGAAAGCTCGGAGTAATTATCTAAAATTTGCAGATACTCAGGTAACAACTGAAATGCCTGTAACAGGACAACGGCCAAGCCATAAGAAGGAAAATTATTCAGACAAGATAACCACACAGAGGTTGTGTTTGTAGCATAAGAACTTCTAATTTAAATTTAAGTATGGAACAGGATAACACCATGAAAACCTGGAATAACAAACCACCTGACAGTACTTTCCATTTTCAACAAGAACTTCTAGGTCCATCTGCATGTCTATTGAACGACGAAGTTCTGTAAGAATTGGGATCATATCCTGCAGCACATATGAACCCAAGGATGACTCAATTATACAATGCCATCTAACAATCTGACCAAAAATTAATGGCCTAGAAAATCAAACAAAGTGTACAAAATGATAAGAAATTTTAATAGCAATATTAATTGATGTGAAAAAAAAAAAAAAAGAAATAGAAGTATGGAGAGATCAACAATGGACTAAATGAAGACTTCCAAACATAATGGGAGATGATAAATATCTTATTAATGTAAGAAACCTTGATTCAGGTAAACTATAACAATCTTTCCGTCTTTCAAAGATGTCAAGGACCCGCAATTAAGGTCATTTAAATTGTATTGAGTTTTTGAATTTTAAATAAAAAAGATGAAACAGTGAACAAGGAAATGGCACAATCAATGACAAGTCCTTAGATTTATTTTCTAAAAAAAGATTTCCCTATTTGAAATCCTCAGATTTACTCGAAAATAAATACTGCAGACACAGAGTTATATTATACTACTAATACAGATGGCCATTTTACATAAGTAATTGAAAATAGGAAGATAAGTCATATAAACTAAACATTCTGACAACTTCTAAACAAAAATCCTTCTTGTCAGTGACAAGTGGCAACAATGCCAAAAAGAAGTTTGCAGAAAAGGAAGAAATAGTGAAGACATTGGATACCAACCAGTAATGCTTGTTTCTTTCTTGACATTTTATTGACAACAAGATCTCTTGAAACCTCATTTATTGATGAAGTTAAGTGTCGCCGCCCATTCTGTAAGAGTGGACATGCAAATAAACATCATATCATTTCAGCAGATTTTAGCAAGGAAAATAACTAACAACAAATGTACATTCCTACCATGCAGATGACATTCGCAACTTTCAAATCTTGCTCCAGCTCAGTCACTAACTGCATTCCCTTCACTGACCAAAGAAGAATCAAGAGAAAATTTTAAAGTGTGCTTAAGAAATAGGTTAAGTTAATTCATATCATTATCAAGCAAACACAATAAATCAAGAAAAATATCATACCGAGAAAGCATGCTTAGAAAAAGTAGAATTTTCTAATAAAGAAAAATTTGTCAAGTGTCCAATAAAATTTAGTTTCCATAAGCACAAGATTTTAAAAATTGTTCTATACTAATTGACGTAGGCAAAACTTATTATTCTGTCAGCCAACCAACATGCTGAACAAGCTTGAAACCATGACTAACAGCAACAACTTTGTGTGAGTGTGTGAGTTTTCCACGAGATCTAGAGAAGGTGACAACTTCACCCAATACTTCATGAAGATCCTAAGACAGGTGGCAACTTTGCATGAGGTCCACAATGACAGTAACAACTCCCTGCAAAGTGTGCTAGGCTGCCATGAGCCCATGAGACCTCAAGAAGTTTACAATTTCACACGGAGTTCACAACAACAGAGGCAACTTCTCATGAGAGCACAGAGATGGCGACACAAATCCTCCTCCCTTAGTCCCTCCTTTTCTTGATGCCTCTAGCACCACGTGTCAACACAACACCAATACCAAATCGTTCCAATCAAGGACCTAAATCCCATCTCAAAATGATATTTCAAATCTAGCACGGGCATATCTAAATTTAAAATGACTCTCCAAAAGTGAAATTTGACTATTTATATGTATGCTATTTGTCATGTACAATTGCTAGTGCTAAATTGCAAATACTGAAGTGCAGATGGCTAATTGGAGCCCTTGAATTTTTTACTCTATTTAGTTCCACCTATTATGATTTCAAAGAAACCAGGACCACTTTATCATTCTGTAACTTACAACACCATGATGCTTATAGATCCAAAATAAGATACAAAGACATAGACAATATAAAACTATGTTATGCTGAAAGTAATGTGCATCTTCAGTTGTATGAAAAATAAATGAAAGATCAGCATCGTTCTTACTATCCTAGAGTCCAGAAACATACCCATCTCTTCATGGTGCTCCATAACATGATGTGACAACTGCTCTGATATCTTATCAAGTTGTGCCAACCTAAGGGATGACTACAGTATCAGGAAAAAAATTCACCAAATCAGGAGGTTGTAAAAATGCCCATAAACAGGAAATATATATATATAATAGAAAACATGTATTACAGGAGTAGCAAGTAGAAAATAAAATAAACATGAAAGCATATCAAAACAGAATCAGTGATGTTGAGCTCAAATAGCAGCCATATAACTAAACAGATTTGTGAAACATACGGACTACTAATACAAGTTCAACAAACGCATCGCATGATTTATTTTCCTTATATTTCAGATTAATTCAATGGTTCATTTGACAGTGATATATGGTATACACGAGAACCAAAGTCAAGCATCTTTATCTGGACCAAAACTTCAGCTCGAAAACAATGTTTTCTGTGCATCAATGAAAAGAATGGCTGTCCGATCCCACTACTTAAAACCACAACTTATATTTTTATAGAACTTAAATTTTATCTAAATTGTAGGACACACAATCATTCACTCTGATTGTACGATGCAAGTTTGTAAGCCAATGATTCATCCTAAATTGGAAAGGGATTTGGACATCCATTAGCCGACCCCAACTAGTGGGATAAGGCTTGGTTGTTGTTGTATTTGGACAACCATGATTGACATATCAAATGTTTGCATCAACTGAATATTTAACTGGTCTGTAAATTACTATTATTAGTTCAAAGATATTCATTACTGAGGAATGGATATGCATTTATAAAACCATGAACCAAGCACAAGCTGCCTGCTTTGGAAAACTATACTCAATGACATAAAGTGTACAATTGATAAAAGAATAACAAAAATATAACAAAACAAGTAATAATATTACTGATCCCAGAAGTTAACAAAATCTTTTTTTTATGAGGCAAATTTTCAAATATATAAACAACAAAACGAATACATGAACGAACCAACCTTTTTATCAAAGTAGGTAGAATCAAGTTCTTCATCTGGAAAGTTTACCAGGACATATCCAACTGGATCAAAATCCTGCAGACAAAATCATCATACCTTTTTCTTTTTGCTCATAGAGAACACAGCTAGCATTTAGCCACTTACAAAAGGAACTAATAGTAAATAAGCATTAGAATATTACTAGCAGACCAAGGACAGGAGGACATCATGACTCAAATAAATGTGAATAATATATGTACTAAGAGAAAATAGTATCGAAGCAAAGTGATTTAGTCTTTCAAGGGAAAGCCTGATGCTAAAACCATAAGATGACCATGACTGGAGCATTCACCATAGGATATGGACAGAAGAACCAGCCTAATGAACAAGACTCGGCATACTAACATGAGAAGAGAGAGTGTTACCATATCAAACCATAAGCACATTGAACTCACAACTAAAAGTGAATGGAACTAATAGTTACAACAGTGGATAACAAATTCCCTTGATTTCGCCAAAATAAAATCTCATACAGTCATTGGTTAGCCCTCACATGAGCTCACTTATGGCATCCAAGGGCACAATAAAGCAGTTTGGAGGCCTTTGCATCCTCAAATTTGAGAACTCTAGTTTGAAGTAAAAGCTCATCATTAAAGCAGTTTGGAGGCTTTCAAATCTTTTAACTTGTTATTAGTATAAATTCTAGTACCAAAGTAGCAATTCTTTCATGATGATTATCAAGAATAGACAAATTCCAACTACTTGGAAGTAGGTGTATAGTTCTATCCCGCCATGAAGCCTATGTAACGCTATATTGCTAGTACTGCCCAAGTGTTTCAAATCACTCAAAATTGTGACATATAGATTTTTCCTTTATCTTCTTTTAGTTCACACGCCTCCATTCCTAACACTTACGTAATCATAGATTCTATCATTGTTTTAAACAAGGCAATATCATTGGATTTGTTTTATCTCTATTTATCATCTACTAGAGCTAACTACTTCTTGATTGTATACTTTTATCTCTGCTAGTGGCAGGGGCAAAAAATAAGGATTGGGAAGAAATATTAATACTGCATATTTTATGACAAAAATTTCATATTTTATAAAAGATTTTTAGAATGCAGGGAGAGAGAACCACCCCCACCCCCACCCCCTTGTCTACTTGCATCTGTCCTTGATCACAACATCCTCATCTTTGCTAGCTAAACTTTTTTATGAGTTTGTTTCCTCATTGACCAATCCACACCATATCTCATAAATCATTCCTACTAAAAAAGTGCACAAGCACATTTATTCTCATCAATGATCTTAAGGTGCAGGAAACAGCCCGATCAAATTTCTGACAGCAGATAGTTGAGTTAAGCAACCATCTACACTTGGTTTCCCATTGCTTGGGTCTCCTTTTGACCCAAACCTGTAAAATTTATTTGTCATTTCAGGGACGGAGAATCTAGTTCTTCCATGGTTTTATAAATAAACTATCATATTCCTCGAGTTTAAATCATTTTCCAAAGATCTATAACTAAATTGAAACTCTTAATTTGGATGATATTGGCATCTTAAATTACTTTACCATGTTACTTTTTGATGATTTACCAATCTAGTCAGGAATCCTGACTTTTTAGGACATACAGAACCTAAATCATAATTGAAAATTGGATGATAGTTATTGAAGACCGGAAGAAAATTGATAAGTGTTTAAATATGCATGTCTACTTTGCATAACAATAATATTAAATAGAATAAATGGGTTGTCGACATTTCAGATCCCAGGTTGAGACTTCTTGGAATTGATATAAATAAGAACAAAATCACAATGCAGGAAAAAATATACCTCTTCATAGAACTCCTCCTCAAGATCATCAATAGATTTGCTATTATAAATTGATACTGATTCTTCTGAGCTTGAAAGTGTATTAACTTTTTGATAGGGTGGTATGGCAGCAAGAGCATGAGCAATAGCAGCTGCAGCTGCTGCTCTAGCAGGAACCTGAATCATACAAAGAATAATATATGAAACATCTTGGAGCAGTTCTGTTTTCTAGAAGGAAAAAAAAAGCACACAGACACTGGATAAACTCTAGCAAAAAATGAGACCCAAATTTTGAATTGCTAACTTCCTGATTAGATTTGAGAGAATTAAACTGTTATATAGAATGATCCATCAAAAACTACAAACCAGTTTAGAGTTTAGACTATGTCATATGAAACATGAACTAATTTAGGATTTGTGCACAGGGAAAAGTATGTATTGTTTGAAAACTTTTGAGAGAGAGAGAGAGAGCCTTTGCACTTCATAACAGAATCACCAAACCAAGAGCTCTACAGAAATGGCCAATAGGAATTCACTGAATTATTTAACAAAAATACTAGATCAGAAACACAGACTTAGCGAGGGCTGTCTCTTTCATGTGCTAATGGACCCAAAACTAACATGTCTCTTGATACAGAAGAATAATACATTCTTACTACTTCAGATGCTGAAACTCTGCACTTACAACGATCAAATGAGTTATTGCTCAAATTCATCTCAGCCGGAGCTCTATATGATCATGCCTATCTGGGCTCAATTTTTTCTCAGATATGCCTGAGTTTACTGGCAATTAATAGAAGTGTATGGACTTTAGATATTTTGTAACCCGAGCGTATTTAGAGCCATAGAATTGCGTGAGAAGGAATCAATCGTATTGGGGTGGATGGAAGGGAGACGTCATTCCAAACAGTGAAAGTGAGGGAAGAAACGTGGGAGCGACTAGGGGACATAGGAAGGCGCGGCCTCCGATAAGGTAGAAGAACCATTCTCGAAGTAGAGGAGGATTTGGGAAATGGTTTGGAGGCTGTCTTCGGCATCCTAAGCATAGCGCTCGGAGTTAAAATAGGAAACTCAATCAGCAATATCTAGCCTAAAGGAAAGACAAAAAAAAAAAAACAACTAAAAATCCTCATTATGCGCGATGAACTCAACTGGCACTGCACAAATTTGAAAATGTAAGGCGATAAACAATAATCTCGAGCAGACCAAGCTCGCACTCACCTCGGGCCGATCCGAGGAGGAGGGAATAAGTCCGAGAGATCTAGCGGATCGCACGGAGCTGAATAGCTTCTCCCCGACCTTGGAGAGATCCATTCCTCCCCCCTGGATGAAGAGCAAGGGGAGGAACAGGAGGGGCCCTGGGGTCTCAAACTCCGAGATCGCGCGGTCTCCGTCGAGGAACGATGGAGGATTGCCTGCCTGATCTGGGCGCATCTCAGCTGCAGCAGCCAGAAATCAGTGTAAGCCAGCCAACGCTCCTCGATCCCATCGCAGGATCACGACGACGGAGACGGCGACTCGATCCGGTGCTCCAGTAGCATCCGGTACCGGCTTCGACAGGATCCGGGGTGTAGAAATCGAACACGAGCCTCGATCACCGGCGCTGTTGGCCGGAATTCGTTTCGGAGAAAGAAGACAAGCAAGCAAGATTGGCAGCGGACGATGGTGGCCGAGGTCGTTCTTCGGAAACGGAGACCCTACGCCGTCACTTGACTCACATCCCTACCAAGAGCCGAACACGTGTATTGCACGTGAGGACATGGACGTGCCATCTTACCTGTGTATAAGTAAATTTTGCTTTTAAACCCTTTATTTATTTTTCGACAGACTTGTCTCTGTTTCTTAGTTTTCTTATTACACCTCACAATAATTTTTATCTGTTATTTATCCATATAATTTTACTCCTCTACGGTAACTATACGGGTAGTTACTATAATAAGTTAATTTTTAATAGATGTAAAATACATATTAGGTACCTGACCTCCCATATGTAAGAATAGTTATGCTAGAACAAAAATGTCCCAGTAATATACTTGCCTGTATCTAGCTCACCCAAAGGTAATGATACAATTGTTAGGTCATCCAATGGGATAACTAATGGATATATTCGAGTCTTAGTTACAAGGCATTATAAGAAATTTTCCTTTTAGTGAGAAGTAGATTTAAGAATGTTGGTCATTATAGACCTTCATTAGAACTTTTTGATTTACCTAGTGGTATGTGAAAAATTTCGGTGAGATCGGATAGATCACCACCAAGATTAGTTAGTTAGAAGAACTAAATACATAAATTAAAAAAAAAAAGTTAATATCGTGTCCTAACAAGGTGCTCAATTGGTAGAAAATAATAGATTTACTATAACAAGAAAAGTCCTCCTACCTCCTAGTTACTTGATAGCCAATTATAAAATAATCAGAATTAAGAAAAGATCATAAAAAATAGACCAGAAGATCTGCGTTGAAATCTTAACGTCATTATTCTTTTCAATTGTAATAAATAATTTTTTATTTTTTTTAACCAATATTTTTTGATAGAGAATTTTTAGATATAAACATATATATTTAACCATAATTTTCGGTTTCAATTTTTACGCTAGTTTGTTTAATAATATATTATTTCGTTTACTCATCATTTTTGCAATCTGTAATAATAAGGCAAAAACAAAACAAAAAAAAAAAATAGTACCAAGTCGTTAGAAATGAAATAAAGAGTTCTAGAAGTTTATTATTTAAAGTGCATTAATTTGTTATTCTACAATCATTTTATTAATACTGCATATTTTACGGTGCTAGCTAGCAGTTGGGATTCTGATCCATTTTTCTATGATCCCTTCCTGATCCACATCATAAGGACTGTTACATTAGATCATGGATCCATATATTGATCCCTCCTAATTTGATCCAACGGTCCTCGTGATGTGGACCAGAAAATGACCATAAAAAAGTGGACCAGAGGATTTGCACTCACTGGCTAGCGCTAACAAATTTGATGTGCAATCTTATTAGTTAAATACATAAAATTAATTAAATAAATAAATAAATCCGAACAACTTTTTAAACCATATATTTTAACAGGCTAAATACATAAAATTAAGATGAAAACAAAAATTATATTATCCATCAATCAAACAAGTTTAAAACATATAAGTTTAAAATAATCAAACAAGATTAAATTAAAAACTTAAAAATATCTAAATAAATCAAGCTCAACCAATCTTAACCTCATAAAAAAATTAAATCAAACTTAAATAATCATTTCAACGACCTAATTTATTTTAAAATTAATTTGGCTAGCTTGTCAAATAAATTTAAACATTATAAAATTTAACTCTACTTGGCACATGACTCTTTCATCGATTATCTCAATCAAATCAGTTAAATTTTTGTTTTAAATATTTTTTTAATAAATAATAAAAAAACATTATATTTTATTTAAATTTTTATTTAAAAAAAACCTACCGAACTAATTCAATTTTAATAGTAAAATTTGACTGATTTAATTAGTAAAAAAAAAAATCATTTGGTTTAATATTCTAGGTTCAATTGTAACTGAATATTTCCTGCTCTCCCTTATGCACTAGTCACTGTATGGGCTAGTAGTCCCCGTGATTTACTTCCTTTGTATTGGTCCTGAGACGAATTGACAGAGATGAGTAATTTACCTTTTACCACTAATAATAACTGAATATTTAGCCAGAGCCACCTCTAGAGTGCTCAGGATGGATTATTCCACCTCCGATCGCCCCCAAATTTTTTATTCCCTCAGTTGGATAGGTTCGATCTCTACGGTGTGCAATACGACGGAGGAGCCCTTGGGTGGCCATCTCAGTGTTCCTCGTGGCATTCCTCATGCTGCTGCTAGGTCACATCACCGCCCAAATATCTTATCTCGACTAACCTTGGCTGTTACTCTCTCTTTCTTTTCTATCTACTTCCTTCTTTTTTTTTCAATTTTGATTTGTAAAAATCGAATTTTTTATTATTTGTATTTCTTTTGAGTTCTTAAGCTTGCTGGATTGTAATGGGAGGAGTTAAGTGAAATACTTATAATTTATACTTTCACCGAAGGATTAAAATAAATCTATATTTTTTATTTTGATTTTTTTCTTGGAATGTTATTCTAAGACAATGTTTGGGAGAGCTTCTGAAAAGTATTTTTTAACTTCTAGCTACATAAAAACATTTTTGAGTGTTTGTGAATGTCAGATTCTGCTTCAGCTTATATAACTTTTACTCAAAAGCTATAAGCAAGAATTTGATGTTTTTTTCTGCTTCTACTTTTTTATTTATGATCTCAAATTAAAAATAATATTTATATCCTTAATAAATTTATTATTTTACATATTTGCCATCATATTTTTAACTTAATTTCTCTCTTCATTAACGTTATTTCTCACACGCCTCCTTCGCAAATATAATTTATAAAATTTATATTTTATTATCAGTATTTATTTTTTAAAAAATATTTTATATTATAATTTATATT
>JBAMIE010000049.1:1293436-1305008 GCA_037177295.1 Kaempferia parviflora | reverse complement strand
ATTTATTTGGTTAATTAGATTAGTTATGTTAAGTTGGTTAATTAGATTAATTATATTGAATTAATTAGACTAATTAGATTAGTTAAGGTAGTTTCATGGATTAGGTTACTTAGTTAAGGTAGTTACTTAGTTTAATTTGGTTAATTAAATTAAATAAATTAAATTAGTTAGTTTAATTTGAATAATTATATTAATTATATTAAATTAATGAGTTAAATTAGATTAGTAAAATTATTTAAATTAATTATAATAGTTAGATTAATTAGATACTTAGATTAGTTTATTATATTAATTAAATTGAATTAAACCTTTAATATTAAACTTTTATTAATCCATATTAATACCATAATATTTTAAACCCCAACTTGTGGGCCTGAGTTTTTTTTGTTGATTTTTTCTTATTTTATTGTAACACTCTCAAGGAGTTGAAATAAATAATGGATAACATATTTGAACTCCTTGTAACTTCAGAACTCCACAGAAATTGGAATAGGTGCAATTGAAGCTCTCTAGATCTGATAAAAAAATTCACTGATAGATCTAGAGAACTCCGATTGTATCGATTCTAATTCCTGTCGATTTATGAGGTTGCAAGGAGTTTAAATATGCTATCCATTATTTATTTCAACTCCTCGAAGATGTTACAATGCAATAAGAAAAAATTAACAAAAAAATCTCAACATTGGACTTGATATTATTCATATCAAGCCCAACAACCTATATTATTCATGCATGTGTGAAAAAAAGGAAGTGAAAGAGAGGAGAGCAAAAAAATAAAAATAAAAAATATTACATGCATTTGAGAGATAATAAAAAAATGATAAACTCAGTTAGCATCATTAACTATCTCTGGAGGTGGCCGGTCCGGCTCCACGGAAGTTTCCCATCGACCACTAGGGTAAATTGGAAAGCGCTCGCGGTGGACGATTCAGAAGCTCAGTTCCTTAATTGTGATTTCTATTTAGAGGATTAGAGAGATAATAACAGAGAGAAGATTGAATATGGAAAAGAAAATGGATTGATTAATTTGTCACGAGAAAAACACTTAAAAAAAATATACCTATGATAAATTTTAAAATAACTTACATCTTTTGACAATTTTAAAATTCCTCATATGCCATCTAATAAAACGTGAATACTGAGAGACGACAAAGAACACGTGGCAAAGGTCACCCTTTATTTGGTTGGCTCGCGCCATATCCTAAACGATCGTTTTCAACGGCTGTGATCCTTCAATCTAGCAGCCGCGGTGGGACCCGCGGCCTTGGATGTTATTACCCTTACCCATACGCCGTGCCGTCGCCTTTGGTTTGCCACACACTAAAAAAAAACCGATAAGATTAAATTTAAAAATGAAATTATACTCCGAAACCTACCACGCCGACTGCATACACACACGCTGCTTTCTGATTCGAGGAAAGTCGTCGCGTATAGCATTCGCGTGCGTTCCACCAGTTTATTTAGGTCAAGGAAAATATCTTTCTTTTTTTTTTTCCCCATTTCCAGTGGATTTATAGTGGTCTTCTTCTCCGCTGAATTCGGTGGCTCTGGTAAACTTGAAAGGAAAAGAGAGGGGTTGGTGGGAAGTAACTAAGTTAACGGCAGTCGCAAAGATCTTAGCAGCGGGTATAAGATAGCGATAGGGGAGCTGCCCCCAATTCCGCCTTCCCCATCGCCGAGATCGTTACTGGGAAGGTTTGTTTATGCTTCTTCTTCTTCTTCTTTTTTTTTTTTCTCTTTCCTATTCTGCGAATCTGTGCTGGAGCTTTCCCCTTTTGGTATAGTAGCTATTGGTGTTTTGTCTCAAGAAGGGATTTTTTTTCCCTCATAGCAATGTTTGGTCTTGGTGAGATGATTTTTGTACTCTTTGGGAGAGATTGCTTTGCTTCGGATGAATCTAAGCTTTTTCTTCGTTACTATGCTATTTTGGAGGTGTTGTTGTTTATTCAGTTGATTCGCAGTAATTGGAGATTATCCACTTAAGATTTATGCTAGTAAGTAAATCTACGCAGAGCTGAAGGTGGATGAACCATAAAAAAGAAGGATCTCAGGTCCCAGCATCCAAGCTTCTACTTGTTCACTCATACTTTAATAGCCTAATAGTGACACATTTGCCTTTATTTGCTTAATGTCCAGACTGTCGATTAGATTATCTAGCATTTTGCATATTTAAAGACTTCTTTTCGTTTGTTGAGTTTAGAAAAAAAAGATTCTTTCACAGTTTAGTATTCCCCCTTTTGAAATTGATGCTATTAAATTTGTTGTGGTGGTTGTTATCGCCATCGTTTCAGTGTTTGTTGCTGCTTTTGTATTCTTTGAAGATAGAGATTAATCATAAGATATTTCTCATGAATCTCTATCTTTATATCATGTCTACATTCTTTCTCTCTCCCCCCACAGTAAAAAGCCCCTTTCTTTTTGAATCCATTAGTTCCTAAAAATATATGCTCCATTCTTCATTGACAAATGATTGTTTTTGTATATGCCTATGCAATTCTCAGGTTTGAAAGAATAAGCTTTAGTGTGGTCAGCCATGTCAAAGGGATGCAATGTATTGACTTCAATTTTGCGGCATGTGCCATCAGAAAGTGGCAATACTAAGGGTGAATCATTTTCAGAAGAAAAGGACATGGGACTTGTGAGGGAGTTTGGCTGTCTATCCATAATCGTGCTTGGTGCTTCAGGAGATCTTGCGAAAAAGAAAACATTTCCTGCACTTTTCCACCTTTTCCTTCAGGTTTGTAGTGTGCACGCGCGCACACACACACATATATGAATTTAACATGTTTCGATTGATCTTTTATGCCATGATACATTACTTTTCCCTTTGCTATTTAGAAGACAAATGATGTCTTTGTGACTGCAATTTTTTTTTTCAACTGATTCCTAAAGCCATCCTACCCTGTTTTGGATTTTTTTGAGGTTCAGAATTCAGATCCTATTGAATTCATGGGCTTATCAATTGTGTACTATGATTGTTGATAAATTTCTTTAGTCACTATGGTTGTCAGCTTACTTTGTTATTACTATGGTGTCCCTGGCTGTTGATAGTGGATACTCCTATTGTCTATATAATTTCAAGCTTTGCAATATGAACTTCATGGTTTGTATATGGAATGAACGGTGTGACTTTGTTTATGGAATTACTGGGAATGAATTTGGTGTACGGATTTTTTTTTATGGAACAGTGATTGGTATGTGAAATGATGTATACTTTTAGTTGTTTGTATGGCTTTTACAAAGTCTGGTTGATCTTAAGCAATAGCCTAGCTCTGTGATTTCTAAGAATATGGTATCCTAGGTCAGTGAAAATGCATTTCCCAATAATCCAAACTTATTAGAAAATGGATAAAATTATTAACCCAGGCGTGCAGTCATTCTTTGTTCTTTGAACTTTCTTTTTATTTAAATAACTAAATTGTGTTCCATATATTAGATCATTGATAATACAACAACAACTAAGCCCTATCCCACTATGTGGGGTCGACTATATGGATCCTTTTACGCTATTAAGCTATATTTCCTGCTATATCATCATCTATACTTAAATAAATTTTATCTTATTTTATTGTTGCTAGCCTTTTTTTTTCTTCCTCTTCCTCGTTTGATATACGGTTTATTATAGTTTCACATCGCCTAATTGGAGCATTTATTGGTCATCTAAGTATATGCCCGTACCATCTTAAACGTGTTTCTCGGAGTTTTTCCGCAATAGCTGCAACTCTGACTTTCTCTCTAATGCTATTATTTCTTATTCTATCCATCCTAATATGTCTACACATCCATCTTAACATCCTCATATATGCAATTCTCATATTTTACTCATGTGCTCGAGTCATAGTTCAACATTCAGCTCCATATAACATAGCAGGTCTAACTGCGTTTTTGTAGAACTTTCCTTTAAGTTTTAGAGGTATCTTCCGATCACATAAAATATCTGACACTCCCCCATTTCAACCATCCTGCTTGTATTTTATATAAGACATGTCTCTCAATCCCTCCATCGTTTTGCAAAAATGATCCTAAATATTTAAAGCTCAATTCCATGCAATTTGTCATCTCCTATCCTAACAATGTCGCATTACCTGTAATATTGCTAAACTTAAATTCTATATATTTTGTCTTTATTCTACTAAGCCTAAAACCTTTCGCTTCTAGTGTTTTCCACCTAGATTCTAGTTTAGCAGTTACTCCTTCATGTGTTTCATCTACCAAAACAATATCATATGCAAACAACATGCACCACACAATACTGTGTCTTGAATGTGTGCAGTGCTTAAAATTTTCTTTTTTTTAGGTCATTGCATTTCTAAGGTTATCTTAAACTTTGGTTAATCATGACGGTAAATCTTATCGAAGATAGTTTTGAGCATGATTTTAGATGTGGTTCCATGTTAGTCATCACAAGAACAACATCCTTTTTCACTTGCTAATCCACACATGGAACAAGTCTAGATAAGCAGAACGTGGATTTTCTTTCATGACTTATGCGTGTTTTTCAAACATCTTTTGTGAGCAAGAGGACTTGAAACAACTTCTTTGCAACAACTCAGAACTACTTCACACAACTTGCAGACAACTTTTGTGAGTGGAGGTGCTTCTTCAAGCTCCACAGTTACTCATACTGCTCCAACAAGGATCAAAATGACTCACAAACAACTCCATGAAGACTGCACAACTTCAGATAGGGATCCATAAGGATTTTTTTTTCAGTTCAAACAACTTTGGGAGGATCACACGAGTTCCACCAGGCTTTTCTTTTAATTCAAAAACAACTTTGGGAGAGATGAAGTGTCAATAATATTCATCCATTAAAGAAGAATCCACAAAATAGCTCCTCCAAGTACTTTTCTTCTTTTATCTCGTTCTTCCCTCCACCTCCAATTTCTCATTGATGTCATGTGTTGGCACTCTGACACAATACCGAACTGTCTCTTTCTAGTTGGCCACTGAAACTCTATTTACAAATTGGATATTTTAACCTTTGATTGTAAACGAGTAATTTTGAAATGAAAAACATACTAGGATTACCCCATTCTTGGCATGGCTTTATTTAGTTATTATTTGTTTTAGGGTATCCAAGCATGTATTAGTTTGTAAAGTTGGTAAGATATTTCTGTGTTTTGGTTTAACCTGGGTTATTTTTAGGATTTCCTTCATAATTTAAGCTTACATGTTAGGAAATTTGACGAATATGACTAATTAAAGGCAATTTACTAGGATCTGCAATAAGGTGCTAGCCATGTGAAATTCTTATTGGGACATAGAATGAAAACAAATTCCATGTTTTTCCGGTTGTAATATTGTTAACTTTCTTTTTATTTTGATATGTGAAATTGATTTGATTACTCTAATTAATTGAGTGACGGGGAGCCTTGGAGCAACGGTAAAGTTGCTGGTGACCTTGTGGTCATCGGTTGTCCTTTTTTTACTCTGATTAATTGAGTACAATTAGAGATGCAAGTACTTCAACTAATGTATTTGTATTGTGTGGAGATATACAGGGATTCCTACAGGAGAATGATGTACATATATTTGGTTATGCTAGGACAAAGCTTTCAGATGATGATCTTAGAGCGCGCATCCGTGGGTAAGATTGTATTTTTTTCATATAAAATTCTTCACAGTTCACCCTTAGCTTCATCAATAACTTCACGTATCTAATACAAAACTCCTTGGCAAAATGTTAAATACCATTAATAACTTTGATCATTTGAGTATTTGATTATATTCTGGGTTCTTTTGACCGTATATCTAGTCTTGTATCAAATTTCTTGTTATATTTATTGTCTTAGAAATATTCTGGAGTCCTCGATAATTAATGTGCAGATTTAAGAGAGGAAAAAAAAATCTAATTTTAATTATGTTGATATAAAGTACATTTATGATGTTATAGCTTCTCATGTTAAAACTACTGGGATTATGACAAATGATTTTTATACTATGAATGTTGGTTCACTTATAGGGCCATCTCTAATTCCTTATTCTTTTGGATTAGCACTCAATGAACTCATTAGACATTCACGATAAGCTTCTTTTATGTATAGTAATTGCAAAATGTTATAGTGTTGATTGATAGGGAAACCCGGTGCACGAAACTCCAGCCAATTACCCTGCGACTATTTTTATGACCGGAACCTAACCACAAGATCACATGGCTACAATTTTATTTTTGTGCCAAAGCTCCCCTTCTACGGTGTTGATTGATAATAAATAAAATTAAAGTTTAATTTAATTTATACAATATGATTTCAACAATAAAGTAAATTAGTGAATCATTATGATGGACAGACGCACAAGAATTATAACTAGGGGTTTGTAGATTTGGGGTCTATTATTTAGCAAGGAGACATATATAATGAATGTATCATGGAGTATGAGTTGACGGCATAAGTATAGTGAGACCGAAGAAATTTTTGTCTGATGTAACTAGATGTGCTTTAAAAGATATGAATATTACTAGTGATATACTGATATGACCAAGTTAATGGCAGATAAGCTTCATATAGCTGACTCCAACTTCTCCTTCTTATTGTTCTATATATAATCTTGAATCACAGTGTTGTTCTATGTTCAATGCACATCTAGACAAAGAAGAGAAGGTTAGCTTGCATTATTCCAGAGAACTTATTGAATCCTACCTTTGGTTGAAGTTGATGCATGGAATCACAAAAAGTTCACTAGTTAGGGATTTATTATAGAACTTTTGTTTATTCTGTATCTAGTTCATTAATCTTTGTATATGTGATGTTCAGATATCTACAGAAAGGTGTTTCAGCTGAGCAAGAGGATGTTCTATCAAGGTTTTTGCAATTGGTAAATTAATCATATATCTTCTCCCTATCTGACATTTTGTGAATTTGGGAAATAAGAGTTTTTGTAATTTCACTTTGCAGATTAAATATGTCAGTGGTTCATATGACAGTCCAGATGGCTTTCAACTATTGAACAAGGCAATTTCTGAGCATGAGATATCAAAAAATAGCCATCCAGGAATTTCTCGCAGGCTATTTTACTTGGCACTTCCACCATCTGTTTATCCTTCTGTTTGCAGAATGATAAGACTATACTGCACAAATCCATGTAAGCTCCTGTGAATTCAATAAGATGCTCAAATCACTAAATTAGTTGATGCAACTTTGGTAGTTCTCCTAGGAATGTCCCTAATTTTCAGAATTTGCTAGTACCAGGAGCACTCATTTTTCCTAAATGACAATTTTACCCTTGCCCCATGAAAGTGTGTATTACTCTCTAGTGTTAGTAGACAATCACATATATTTATTAGTGTAAAATAAATATAAAGCTTATCTACACTCAAACCATTGTCTTTATCCTTAAGAAGGAATGCTGAAATAGAAGAGCTTGGTTAAATTTTGAGAACTTGAGGTTTTTTAGGTGAATTGCCCATGTAGCTTTCTAGGTAAATTAAAATATGCATGTCCCTTCTAAATTTGTAAAACCTAGCTTTTCTCACATCACAATCAGTATGTATCTCCTCTTTCTCATTCTTACAACTCAAGAAAAGTAGTTAATCTATGCATTAGGATCTTCAAATTATCTTATGGTAGGCATCTACTGTGCACCTTGTTTAAGAGTTTCCAGAATGATACATGTACATTATTTTTTTAGCTGTGGTAGTTTGCATTTTCCATGGCAATTGAGAAGTTTAAATTAAGAAATTCATTTTCTATAACAATACTTTAAAAACTACAATGTATCATTTTCCATGTCAATAGTTAAAGAAAGTTCCCACTATTGTGCACTATTTTAGTTTTAAGTCTTAACTATTGCTGTTCTTAGAAAACTTATGAACTCCTTTTCATGATTAGGCTTTCTTTTCCCAAGTCACCTTAGAGAGCCCATTCTGTGAGTTACACACCCTTCTACTATATGCTTGTCTAACTTTCTCTTCCTTCTTTTGCTTCCTGATCGTATGAAGTTGCTGCCTTTCTCCACTCCATCCAATGATGTGTAATGTGTTGTATAGACAGGGCAGAATAGCTATTTATCTGTCTTAATAATGGCTTTGTATTTCAGGGAGTTTATGAAATCTGACTGTCTGCTATTGAGATGCACATTTAAGTACTTAGATGTGCTCTATGAGGATAATTTGAATTATCTTTTTCTTGATTCTTCTTTGTCTCATAAGCTAATCTTTCCTGGTTTTAAATATTTCTCAGCCGATCTTGGTGGGTGGACTCGCATAGTGGTTGAGAAACCTTTTGGAAAGGACCTTAATTCTGCAGAAGATTTAAGCGCTCAGCTTGGAGAGCTATTTACCGAAGAACAGCTGTATCGAATTGATCACTACTTGGGAAAGGAGTTGGTTCAGAACTTGGTAATTCTTTAAAAATTATAGCTGGCATTCTTCATTTTCTGAAGAAATTTGAAGGCAAGAGACTGAATCAGGCTTCCTGCAACTTTTGGCATTGGCTTATTCAATCTCCTTTTTTTCTACTTGAATTTGCAGCTTGTACTGCGGTTTGCAAATCGATTATTTTTGCCTCTTTGGAATCGTGACAACATTGATAATATACAGGTAACTTTTCCTCCTATATTTGCTTTGATTTGAGAAAAATAAATAAATTGAACCATGAAGGTAGTGCAGATGCATGCTATCATGCTTATCATTACATGATTCATAATTTTCTTCCGGGCATGTCTTCTTGAACATTAAAAAAAAAATTGAATTCTAGATTTTTCCTTTTGGTTGAAAAATGTTGACATGGATTATGCATTGTAAATCATCCCTTTTTTTGATCTTCTGAAGAAAGCCCACCACTGAATGTACCTAGACTTTCCTTAGGTAATAAGTTATCTTTAGTGCAAACACACTTCTACATCAAATTAATGTCCTTTCCTCAAAAAAGACCTCGAATCAAGGTCCTTCATTAGTAAGATCTCAACAATTTGGCTTGAAAAAGGTTGTGTTCAGTTTCAGATACAAGGAATTTCACATTTGGAAATATGGTATTGGATCACATTAAATGTTTTTATGTTCCTGTTTATTGTGTTTATTCAACAGTCTTCCTTACTCTTTTACCTGACATAGTCTCAGCAGTTTGTTGGTGGTTTAACAATTATTATTTCCTTTGGTTAATAGTGACTTTTCTTCACTGTATCTTTGAGCAACCACTGGAATCTGAAGGATCTAAAACAGGCATGAGTTTTGTCCCACATTTGCAAAACATTGGGAGTCATATATGTCTTGAGGGACAATAGTTCCATATCCCCTAGTCATCCTTTAGGCATCTTTTACAAATGGATAAAATAAGTCTTGTAGAGTGGACAATGCCACAGAATCTGCATGAGTTTAGTTCAAATGCTAAAGTTCATAAATCTGTCCTTAATAGATTGATGGGCCCATGTACATTGCTAAAGCCTATGGCCCCTGGAAGGGGCTTATTAAGGGTGCTTGCTTCAACATTTATCATGTGTCAATCGTGGAGGGCTAAATGCCTTTGTTCTTTGGGAAGGTACTTAACCAAGAAATGTACAAATCTCTCAATCAGCAAAATTGCCTTAGCAAGTTCATCTGCTTAAATCAATGTGCTAATTCTAAACATGAAATTGTGAGAATATCTCTACTGATATTTGGAAAATATATAAGAAAAAGGATGAGAAAAATAATTCCTTTTGCATAGTGGGAATTTCAGTTTTCTACTACGTTGACACATGCTGTAGGTAGGTAATAATAAACCATACCGATCTAATTCAGTAATACATGGGAAAGAAAAGGAAGAACTAGGGTAGGGAAAAAAAGATGAGGATCACGATCATGAGCCCTAACTGAGGCGAGCCACTTCTGGCCGCTTGCAAGATTGCCCTCATCATCAACAATGACATGAGCCCCTTAAGCTCCTTATAGGTTCTTCCTTTTATTTACTTCCACTCATTTTTTTCTTTTTCATTCATCCACCTTTCCATACTTTAGAGTTAATATTGATTGTGAAAGGTACTATGATTGATTATATAGCAAGTACCAAAAGGAGATCTAATGATCTAAT
The DNA here is from genome assembly GCA_037177295.1 of Kaempferia parviflora. Taxonomy (NCBI): domain Eukaryota; kingdom Viridiplantae; phylum Streptophyta; class Magnoliopsida; order Zingiberales; family Zingiberaceae; genus Kaempferia; species Kaempferia parviflora. The sequence goes on along the minus strand of JBAMIE010000049.1, from coordinate 1,295,001 downwards.
GAGAGACAATGACAGATTGAGTGGATTAGAGGGGCAAGGCGAATAACAAGAAGAAGAGATGGAAGAAGAGGAGGATGTGGGAGAAGATGAAGAACAAGAAATAGTGTTTTGAAAAGGGTTCTAGGTGTCTGCATATTACTATGCATCAGGAACCACTTCACTTATAGCACATGAAATCTCTCATAGGCAATTGGCTTCAGTAAGGTGGGATTAGGTGGTCTGTCCGACCCACATTTGCAATGATCCAAAATATCAAAACTATGATCCATTCAAAATCCTAGGTATTACCTGTACTTGTCTTTTCTCAACTATTCTAGGCTTATATGGTGTTTTTGCTCTTGTTAAAGAGGATTGCTTCTTGTGAATGTGAAATAGATATAAAAAAAGTGATTGTGAAAATGCATAGATCTCCAAAATGCATCTCTAATTTGTTAATTGATGTCATGTAAAATATTTTCATGAATCTCCAGATTGTGTTTAGAGAAGACTTTGGAACTGAAGGACGAGGAGGATACTTTGATGAATATGGGTATTTTTTATAAGAATGGAAATGGTCAACAGTATTTTAGTAAACTGATTGCATAATGGTTGAAAGCTAACCTCGTTTATTATTTTACAGAATTATTCGTGATATCATTCAAAATCATTTGCTGCAGGTATTGGAAAATAAATGATGTTATTTTTCGTTGATGCATTACCTACCTGTATATTTTACATAATGAAATGAACTCCTAATTGATAGAAATATTTGTAAGATTAGATCAGACATTCTCCCCTTATTTTTCTTATTTGTAAATTATTTATCTTGTTAAAGTGCAATAATTGTTCCTTCGAGTAGTGCATCAATAGGACATTGTGCATATATGCATGAGAGAAATCTTGATTTTGAGCTATTTGCTTGTACCCAAAGATTCTTATAGGCAATTTCCAAGATACCCAGTGAGTTAAGCTACTTGTAATGCTGCTGAATCTGATCTATGATCTCCAACATTAAGATATAATACAGTTATTGCTGACTAGACATGATATGTGAAGATTATTTTGTTGATCTTAAAATGAATTTCTAGAAAAAAAATACTTCATCTATAGGTGTTTTCAATATTTTCCATACCCTCATTGATCGTCCAACTTAATTAAAATAAACTATTGTCTGAAATAAATGGAAAGATCAACCTGAATTAGATAATTAATTATTCAAGAAATTTTGTGAGAAGATTTTTTTTGTAGATGACTGTCTGTGGACGCATCATAAATAAATACTTTTGAATCACAAATAGGAAGCTCTAGTTAGGTGATGTAAAACTATGACAGATAGACACCTCAAACGAGGAAGAGGAGGACCAAAAAAGGCTTGGTAGAAGGATCCATATAGCCGATCCCACTTAGTGGGATAAAGTTTAGTTGTTGTTGCATCATAAATAGGAACAAAGTTATGCTAGCCTTTTTGTGTTAAATATGTCATTGTCTGACACACACACAAACACTTGATTTTAAAATCTTTTTACTATAATTTTTTCCATTCTCTTTAATTTATTGTAACCATATTGCTGCAGGTACTTTGTTTG
>JBAMIE010000049.1:1255395-1276533 GCA_037177295.1 Kaempferia parviflora | reverse complement strand
TAATGTTGGATCGAGCTGACTTGTTTTATGTCTTGCCTGTTGAGATTGAAGTTATTGAATGAGCGATCACTCCCTCGTCTAACCCTTTGTGTCAGTCAAGGCGGAGCCGTGTTAGCCTACTTGGACTTTAGCTTATGAGCCCGACGATGTAAAGGAGGAGCTACAGTTTAAATTTGCGGCGGAAGAAAAGAAGAACACGTGTCTGAGATAGAAGGTAGATGACAACTACCAATATTGTTAGAAAAGAGAAAAACTGAATCATATAGACTATAAAAACTTAATCAGCTCGGGTTTATAATTTATAGGTCTTGTATGCCAAATGTGTCCCGACAGCATTGTAGCAGTAGACATGATAATCATGATGAGCTACAAAATATAACAAACAACAGCTCCTTGAATTGATATCAATGGTTGCAACTATAATCGAGTCCCATCACTAAAAGAGTAGCCAAGAAGACCGCCTTTGTGATGGGCCAGTTCAATCATCCATGCCATGGCTATTCACTAAACCTTCACAGGTGTTTGTGGTTACACCGACAATTTTGACCGCTGGGGTCATCAGACCTGACCCGAATCACATTAATCTATTCCCTCACAACACAATCTGAAGGCCACTAAGCCAGCGAAGGGCACCCACTTTTCCCACTGCCAGTTCAAATGAGTATTCCGTCTACAGCAAGGCTTATCTCTTCCTCATTCTCAGATGGAATCCTGCCAAAGCAAAAGTGCCCTCCTCCAATAAAGAAAAGGGAGAAGGAAATTACCACATTGTCACTGGAGAATCTGTTAACAAGTGTGGCAACAAAGCTGATGCCATATTGCCATTCGGTTAACAGAAACTCCCCCATGTTTCTCCACTCCCTGTTCATGCAGGAGCAGAAGCACCCACAAAAAAGGCAAGCACTTGTTTCTTCTTCTTCTTCTTCTTCTTCTTCTTGCTTTTGCAATTCCATTTCGCTTCTTAACGAGTGAATTCATAATTGAGCATTGCAGGAAGAGGTGGTATGGAAGAGTGATGGAGTTGGTAATTCTGTGGAAGACTGCATTGAAGCCTTTGCCGCAGAAGCCTGAAGGAGGAGTCCATGCAAAGTACCCCGCCAGGGAGAGGCTGAGCAAGTGCACCTCCCTCAAGGTGGCTTCTTCCTTCACTAGAGTGTGTCTCTGTGCTCCAATCTCGTCATACAACGAGGTGTTTCGAGCTGAAGTCCCGCCGAGAAGGAGCTACAGCTACCCCCGGTCGAAATCGTACGTGGAGGTGCCGTCGGAGAGGATCATGAGCACAAGGGTGTCGGTCGACGGACGGAGAGTGTTCAGGGGGAAGTCGTTGACGGATGATATCTTGATGAGGAGGTTTGTTGTGGAAGAGGAGGCCATGATGCAGATGCGGAGGAGGAACCAAATGGAGTTCATCAGGAAGAGGAATGCCACCAGAAGGAAGAAGATCGGGCCGAGTCCTCTGAGTAAGATGGTAATGGCTGCACCAGAAGAGGAAGAACAGGCAGTAGTTGAATTGAAGTAGGCGTAACAAGTGTTGATCTCTTGTGGCTGCTTTTCTACCAGTTTTTTTTTTATGAGACTATGCTCGTTGTGGTTCTTCATATGTTCATGGTATTTGGATATAATAAAGTAAATGATTGAACCAAGTGAACAAGATAGAGATTTGGTAGAAAGGTATGATTGTCAACTGGAACATCTCTTGACAGTTTTTTAGAACATTTCATCTCGCCCTCTGAAATTGAAGCAGTCATAGAATGTGCAATAGAACAAGAATTAGGTTAAATAGCAACGACATCATTTAGTGATTGTTCAGAGGTGCTTGGTAGGCGGATTTAGAAGGTTGGAATGAGAATAAAATTTATTCATTTTCATTTTTGATACTTGATAGATGAAAATCACAATATGAGTTTCATACCCTTAATTTCATAACCCAACCCTCCTAGGTTATCGTTAAACTCATTCCCCTCAATTAAAATCATTATCATTCTCATTGCCAAATATATACCAAGCACTCATTCATTCTTTAAAATATTTGGTCCCCTCGGGGCGGTGTGATGGTTAAGGCATGAGAACTTGCCACATGAGGTTTAGAGGTCGATTCATGTCTTGACCATTTGTACTTATGGCTAGTAGTCACCCGTGATTTACCTCATTCGTATTGACCCTGAAACAGATTAGCGGAGACGCTGGGACAAACATATTTACCTTTTGCCACTTGCCACATTCTTTAAAATATTTGGCTACGTTACAAATTTGAGCCATAACAATACCGGTGAAAAAAAAATAGGTGTAAATGCCAAATCCTCTGTTTTAGTTCCCTGATTTTGGGGTGGAGGACCCACAAGAACTGTCCGGATCAGCTCTGTGACAAGTGACAACCAAAAAATTCGGGTTGGGTCTTCAGTTGAGGACACGAAATAGTTACAGAAATCCAGTTTGCTATTAGAAATTCTACATCAGAAAGTTTGGAATATTTGAGTAAAAGAACATTGGCTTCACTGGAACAAATCATCAAAACTTTGACCAGAAGAGCACAATAGAAGAAAAGGACATGAACAACAGTATGCATGCTGACTAATGCAACCAATCATTTTATCTATTACATTTTTCCAAATGGATGAATGGATCCAAATGGGACCAGGAAAATGTTGATGAAGAAAAGATACAGAATAAATGGTAATGTTACTATCCATTCCTTTCTTTGCAGATGCATTTTCCATTCCAAACCATTGCAGAAGATTGGAGAAGGGAATGGAAAACTAAAGAACATAAGAATTGAGTTATTTATTTCTGGTTTCCAAATACAATGCTCGAGCATTTGAAATGGAGAATACAATTTATTTACGAAGCAAGAATGGCAATGCTTACCAATCTGAGAAGAGGAAGGCACCTGGAGAGGGAAAAAAACAGTACTCTTTGTATCCATCTGCCACAGTATGCTAGTAAAAAATTTTAAATAAACTTGAATCACCAGGGTTAAGCCTGCAAAAAGCTAGCATATTGGGCACCAAGAAAAAGCCTTTGGATACATAGAAGGGCATTCTTTGTCACCTCAGTATTTTCATGTTCATAAGCTTCATCACAGGATCGTTAGCCTCCAAGTTTGACACAATGATTCCTCCAGTAGGGTGATAGTGAATAAACAGAGACAGATCATAGCAAGCAACAGCAAGGAACGGAGCATCAGTACAAGTACCAAGGATAGTGACAAGGACACGCAGAACCTGCGCAAAATGTTCTGGATTAAGGTTCTGGCCGGAGTTCCTTCATCTCCTTATTATTCACAAATATGGTACAATTTCAAATCATCTATTTTGTTACTACGAAAGATTTTTTTGTTCAATAAGGCAAAAATACTGGAATATTTTGTCATATGAGGATAAAAGATCAAGTTTAAAGGCGAATAAGTTCCCAGTGCCCCCGCCAACCCATCTCAAGGTCAACACAAAGGAGGTAAATCACGGGTGACTACTAGCCATAAGTGCAAATGGTCAAGACATAGGAGAGGTATATGCTCAGGCGCGCTGAGATTCGACCTCTAGACCTCATGTGACAAGCTCTCATGCCTTAACTATCGCACCAAGGTGACATGAATTTGGATAAGTGGCAAATATATATGGAGGTCAAGGATTACCAATCACAGGATCGGTGCCCCCAGATTAATAGTATAAGGCATTTTCCCCTGCACTCAGCGCAATGATAAAGACAAAATCATTTTCATTGCCCCTGTGAGTCTCTTGGAATGAACTAAATTACATAAAGGCGTCCATGCACTTTCACCATTTCGAAGACAGACTTATCAACATTTCTGCTATTTCTCTGTGGCCTTTAATCATTATAATTTTGCAACTTGCAGCCACAAATACAACTGAATGATTCAATCTATATTGAATTTAGATTTTGATAGATATATTTTCTTATGCATAGCTCCGTATTTTTTTACATAGCTTATCTACCTTGGGTCACTAAAAATTCAATATTGTTCGAGACTTATTCAATATTGTTCAAAACTTAGGCAATAATCAGTGTAGCAGCAGCATTGAATCATATATATCATGATTTTAAAACTAATTTATATCACAATTGGTATCAAAGGGATTACAAGTGCAACCTCATCACTCCAAGCCTGAGCTTTTAGAGACTGGATGACCTGGGGTAATCCAAGATCAATCATTTGTGTCCCACATACTGGCTTTGGCAGTAAATTGCGCAATGTTAGTACAATGACCCTCACAACCTGCACAGTATAGACAGTTGAAATTTTGCCAGCTACCAAGTTTAAAGACTCGGAGAAACATTGGCAGAATTAAACCTTTTCTTTGGTTGAACCTTTTGCAACCTCAACAAGCCTTGGCAGAACCCTAGTAGTGGCCAGGTATTCAATTGCTGCATCATAGTAGGACAAGAGCCAAATACAAAGGCAAGTTTTGTATAGAAGCTGCCTAAAATCAAACATTGATTTCAGGGTTTAACATAAAAGAACAGAGTTTGGTTGCATTAGCAACCAAAGCAGTGTACATTTTAAATTGTCTTATCATCTTAATGACTGGTAGGATGAACCAATTGGCAAAGATCTGCTCAAAATAATCCTACACCATACAGGTCAAGACAAGCTAATGGTGCAAGGAAACCAGAAAGCATCCTCTTTTGTAAATTTCATTGTTCAAGTTATACCACTATTTTCCTTCATCAAAGATGGATAACAATTTTGGGATAAAGCAGAGAATAAAATAGCACCTACCATCAAAATAGTTAGATTGATATGTATACACTCATAGCGTGCATCGAAACATATGCCTCCAATGTTGTAACAATGAGACGGAGGCCTGGTATAAGCACTACAATGAGAATTAAAATCATGGTTGAAGATATCCCTCCTCATCCCATCTGAAACACTCAGGCCTCACATCCAAGTGAGGGCTTGGGCACCTAGACAGAATACTACATATACAAAAAGAAAAGATGTAAAAATGATGAATTAGTTATACAACGGAATGTTGTTGTAATTAGCCATGGGGTAAGAGCCTACATATACTACTTATTCTCAGGTTCTCACCTCCACTGAACAAACAATTTCACTTTTTGGAAACACATGATAGAGAGAAGATGCATGTACCCTTGAGTACACATTACATAAACAAAAACAAATAATAAGCCTGGAGGTAAATATTTCACGAAATGTTGCAACAATTTGTTGAAAATGTCATAATAAATATTGAAATTGATATGAAATTATGAAACTATGCAGTAAACTAAATATGATAATTGTACCTAGCATAAAAGTGATGTTAGAATTTATACCCAAAGAAGTTATATTTTGTTAAATGCAAAAGAAACGTTGCATAAGTTAACAATTAACAGAAAAGCATAAAAAATCACTACTGGAAGTTGTAGTCAACAAACATATCTAGATCAACTTTTTTAATATATATAAAGAAATAAAATTACTTTACCTGGATGGACTGCTGATTCGATGTTGGTGAAATCAAAGGAATTAGCAAATTAACACCATCTGCTTGAACAAATGAAACTCTCGTAGAAGGTTCTCTCAGAAAATTGGCTAGGCAATGTACAGCTAAAGGTATAGAATAAGTTGGATGAGATGGATACTTCAGCTGAAAATCAAATACAACTTTCAGTAAAGAACAACACATTGGTAGATTAATCTTATGAAGTTTCAATGAATTTGATCACACAACTGTTTGTTTAGTACACATATACTAGAAGTTTTCCAAAATGGGAAACAAGAAGCTCATAAATCTATGAAGTTATAACTAATTCAACTTGTGAAAATGTGTTTCAATCGGTTAAGCAAGCAACATTATTTATATAAATTAACTGATAGGAGAAAAATAAAGATATGGAGCATTTTGCCAACCACAATTTCTTTATTGATTCATAAACTTTTATCCCCTCAAATTACACAATTTCTTCTCCATCTCCACTGCTTACATAATTTAGAGCTTGCAACATGTGCCTTCTGCTAGATCTCAGGACCGCTGAGCTCCATGGCAATAAGGACTAGCTTCTTATTAGTGCCAAAGGTGAAGGGATAGTCCATGGCAATAAGGACTAGCTTCTTATTAGTGCCAAAGGTGAAGGAATAGTCGTTGACACTATGGAGAAATATAATGATTATCACACGATGAAATTCATGGAGAGGTTGGCTGAGGCACTGGTTGAGATGGGGAGAGTTAGGTACCAAAATCGCTGACACAAAGGTTGGGGTCAGGAGGTAGGAGGCAATATTGAAATAGTTTCTAGGTTTTACCAACATATGATTGAAGTAGACTCCAACCAATTGTAGGTGAATAGCAACTACGAATGGAAGTCTTCCTCATTGTTTTTCTAAGGAAACAACAGGTGGGTGGTCCATCCACTGTAATATCCAACCAACAAGATCTGTTATGAACTTATAGGTCTAGGAAACATGCTCCAAATTTTCATATTAGTTGATCAATTTCTGTTCATCCAAATTCTAGATCAAATTAAACTTGACAAGCCTGAGGCAATTATAATCCCAATTCAAAAGCAACTTTTATCAGCAAAGAGTAATTCAAACAAACAGCTACTGATTAAGGAAAAATGATACAAGTTAACATTGTCAATGGACATGATCCTAGAAAAAAAACACTTCAAATAAAAATAAATAAATCATGTGAGTCTTGGAAAGCACATTCTGTCACATATTTGGGAAAAAAAACTATGCTGAAGAATTGCAATGAGTATAAAGAACTTAACCTCAAAACAGAGCCAATCAAGTAGTCCCTTTAAAACATCTTTAATAGTAGAGATTTGACTTTTTGAATGTGAGGGTTTTCCCGCTGTAATGAGGCTATCCAGAGCTTTCGGCCGAACACTAAAAGGAAAATTAACTAAAGGCCTCCATTGAACTTTAAACTATCAATATAGTATTTGTGCAAATCGAGGAGTTTGAGAGTACCTTACTACAAGAGTCAATATTTTACAACACTTCTCTTGTATGAACCAATTTACTTCCTGAAGCCATCTGAAAGATTGGAAGAGTATTGTGTGAATAACATAAGATTGATATCATTAAAGAAAAACAAACTCTCTACACAACAAGAAATGGCTTTGTAAGAAAATAGAAGACCTTCCAGAGGAGAGCAGAAGATCAACGAAAGCGGAATTTGTTTTCAGGGAAGGAAGAATTAAACAATATAAAAACATTTGAACATATCAATGTCAGTTACAAAGCAACAAATGAAGCCAGAAGCATCATATCATTCAAAATTCAATTGGTATTTACATAAGATGTCTTTAAATAGGAACTAGACACAAAAAACCCATAAGTCCACTAAGTGCTATATGTCATTTTCACCATTAAACTAACTACAACCACTAAATAAAGACACACTTCAAAAAATACCCCTGCTAATTAGATAAATTTCTGCTCACTCAAAGGATCTTCAAAGATTCATCCAACAGGATTACAAAAGGAGATAAGAAGTTCCAACAACTTAAGAGAAGCATAAAACACTATTTTCCTATTCAATGACGGGTGATAGCAAAATGTTATCAAAAACATAACTTATGAAAGATGGTAACTATCTTCACTTGCTTGGTGAAAAAGTCTGACCGACTTTGGATTAGCTGCAATGAACAGAATGAAATTTATTAGGATAATTAACATGAGAGGTCAAAAACTCAAAATACACTTTTCTTACCTGTAAGCATTTCATCAATAAGAGCAACCACGTACTCCACTGTCTCTTTGATATATCATGTAAAATGTTTGTGGACACCAGTAGATAAGCTGGTCAATCCTGTAAATTTTGATGATTTGAATGGAAAGTGCACAAAATTATTCGCACAACTTAAGTTTTCTACAGTTCAGTACAATTTTAGGTGTTGTAAGTTAAAATAGTGAATAGACATGAAAAATTCTGAAGTTACACCCTGCGAAAACAACTCAAGCTTAACCTTGTCCAGCCCAGTATATGACAGGAGAATACCTAGAACTAGTTTAATACACAAGAAAGCAAGTACAATATTAATAACAAATTTCAATTAGATATGTAGATGCAAAAATAAGGTCCAATAAATGAAAAGGAGAGGTGAAGAACAATTATTCAAAGGCAGAAATACAGGGAAACTATGCAACATAAATCAATGAAAAAAATTCACATGCATAATGTTATATTTGAGAGGTGTCCTAAGGCAATCGCCTTATGGTTTGTACTTATTTATTGGATAAATAGAAATTCACTATTTGAGTGCACATTCTTTATGTGTTTGATTGGATCTTAAACTCACATACTGAATGTCTGCAATACGATTCATAGTATTAGAAAACTTGTGATTGGATCACAACTTGTAAACATCTCTACATGTACAATTATGAATGTATTGAAATAACCCTAGTCAATGAATTGATGAGTTTGGACATCATCGATTTTGTGAGACTAGCACGGGTTATACTCCTTGGTCTAACCAAGCAGTTGTTTCTTACTAGCTGGAGACATTGGGATGTCAAGGGTCAAATGTGGATGCTAGTTATGGTAACTAGTTCATTGGAGTGACCTGCTATAAGACTTCATATGATTCTCTACATATATAGATATATCTGTGAAGTTCTTATTGCAGCTCGAGTGTAAGTTTCCTTTGACTTGAGGTATTCAAGTCATCTTGGTCTTATACTTTGACATCTTAAGCAAGCATCTTTATGGAGGTGTGGACCCGGGATGATTGGGTATAAGTCGAAGTGCACGAAGATATTTGAATAACAATAAAGAATGCACCACTCCGTAAAAGGAGAAGTATACCCTATGGCCACTTGTTAGGATTGTTACTCAAAGTCTTTGGCCAAAGCATCACATGTTAAGAGTATTGCACTTTTGGACACATGTACGAGTAACTTGAATCTGTAGGATGAGAAAGTATTGCTTGGGCTAGGTGTGACGTAATCAGTCTAGTGGAGACTGACACATAGACCATGTCCTGAATCAAGTGGGTATAAGGTGAGTGAAAGGAACGAGGCATGACTTACTGTAGCTGCTGAAAGGTTTAGAAGTAGTTCTGAAATCAACCATTTGATTTTCCGATCAATTGGGGATCATGATGCACTACTAGGTGCCACTCATAATCGTTCCATAATTAATTGCTAATTATGGACGACTAACATAACCGAGAACCTATTGGGTCACACACATTACGAGTTTATCTAAGAGACATAAACGAGTTTGAGAATTAGATTCTCAGATCGAGAGAGATTGAGTTTGGTTGGACCAAACGAAGGGCAAATACAGAAAAAGATTGGCATAACGTAAGCGCGGATGGGCAACATCTTTTGAAGACAAGTTGGACGCTCTTTAGTTTAATTAATGAACTAATTGGTTAGGTTCTTTAATTAAAAGAGGTTTAATTATTAAACCAAATTGGTTTGGTTTTAATTAAAAGAGGTTTGGATTTGATCCAAATTCATTAGGAGATTTATATAAGAAATTGAAGAAGAGGAAATAAATTTAATTTTGGAATTAAACTTTTCCTCAACGAACAGAACAAAATAAAGAGAGGAAAAAGAAAAAGGAAGAAAAGAAAAATGTTAACGAACCTTCAAGGTATACCTAGCATAAATATACTTTCCGTAAAAATTTTAATTATGCGACAATATCTGCATGAGATGTATCTTATATGCATGTAATGTGTGTGATGTAATATTTATGAATTGTTATTGTTTTATTTCCGCTGCGCATGTTTAAGAAACGTGTTTTAGTACGCAACCACATTGGATATTCGCCAACACATAATGGCTTCCGAGTTCCAATAGTTGGAGATTTAAATATAATGCTAACTAAACTTACTATAGCAAAGGTGATTACCCTCACCTCATGCGCCCTCACAGCCCATACCAGGTTACGTAAAGGGAGGTAAATCACGAAGCTCGCATTAAAAGGAGAAGTGGCTCTATACCAAAAAAAACTGATGATGAAGTAGATTGAATGAGCAGTTTTGGTTTGAATAAGTTAAATTTAGGATAAGGCAAGGCGAAACACCTTGACAATATGGAATATGGAAAATCATAGACGTTTCGTACTGTTGGAACATAGATGTTGGAATTAAGCAATTCAGAAGTCATGATTTTCATGTAATATATTTGTAGTTTTGATTCAGTTAAATTAGATTAGGATAAGGCATGGTGAATCACCTTTCCAATATAGAATATGGAAAATCATAGACATTTTGTACTATTGGAATATGACTGTTGGAATTAGGCAATTTCAGAAGTCATGATTTTTATATTATATATTTGTGGTTTTCGGAGAAGGAGAACTGCATCATATTCAGTGATATAGATGCAGAAGTATGGATAAAATTTCCTTCTCACATCAATGTCCATAAAACACACATATGAGGATGTTTAAATTTTATCAATGCCTAGCTTCAAAATTTTCATGGTTGTCATTTGTAAATAAAAAATGACAAACCATCATTTGGAAAAAGAGGTAGGCAACAACATATCTAAAAAAGCACCACTTCTTTCACATTTAAATCTTTCAGAAGGAAAGATACAAAATTGAGACAAAAAGCTGTAATAAACATCTCAGACAGACATGAATAACAAGTCTAGAATAAACATCACTCAAGTATATAGCAAGATTATATGATATAAAAAACCATGAAATATATATGCATGAAACAATCAAATGTGAAAAAAAATAATTGTCACTGCATTGAGTCCAAAAAGGCTAAGGTTGACGGTGAAACATAGTACTACAACACAACCACAAATTTTGACAGAAGTAAAACAGTATAAGAAGGGAAACAAACTTACTGCATCATTAAGTAAAGAAGCTTTTTGGCTTCCGGATCTTTGGTCATACCGTCTCAACAACTGAAGATAGGTGCCAGTAATGAGCTTAGTAGACACGTAAGTTTCCCATGGTATGCCCCTGTTAAGAACCTTCAAGTGCATAAAGTTAAAAAAATGTCAGTTATGTTTCTCTAACAGTGCTATTGTCACTGCTATTTGAAAGAAGTACCAGTAGTCAGAAGAGGTCTGTACAACTTATTATGCCTAATAAAGACAACAAACAATGATAGGAACAGAATATTGCAACTGCTATATAATGTAAATAATTAAATTCTTTAAATATATCATGTTAAACTTTTGAAACAGATAACAAGGCTTCCAAGTAAAAGAAGATTGCAATACGACCACAAATGAGCTGTTTAGATCTTTCACTGTGGTTTGCTATGATAATTAAGCAATTTGATTAGAAGGTAATTTGGTTAATCCTTGAAAGAAGGTTTTGTAGTTGGTATTGCCCATTGGAGCTGGTATCCACAATCAAACCATGTGCAGTTCTATTTGATATCATAGATTTTTTTTCTTATTGTTATCAACAATATTTCATCTAATTCCGAGTTAATCATGAAACTCTAGCATTCCATTCCCAATCAGTATATAAGCGGATGTCTATATGTTACAAACTTATAATTAAACACGTAAAGGCATTTCAAAAGTTCTTTATGCTGGAAATTTTTAGAAGTATTCCAATAGGTCATTCATCCATGGTTTATAAAACAGTAATGCTTTTATATCATAAAACCTAGTGGCATAAAATTAAAATGGGAATCTTATTGAGTTGTTCTCAAATTTCAAAGGAACAATAGTGCAAGCAGAGTTTCCAGCATCAGACTGTATCAACGTGTTTACCAGTCTAGCCAAATTCCCATGCAAACGACCATTTAAAATGAACTAACGAGATATGTGCAAACTTTAGATCAGTGAGCCAATTGGACAATTTTTAGATACATCTTCAAGATTTAAGGAAAAACAACTAGGGAAAGAAAAGAAAGAAGCGAAAAAGGAGAATAAATCATCGGTTACAGACAAGCGCATCTACTTTAATTGAATAGCGTGATAAGAAAAGTTTAAAGGTATGAAAAAAATGGTCATTCACAAGTTCGATCACATCTTAGTTTTCAACATGGGGATGTAAATATCTACTTACCTTTTCAGACCTCAACAAGAACCCTAATCTCAAATGTGTCGCCACATTCAAATAAAAATCAGATACTTACAGGGAAAAACAAGATCAGAAGGCGCAAATTTACGATCTCAGATTACTAACCTCTCCTCCGTCGTCAAGTCAGCAGGGGCCATCGATCACCCAGTATAGGATGGGTGTATTCCACCAGAATCCAGTAGTTACCGATATACAACAACTAAAAATAAAAAATAGTTGTAAAATCCGATCACACAGGAATTAGATCCAGAAAAAAGAAATTCAGTTATAAAGGCCGAATTGTACTTACGGTAGATAGAAATGCTCTTTGGTAATTATACTTCTCTTTAGGGAGATCTTCGCAACGATACAGTTCAAGGATGAGTAGAGTCTCCAAAGGTCACGATCGATTGATCGATCGATGGAAGTAATGAGCAAATCAATAGGGGAGTTCCTCAGGAGCTTCTGACACTCGAAATTGGAAGCAGCGTCCCCGCAAAGACGGGGTCGAGTGCCACAATTTTTTAAAATATTCACCATTTAAAATGTAGAATATTTCTTCTGACCAAAAAAATATTTAAAACATACTTGAAAAAAAAAACTGCTATCTTAGCGGTCTTATTAGTATCAGCCTCACAAATATAAAAAAGTAAATACAGATATATAAACAGAAAGTACATGATAGGATAAATTATAAAGGTCTAATTTTTGTTCTCGGGGTGTAACACAGACCGTAAGCGCATGTATACTCTGGCACACCGGGGTTGGTTCTCAAGAATTAAAGTCCTAAAATACACTCCGCCGTGTGTCTGACGCCTATGTACCTGTATTTACCTCCCTTTATATCCGTAGGACCGATTCTAGGAGACTGATATAACGATTCCATATTTTTTATAAAAATCTAGTTCTTAGGAACTCTTGTCTATTAGGTCAGATATGGCGTACATTTATTGTCTATACTATGGCTTATGGGCATTAAAACATAGCTTAAAACTTGAAAGCTGCAAACCTGCAACTGACATAAAACTACTAATATTCAATTTTATATAACTAGTTGAAATATTAGAGGGCAACTGATTAAAACATGGATGAAGATAGGCTCCAATAAAGGAATTTGGTAACATTTTTATTTGCTGGTGCTGGTGGTAAGGAGAAATCTATGGGTGCCCATGAGATAAATTATAACGAGCATTTTGTCCTTGGTACGAGAGAGGTAAGTGTCTAATGAAATATTTTATATTTATTAGAAATTAATTTTATCGTAATCCGTCTCTAGATGATGTAAAATAAAATAAATCATCAACAGTCAAGTTGACTAGAAATGGAAGGAATTAACCAAGATAAATCTAACTCAAGTTGACTAAAAATGGAAGGAATTAACCATGAGAAATCTAACTTATATTTAAAGGAAGAGAGATAAAAGTCCACGATTTCGACAGGATCTATTAGGATTATTTTTCTACCCTTTTATACCAAATAGCGTCCATGAAACACATGGTCGTCGTTTCCAAGTCATTTTCACGTTTAGTTGATTTTAATAGAATCATCTATATTTGACTAAAAAATATAGATTCAAAATTTTAGCCGCCACTATTGTAAATAATTCGACAATATGAAAATTACTGGAATTAATGTTAAAGCACAGAAATATTGTAAAATGTTTTAGCATCCCAAATGATATCACACTTTCTGAATCTAGAGATACAAGGCTTATAACAAATTTCACATTCATCAGAAGGGAGACATCCACAAGGCACAAGTGCGGGGGCACCATTGATTGAAGGCACCAGGCACCGGCAAGGTCTATCTCTTTGTTACTGCAACTCCGAAGAACTTGGAGAGTCGTACTGGCCCGTCACTGTCCTCACTGTCGCTGCAGCTGCTACTCGAGTGTTTTGCCCTTGATCTATGCTTCCTTTTCTTCTTTGATCTCTTAGATCTTGATCTCCTTGATTCTCGATCATCATTGCTGTCGTAATCATCCTCACTGCTCGATGATTCAGAGGGTGAACCAGAGGAGCTTGACTCAGATGATCTCTTGTGCTATTAAGAATCAATATTACATTCAAAAGAAAGATAAGGTCAGATGCACTTGCGGATCATTATGATGAACTTCATGCAAAGTAGCATCAAACATGTTGCTGACACATGAGAAGAGAATAGAGAATATTAATCTATGTACAGATTTGGACATAACAAGGGGAAAAAATGTGGTTTACAATTATATAAAGCCTTGCGAGAATCAAAGACCAGACTACCACAAACATTCTTCTTTTCTTTTTCTTATACTACAAATTCCAGAAAAAGATGTCAAAAGAAATAACAGAATGAGAAAAGAGAAAATACCACCAAACAAGTAAAGAGTTGCTATGTTCTTGCAATCAAATTGGCAATTGAAACAGAAGGACATCACAAGCTGTTTCTAGGGTTCTTAAATTTTGTATACCTTGGCTAAGCATGCTTCAATCCGACAGTTACTTAAGATCAATGATGGAAATATAACAATACGTATGATATTATACAGAATGGTGTTATTTCTTATTCCGCTAATCTGACTGAGGATTCAACCCCACTAGTGCAACAAACCATTAGTCACGTAAATCATATAATATCTGACTCCTGGAGCAATCAAGCATTGGGGCTACCTTCACCAAACATTTAATATTTTAAGTTACTTTTAAGCTTTTGCGCCTAATTTACTCGAGTACTTCAAGAATAATTACACGCATAAATTAATAATAGGTTATTTGGTAAAAGGGTAGGAAGAGGTTTCCACTTGAACTTCCAATATCTGATTGTATGTGTTAATGTGTGATATTTGCATACTATATTTCCAAGTATTGCTGGTCTTTACTTGCTTAATCTGAAGCAGAGGCCCTCCCTGACAAATGGTAGGCTTGGTACAACGAGGAAAACACCCCAGTACATAACACATGACAGCTTGCTTGAATCCATCTAGTTTCTTGGCGATAAGACTAGTAAAAGAAAGATGGTTTCTTTAGCTACACATCTCGTGATTTACAAATTTGAAAAAAAAAAAAAAACCTCATCACAGTTTTCCAATTTATATTCCTAAAAAAATGTTCAAAATTAAATGAAACGTTATCATAATATAGTCACTAACAAGTCATGGTCATAAATCCCTACAAATTAATTTTGAATGAGGCTACTACAACCCCCAGATATTTATCTTTGATGGGCATAAAATGGAGCTTCTTTTCTCTACGACAATAATAAGAACAATAAATACTTGGAGTGTGTTGCCTACAAATCCTTAGAAGTTTGTGAATATTACATTCACTTTCAAGAGTTTTCACAACAAAAGAAACATAGTATCCTTAGGAACTATTCTGTGTAAGCAAAATCTCAACAAATACATTACAAAATTAGAGGGAAAAATTACGTAATAAGCAAAGTTGCACTAGCACTTGAAAAGGGGCTCAGGTTGAGAATTTTGAATACCTTTCTCTTCCTGCTACTTCGTTTCTTTGACTCTTTACTCTTCCGGTCTGCATAAAGGCAACAAGGTAGTAGAATTTAAACCCAAATCAAAGGCAGTTTGAGCAAAAGTCATAAGGTCTAAGATACTGGATTAATGAGAGACAAATGCAAGGATGACTTCTGTTACCTTTTTTGTGATGTGATTTGCTGGCAGAGTGGTTTCTTCCAAGGGCCAGCTTCCTAGCCCTTTCAGCATCTAACTGAGCTCTGTATTCTCTCATCATTCTATCCTTGTCAGCCTCAAGCTCATCTCTTTTGAGTTCATCCTCCTAAAACCAAGAGCAATATATGTTGTACTTACGAGATGAATAATTAAGCAGGTATTAATATTTGTTTAGATGAAATTCTTAAAACACATACTACAACAAGATATCCTTGAGGCTTTCGTGACACAGGCAAGAGAAGCATTCTTGAAAGCAATAGCATATCAATCAAACATAAGGATGCAATACCTTTATCATCATGATTGGCTTTAATTTGCACTAAGTACATCCATGCCCGATCAATGTACAAGCAAGGAATTGATTCAGCTATAGTTAGCTAAAAATTTGAAATGCATTGCTAACAACCTTTGTGCATTTTCTATTTTCTATATAATTTTTAATAAAATTTCAAAGTTTTTCATTAATTAAGATTAGGGTTGTAAACGAATCAAGCCGGCTCACTAACTTTTCAAACCGGCTCAAAAAATATTTGATTCGAATTCAAAATTTTCGAACCCTAGTCATCTTCTGCGACTAAACTCTAAACCCTAATCTGAGCGCCACTTTGTGCCTTTGCCATTTCATTTCTCATTTTACCTTCAGACTTCGGATTCTACGGTTCTACCCTCGTCTCCGGAGTCCGGATGTCACTCCTCCTTCTGAGTCGTAGCCATCTCCTTCCACTGGTCGGTGCAGATTTTTGTAGATTGAAGCTTCAATCGAACAATATAAATGTAAGTACTACGATTTTACTCCCTTTTTTCTTTTAGAATTCAAGAGTTTCTTGTTTTCATTTCTGTTACTGAAAAAATGCTCTCGTCTGTGTCCAGAAAACTGTTATTGCGCATCCTTGGCATGACCTTCCCATAGGTAATTAACTTTCTATCATTGTGTGAATAGTACTTGAATTTGACCTTTTTTCTTTCTTATTTTCTGATACAGGATCTGAATCACCAACTTATTTCAATTGCATAAGAAAATTGACCTTATTTTTGTTTTTTTGGTCTCTCATTGGCATTAATTTAGAGGAAGTTTTCGTGCATCAGTTGAGTACTTGAGTATGTGGATTCAAAATTGTCCTCAAGTATGTTTAGATTATTAAATTTGTGAGTTATTTCAAACTTTGTGGATATATATTCTCTGATTTGAAAGTCAGCTGTTGATAATTCTTCTGTGCAAGATTTACTGTTCTCAAGTTGGAGACAAAAAGTCAAATTTGTTCTAAAAACATGTGTGCTGAGTGTTTTTTTACTTTGTATATTTACTTGCTGCCTCGCACTAATTCAATCCAATTTTTTAGATGTGGATGGTCCGCAACTCCGCATGTTCTTAGATTCCCTTGCTTTTATTTTATCTGTTGTTTATTGTTTCATTTTCTCTACTTTCCATGGTTTATTTTAAACTCCCACCATTACAGACTTGTACCCCATGCTCAATATCACAGCAATAATCATTCACAGAACTTGATTAGTATGGCAACTTCTCTTTCAATGGAAAATTCAACAAGTCCAGCATTAGGTTCTAATGAGGTTGTCCAACAAGTAATTGATGACAGTGGCAATACAAACTTGCATGTGGAGAATGATGATAATCCTTTTCATAAATCCAAGAGACAAAAGAAGTCTGGAGTATGGACAGAAATGACAGAAAATGTTGATTCAAATGGTGATTCCAAGTATGAGTGCAAACCCTGTCATTTGCTTTTAGCAATAATAAAAACAGGGACTACAACACACTTGAAGCGTCATTTATCTCATTGTGGTAAATATTTGGAGTCTAAGAAGAAGCATAAAGACAAACTAAGACAACAACAACTTAGTTATGGGCCTCTAGGTGTAGATCCTACAAGTTTTCCACCATTTCACGATGGAAAATTTTGTATGGAGCAAATGAAAGAGGCTGCTGCTACATGGATTTTGATGCATGACCACTCATTTTCAATAGTGGAAGGGGAAGGATTCAGTATGTTCTGTAGATGTGGAATGCCTAAATGGACTAGTATGTCACGAGCAACTGCAAGAAAGAATTGCTTTATGATATATGAGTAAAAAGATTAGCTAGTTTGTTGAAAACAGCAAGAAATATCAGCCTAACTACTGATATGTAGAAGTCAAAGAACCAAAAAATTGAATATATGGTGGTCACTGCCCATTGGATTGATTCAAATTGGAAATTAAATAAACGTGTTCTCAGTTTTTTTAATATTCCTCCTCCTCGGGGTGGCCCTCAAATATTTGATGTCGTTCTAAAGTTTGCAAGAGACTGGGGAATTGAGAATAAGGTATGTACAGTTTGAGTTGATAATGCCGGTGTCAATGATGTTGCAATAAGAAATTTGTTGAATGATCTTTCAAGGATAAGGAATAATATTGTTTGTGGAGGAAAATTGTTTCATGTTAGATGTTGTGCACACATCTTGAATCTCATAGCTCACGATGGGCTAACTGAAATCAAGGATATTTTTGATATTGTTCGAAAATTGTTGATTTTATAAGGCAAATGGATACTAGGCTCCTTAAGTTTGCTGAGATTGTGAAGTATTTAAATTTATCTGAAAGAAAATTGATTGATGATGGTAAAACAAGGTGGAATTCCACTTACGAGATGCTCAAAGTTGCATTATCTTTCAAAGAAGTTTTTCCAAGATTCAAGAACCGAGAACCAAGTTATGTTGATTGTCCTACAGCGGAACAATGGGAAAAATTGCAAAAGGTATTTTCTATCTTAAAGGTGTTTTATGGAGCGACAAAGGTAATTTCTGGAACTGAATATCCTACCTCCAATTTGTTTTTGAATGAGGTTTATAGAGTGAAGATGATCTTAGATGAAAACTCTCATGATGAAGAAGAGTTTATTCGCAGAATGACTCAAAAAACAAAAAAATAAGTTTGACAAATATTGGGGGGAATGCAATTTACTGATGTGTATAGGTTGTGTTTTTGGATCCAAGGTGTAAAATGAGAGTACTTGAATTTGTTTTCCAAAACTTTATTCTATTGCAGAGGCACAAGAGAATATCACAAATGTTCAAAAAAATTTGTCCACAATTTACAAAGAATATGTAGATGTTGTCATTGAAAACATGCAAGAATCAAGAAGTTGTTCGGAATCTCACAGTAGCAACCAGTTTAGTCGAAGTGCTGAAGACACTACCAATTCATCTTCAGGATGGTTTGAGTTTTCTTCTTATTTAAGAGAAACTGAAATGGTACAGCCTGAAAAATCTGAGTTGGATATTTATTTGGAGGAAGGATATCATCGGTATGATCCAGATGAAGAATTTGATGCTTTGAGTTGGTGGAAGTTGAATACATATAAATTTCGAATACTATCTACTTTAGCAAAAGATGTTTTAGTCATACCTATCACCACAGTTGCTTCAGAAGCTACCTTTAGTGCAGGAAGTCGTGTTATTGATAAGTATCGTGCTTCTTTAACTCCCACTACTGTGGAAATGCTGATGTGTGCAGGAGATTGGTGCCGAAAACGATATGGAGTGACAAAGAAAACAAAGGTAAGAAAAATTAAGTACATTTGATTGTATATTGTTACATAATTTATTTATTTATTTCTATTGATTGCAGGATGAAAAACAACATTTGATGATTGAGTTAACATATTTATTTATTCAAGTTAACATCATGATTTTGTTTTTTAGTATTTAAGAAAAGATTTTTAGAAGGTGAACAATTATATTACCTATCTTAGCATTCTTGTATATGTATTAATTTTAGAAATGCAAATACTCATACATTTATAATTTCAATATTATGTATGATTACTGTTTTTAACAGAAAACTAGTTACTTTATTTGATTGCAGGAGTTTGGTGCTGGAGTCTAACTAAGAGTTGGATCAAGTGATTTTGTGGGATGAATAACTTAATGCTCATGTTGATGGGTGTGATATTTGTTGTTTAAGTTGTTTTTTTATGGACTTAATCATTTAAATTCAGTTTTATTGTTAATTGGATGTATGATTCATCCATCATAATATAATGAATTAACATGGGAAAAAATTACCGAAATTTGTGAAACCCAAACAAAAGAAAAATTTTAGATAATATATGATTCTATGCCCCTCAAATGAATTTTATAAATGTTTATAACCCTCAAGTAAGATTGAATTGTTAAATCATAAGAGAATTGGTAGATACTCAAGTTGAGCCACAACCTTCAGCCCGGCTTGAACCTCATCCCATGGCCTAGCCTGAACCGTCAAAAACAGTATAAATTCAATTTTACGGATTTCCAAGGAATCAATCCAATAGGACTCTTCCCTCAAAACCTCTGCTGCCAAGGACAAGGAAGAATCCTTCAAGTTCACTGACTCCACGGACAAAGGGAAAGCTCCACTGCCAAGTATCAAGTTGTGTGGAATTCTTCTCAGGATCATCAGTGGTAGCTTGTTTAGAGCTGACTGATCGGGATCAGCCCCAGAGGAGCTCTTACAATTGGAGGAGAATGAAAAGTTGAAGCATCATAATAAGAGGCCAGAAGAGCAAAGGACCTAAGAGCCTCCCAGACAAACCACAAGGAAATAACCATGAATTTCAAGGGCTAATACTAGGATGTCTTTAATTGTCAGGGAACAAGCCAATTATGCCCTGAAGTCCCTGGATGACCTGAAGTGGACTAAAAATTGTCAATGTTGACCATGCCGTGGATGAGTATAAGAGCTTCAGCTTCCCAATGATGGTACTCCTTAAGTGCAGAAAGTCCACATTTAATCTTGGCAAAAACCTCCAGCACCAGCAAGCTGTCTGGCAAGACCATGAATTGAAATTTAACACCATAAGGATCCTAGGGCAATAAACTTCCAAAGGGAGAAGTTGTTAAATTATTCCATTGACCTATCAAATCATCTCAAGGAGTTGATGGTCTAGTAAAAAGCTCGAAAAGCCAGGGCAAAACTTGTTAGCAAGAAGGCCTGAATGGCCCTCAACAATTATCTCGTGATTTTCATTTGAGAACCACGTACACACTTCACATTACAACAACAACAACTAAACTTTATCGCACTAAGTGAGGTTAGCTATATGGATCCTTTTATGCCATTGACCTCTCTCCTACTATATCATCATCTATACTTAAATAAATTTTATCTTATTTTATTATTGCTAATCAAGTTTTTTTTTTGTCTTCCTCTTCTGTCTGTCTTATATGCGTGTTTCTCATAGTTTCACGTCGCCTAACAACATTTATTGGTCGTCTAAGTACTATCATCTTAAACGTGTCTCTCGAAGTTTTCCCTCAATAAATGTAACTCCGACTTTCTCTCTAATGTTCTCATTTCTTATTCTATCCATCCTCATATGTCCATACATTCACTTTAGCATTCAGCTCCATATAATATATGCGGTTTTGTAGAACTTTCCTTTACGTTTTATAGTTACTTTACGATCACATAAAACACCTGATGCTATCCTTCATTTCAACCATCCTGCTTGTATTCTATGTAAGGAGT
>JBAMIE010000049.1:1212465-1226959 GCA_037177295.1 Kaempferia parviflora | reverse complement strand
ATAGCTGAAAGGAATGGGTCAGTTTGAGCAGTAAAAATATTCGGAGGCAATGCCTGTACAAGGAAGTCACGCAGGCCAGCATGTACTGCAGTATTAGGTTAGCATTGGTGAGGAATCCTATGGAAGGCAAGGGAATATAATCCATCGCAAAAATACTCAGATTTAGCGAACGAATTATCCATTGCTAAACTTATTTAGTGGCCGATTTATGACTAAAAAAATAGTAGTAAAATTTTTTGTAGCAATTTGATTTAGCGACCGAAATTATATTTCGGTTGCTAATTTGCAAACGGGAATTTTTACTGTTTCAAAAATAGTGACTGAAATTTTAATCTGGTTGCTAGTTTTGGAATGATATATATATTTTTTTTGTTTGATATTAGCGAGGGAAATTTTAATTTCTGCCGCTAATCTTCTTATCAATTTCAATAGCATGCTCTCTATTTTCCTTTTTTATACGCTGTTTACATCAAAATATTACAAACAATACACGATACATATCCAAACTTCACAACCAACATGCACGATAGACGAACAAAATGCAATCAACATTCACAACTCTAAAACCTATCACAAACAATACATCAAACAATATCCACGTACAATATCATATGCAAGTTCTCTTCTCCTTAGGATTTTGAAACTCTTAAACTGAGAAGGGAAAAATGGGGGAAAATTTTGTTTTGGTATTTCTATGTTCGTTTCTTTATCCTACTTAAACTAAGGTTGTTGATGACTTGATGTTGGCATAGGGCAGGAAGAGAAACAATTAAGAAGAATTATAGTATTTATAGTAGCACTTGTACCCTGCATGACAAAGACAAATTTGAGAGGACAAAACTGAGATATTAGTTGCTTGTATTAAAATGAAATTAACGGCTTAAAAATTTACTTGTAACACTTATACTAAGTGATAATATATTTATGCAATAGGAAACACACGGATATAACAATTTCCACTATATAGATGCAATTGGACAACTAGGGAATAAATGTCATGAATAACTGGATATTTTTGTGTTATTGACAACTTCTCCAATTTCTTTCTATTCAATGATGAAAAATCCAAGAATTTTTCCATTATTTTGGTTCTGATGAAGCTTCTAGATATGATGAAAGGGTTTTATAACACTAGTTTAGAAAATGGTAGGCACCCATAGGTGCATAAAAACACTGAAGATATAGATCCAATATTTAGCTAAATGTATATACAACATATTTTGTATGTCTCGACTAGAGTTGACACATACCAATGCCGGAATTCTTGATTCATCCCATCCTTGATAACCTTGAATGTATCAACACAAAAACTTTTACAATGTTATCGATTTAATAGAACGGTCGGGAGTTCACAATTTTGCTAGATTTCTTGATTTTGTTTGATTTTCTCCTTTTTGTTAGATTCCTTGATTTTGTTTGCTTTCTCTTAATGATTAATTTTAGACATTTAATCATATCTTGCTATTTTAGAAATTAAAGTACCTAAATAGTTGAAGTTGTAATTGTTGATTTAATTGTTAATGATCATGAAATGATAAAAAAAACTTAGTGTTTTTGTTTATATTGTTGTTGTTATTATTCACTTTTTATAACTGACTTAAAGTTTGGTTTAATATTGTTGTTATTAATTATATATTATTCACTTATTTAAAATAATTCCCATTGTTAAAGGTTTCATATACTGCAATATGAACAATTTCCTTAGTTGGAGTATTCACTAGCTCAAGATAAAGCATATTGCTTTCCATGTTTGATCTTCAACAAGCCATCAGGATGCTTAAATCAAACTACATTTATTATTGATGAATTTGATAAGTGGAATAAAATTCGAAATGGAAAAACTTGTGCTTTCCTAAGCCATATAGGGAAAGATAATGTATC
Source organism: Kaempferia parviflora (assembly GCA_037177295.1). Classification (NCBI taxonomy): domain Eukaryota; kingdom Viridiplantae; phylum Streptophyta; class Magnoliopsida; order Zingiberales; family Zingiberaceae; genus Kaempferia; species Kaempferia parviflora. Next base: position 1,225,078 of record JBAMIE010000049.1, on the reverse strand, counting down.
TTCATCCCATCGTAATGCTGAAAGGGTATGTGAGGATTTGATGAACCAAACACAACATATACAAAGAGATTTGACAATTTTAATGATGAAAAAATTTGCAACTAATAGTCTTCGATTAAAGGCTCACGTACATGTGGTTTTGTTGCTTGCACCTCAAGGAATTCCATTTAGGGGTCATGATGAGAAATTTAGTTCATCTAGTTGTGGCAATTTTCTTGAATTTTTGGATGTGCTAACCATGTACAATGACGAACTTTCAAAGGCAATTGCCAAATCTCCAAAAAAATATCAAGTACACAAGTTACGATATTTAGAAACAAATACCTCATGTGATTTTGGTGAGAGTGAAAAATGTAATTCGTGAAGAAATTGGAGATGCCACGTATTGTATAATTGTTGATGAAGCCCGAGATGAGTCCAAAAGAGAGCAAATATCTATAGTATTGAGGTTCAAGAACATTTTTTTGGGCTTGTTCATGTATTTGATATTGCAGCTTTGACTTTAAAGGATGCTATATATTCTGATTTGGCTCACTACAATTTGGATATTCAAAATATTAGAGGTTAAGGCTTTGATGGTGCTAGTAATATGAGGGCGAGTTTAATGGATTGCAAGCTTTGATTATAAAAGATTGTAGAAGTGTTTATTATGTTCATTTCTTTGCTCATTGGTTACAATTGGTTTTAGTTGCAGCATCAAAAAATGTGGCATATATTCATCAATTTTTTGATAGATTAACTTTTATAATAATATTGTTGGATCTTCATGTAAGTGTAATGATGAATTGAAGAATACTCATGCGGATGACATTGATATTTGATTTGCTATTAATGATCTCGAGACAGGGTGTGAACTTAATCAGATAAGTACTTTACAACGAGCTGTTGATACACACTGGAATTCTCATTTGAGATCATTGAAAGACCTAATTAAGATGTTTAGTGCATCATGTACGGTATTGCTCAAGGTTATGGATGATGGGCTTCCTTCTCAACGAGCAACTACAATATCTGTTTATGATGAAATGACTTCCTTTAATTTTGTATTCATCTTGCATCTTATGAAAGAGATTATAAATATCACTATTATCCTTTGCCAGACTGTACAAAGTAAGTCTCAGGATATTACAAATGCAATGGAGGTTGTATTATCTACTAAGAATTTACTTCAACAGATGAAGGATAACAAGTAGGATGATTTGCTTATAAAAGTGAAATCTTTTTGAGAACTTCGAAATATTGACATTCCTGATTTAAATGCTCAGTATATTAATAGACGAGGTCGAGCCTGTGCTCATCAAGACAATTCACCATTCAATACCATTATCAGATAGACCTCTTTTATGCTTCGATAAATTCACAGTTGCAACAAATTAAATTAATGGTCGCTTTAGTGGTGATGCTATAGAATTACTACTCATTCTTAGTAATGTTTTAAATCTTCAAAATCTGGTGGAGTCTTTCAAAGTTGTGGATATATATAAATTAGTTGAAAAGTTTTATGCCCAAGATTTTATAAGAGATAAAAAAGAGTAATTGGAGATGCAATTGAAACATTATGAGTATAATATAGTCAAAGGGTTCGACTACAAATTTTTCAACGATTTCAGAATTATGTCAATGGTTGGTAAAGACTAACAAATCTGTTACATATAACCTCATTTTTAGATTGATTGTACTTGTGCTTACTCTTCTGGTTTCCACTGCTACTTCAGAACAATCATTTTCTATGATGAATATTATGAAAATAAGGCCTTAGAGTAAAATGGAGGATGTTTTTCTGTCATATGCGTTAACGATATATTGGCATATATTGAGAGAGAAATTGCTAGAAACGTGAGTATAGAAGCTATCATTGAAGACTTCAAAAATTTACAAGAGCTCAGAATTTCTTTTAGTTAGAGAATATTTAATACTTAATTAAATGTACATTAACTTCATATTTCTGAATCATGCATGGTTTGTTCACAATATTACCAACATATAGTTTGTCATCAAAGGATTGCTTTAAATTATCTCTATATTAATTGAAATAAATTGGGTTGATCATGTTTACTATGATGCTTTCGGTTGCATCATATTTGTTGTTGCCATGATGAAATGAAATTTGATTTTGCTATTTTCATTTTAACATTTTTTGTGATCTCTAATTGGTGATTCTTCCTTGCCAACTCATAGAGTTTTCTTCTTGATAATCTTGGTAGGCGTCGTTTCATTGAGGAGGCTGCATTTGTATTAGCAATGGATGTGAATAATATATACAACTTTGTAATATGATTTTTGCAAGTTTTAATGTCCATGTCCTGATTTACTTGTATTCATGTATGATTTTTGAAGGGTGTATGATTATTAACTATGGGTGCACTTAGTTTTTGAATGATGTATGATTTTCAATTTTGGTAATAATGAAGAGTTGTGAATTGAAATTCAATAATGTTCAATGTTAAATGATGTTCATTTTTAATGCATGTACTGAATGTATTAGCTATTGTTGGATGCTTAGGATTTTATTATCTGAGTTTAAATAAGTTATTGAATATTTGTGTCACTAAATTTAGCGATGAAAATTTAATTTTATCATTAAATTAGTGACAGAATTAAATTTTCATCATTAAATGCCTTGTGATCTTAAAATTTGTGATTGATAATTTTGATCACTAACTGTGCTTTTTCTTATAGTGTGCGACCCCTTCAAACTTAAAATCTTATATCTTACCTTGATTGAAGTGTAGTAACTATGAATTATAATTATTACTATAAACGTCCCGTACATCGACCTTAGACGTCCCCTACGATTTACTTTATAATCATCGGTAGAGAAATAAATAAAAAAATTGAGTATGTCACTATTAAAGGGTATTTTTCATTAACTTTACCGAAATATACTCTTACATATTTTTATAAATTTATCTAGTGATCACCTCGGTTATGCTGGGGTAAAATAGAATATCTTTGATAATAAATGTTTTTTAAAAAATATATTTCCTTTTAATTATTTTTTTAATAATAAGTAAATTAATAAAAGTTGTTTTATTATTCATTTTGGAATTGCGGATTACCCCTGGGGCATCTTGTCGTCCTTTTCCTATCAAAGATGGGCAGACACGCCAAGGCTCCAAGAATCTGACGTCTTTCGAGGCTCAAACACACTGCAACGAAGCCTCGCCTTCCCCTGCCATTCTACTCTGCTGATCGAGGACGGTCAGGGATGGCGAAGGGACAAGCGGAGGGGAAGAGATCGGAGCCAGCGAGTCGTTCTAACGAGGCGGTGAAAGCAGTGAAAGGGCTCGCGTGGAGGCTCCCCGTCCTGAAAACCCAGGATCTCGGGAAGATCGGCCCCGGTCTTGGATTTGGGGCTGGCTGCGGCGTCGGCGTTGGTTTCGGTCTTTTTGGAGGTTCGTACATCTTCGACTTTTCTGATCTGGGAAAAATCTTTCAGTCGGGGCCTTGATTGTATTGATTATTATTATTTTTTTTTTTTTTTGAGTGTGTAATTTTGTATTCCTATTGAGGGCTTTGGACATTCTTATTGTTAATTTTGTATAGATTTTTCTGATTTCCTGTTTCGAATATGACTGAACATTGCCAGCTCGTTAGGTTTGAGGCTGTTCTAGCATCTCTTGTTAGTATCGATTGTACAAATTTCAATGCTTTACTAGTCCCACCGGGCTAACTTGTTTAGTTGATGGTTGTGATCTCACTTTGACCTTTATTCTTGATATGTTTAATTTTACTAAATTTGGGCCTAGATACTTGATTGCCCTCGACTGTTTAATTAGAGTTAGTGGATCCCCTTAATCATCTGAACTATCGTAATCTTGTCTGATTATGGACATTGATTGACATGCCAAATGTCGTAATTTTACTTATTGCATTAATTAGTGAGATTTTGTAGATATAGTGTAACTGTTGAGCCTTTAACCTCAGATTGTGCGGTTGGGTACTAGCTAGCAAGGTATCTTTCATGCTAACGGTCTTCGTCTTCCATTGTTGTTTTCTTTTTCGCGCTCATTGTTCTAGCCATGATATTTCTGTGTTTCCATGGCATGATATCTAGACGAGTTGATGGGATTACTTGCATCATGCCTCACTACTCTTTTCCTTACAATTGGCAAACCAATACCTTTATTTTCTACTTGTTTCTGGCAATCTCTTTTTGGATTGACATGTTGGATACATCCAGCTTTTAAAATTCTGGCCCAATGTCAATCCCGAGAATCCGATGAATCTGTATAATAATATTTTGCACCATCACTCAATATTATCTAGCATGTCGAGGGCTGAAAGTCATTCAGAAATCAAATGATTTACCGATTTTCCTCCTTCTGCCCTCATACCACAATCGCAAATCCAAATGGCAAGGATTTCCTTGGTTCAGATCTCCACTTGGGTCAGCAAGTTAAAATCATAATCACTACTATTGAAACTAGCAGGTGCCTCAACAGGTGACTTCTTTTTCTAGCCAAAAATCATAAAATTCTAGATTAACTAGAAAGTAGTCAAGTGAATGCTGGATGTATATTAGACAAGTGAGAATAACAATGTTCCCTCATTAGAATTTAATAAATATTAAATGATGAGGTTTAACAAGTCAAATAGATTTTCTAAAGTCCAGCTGGATACACAATGTGGAAAATAATTTCAGATTAGCAGTAGAATTTCAATAAAAATATTCAATGTTATGAACATATCAACCTGTAAGACACAGCAATGCAAACAAGAAGTAAATAAATAACAGCATCAATCTTCCCAGACCCTAGAAAAACAAACTCATGACTCAGTGCTAGCATCATGGCATCAAACCCCTTTAGTTTTAAGATAGATCTGAAAATATATGATCTCAACTCCATCCACTGTGTTAGAGATGCATAAAGTATTTATGAACAAAATAAACTGGAACATTGTTTTGAGATTATTTTTTTCTTCAGATTAGGACCTTTTCCATTTCTTGGTTAGTGAATTTTGTTGCAGTTTTTTAGTGAATAGGCTGTAACAATATATTCCAGGTTCCTTTTTTTTTTCTTTGCTAAAATAAAATTTGAGAGCCAGGTGATTTTCTTGACATGAGGAATTACACTAAAGAATTGATGAGTTTCTATTCTTATAAATAAAGATTTAAGCAAGTTGTATCTGCACTTTAAGCAATTAAATTGCTACTTTCGTCAACCCGTTTCTATATTGTTGTTTTACTCTCGTGAACACTTCGAGACAGGTGCTGGATTAGGGCTAGGAATGCCTGGCCTACATTTCGGCGTTGGAGCTGGTGTTGGATGTGGAATAGGTCTAGGTTTTGGCTATGGAGTTGGAAAAGGAGTTGCATTTGATGAGAACGGAAAATACACAAATGTGGGCAAGCTATTCCAAAGAAATGTGCCATCTAAGTAAGCATTTTTGTTCATGAAAATAAATTAACTTCTATCCAAATATACACATTTTTTCCATGGCTAGTGTTCCCTCTTTCTTTTCTTTATTTTTTTATGCAATTACAAGCTCAAGTTTAGTGGGTTAATTTGTATTCCTGTTAAATATAACGATTCTTTATTGTTACACATTTTGTTAAAACAAAAATCTTTCTGGACTTTGTTCAACTAATTTAATTTTTTTTTATGGATCTATATATTCTCATAGCTGAAGACATTCAAAGATGCTACTGTTTCTCTTGGTTTCCTTGATACTATTATTAACTTTGTCTCTTTTATGTAGTTGAATATTGTTTTAGGTTGATATCATTTCATATTGAAGGGATCCACAAGATTTCATAGCATGAAGGTGGTAACATCATAACCTTCTATCTTTTAGGCACGGCAAGAAGTAGAACAACATAAAATAAGACAAAACAGAGTTTGGTGCTTTAGCAAGTCTCTCTCTCTCTCTCTCTCATAATTGGACTCGGCCATAAAATAGAATAAAGGTATAGGTAATAGGTTATATGTGTGAAATCAGTTAAGAGTTGGGAAAACTACAGTTTGGCGTATAAAGTTCATCATATATTGGCACGGCAAGAAGTGAAATGTAGAAAAACAAAAAGAGTTGATCAAAACAACATAAAATAAGACAAAACAGAGTTTGGTGCTTTAGCAAGTCTCTCTCTTATACTTGGACTCTGGGGCATAAAATAGAATAAAGGTATGGTTAATAGGTTATACGTGTGAAATCAGTTAAGAGTTGGGAAAGCTACAGTTGGCACACAAAGTTCCTCATATATTTGGGGCCTTCCTACTATGTAGTAGTGCATCAAGCATGCTTTAGTCTTAAGTTTAAACATTAAATATGACTTGTATGTCTGTCCCTGTCACTAACCCCATGAGCCTAGATGCAATCTATTGCATCATTCCTGTCAATTTATAGGACATGGAAGGTTAGTCAATGTAGCCTTGTCCACTGTGCATCTTAATATTTGTTTTGATTATTACAATGCTTGCATTTTATAGTTCTTGCAAGAGGAAACTTTATTAGCTTTGTTGATATTTCCATTACTATCTAGATATCCATGGTTTTTATTAAAATGCTGCACTCTTATAATGTTCATTTCTTTTCTTGGATTGAATTTCAGTGATCGAATTGGTGCTTTAGTAGATGAGGTTGTATTCAATACCAAACGGCTAGTTCAGGCTACTTCGAAAGAGATCGAAAAATGGAGGTGAAGGACATGAAACAAATTTCTGGACTTTCAAGCTACTTCATGAAGAAACAAATTTCGTAACTTGGTACTGCTGTTTCCGAAGTTGATTTTCTTGCTTAGATGTAAATGGTTTAACTTGGGAATGCATTGTCCTAATATATCGATTGTTTAGTGTTCTTCACTAATTTTAGGTTAAATATTGTTTAATGACGTGATGTTAAGATGCATATTTCAGTTGCTGTTTAGATGATGAGCCATGTTTTGTGGAAAAAAAGGGCAGCCTGTTTCGCTAATGTAGGATCCTAGAGTTTTATTTTGCTCTCCAAGATGCTGTTTTTGTGAACGAGTATCCCCTAGATCACATAGCATCATCTTTTGTGGAGAGTTGGAAAAAAAAAATATTTGGGCTTTAATTAACGGTAAACTTGTTAGTTTATCTAGGCTTATGAGCCACTATGATATTAATAAGATGATGAATAAATGATATTAAAGTTGGGTTCCACACAATCGACTACAAAAGTGTCCAGTGTCTGGCTTGACTCTACTTAAGCCATTATTTCTATATGGTAAAAGGTGAATATGTTCGCTCCCAGCGTTCTCGTCAATTCATTTTAGGGTCAACACGGAGGAGGTAAATTGGGTGACTACTAGCCATAAGTGTAAATGGTCAAGATATAAGGGAGGTATATGCTCGGTTATGTTGAGATTCGACCTCTACCTCATATGACAAGTTTCCATCTCTTAATCATCGCACCGTTATGAGAGGACTAAGCCACTATTTCTATATAGCACTTAGCAGTGGACGAATGTGGAGTTGTCTTAATGAACTTCAGATAGCTGAGCTCCAGCAGGATTAACTTCCTATTGTAACAAAATCATCAAAAGAGTTCATTATGGAAAACTTTCAAAGAAGCAACTCTCATCCTCGTACATGTTTAGCGTAGACAATTCTTCATCCTCTGTCAGAAACAACCACATCCTCTGTCAGAAACAACCATATCGACTCTAATATAAAAAGTTCAGTCATAGCGTATGAACGTAGGAGAATGCTTGAATTTAACATCTGAAACAGTTAGAATATTAAAGATGAACGATTTCATGTTAATTTATTCACGTTTCGTGCATTTTAAGAGCTAAAACGATAGATCAGTCGTTCGCCTCTGAAATTAATGGTTAAAATGTGAAAAATTGTTCAGTGTTCTCGTTGAAGATTCTACCTGTTCACAGAATCAAATTAATTTCAACTTCTTTTTTTTTTATCCATTTCATGTTCATTTGATTAATCCTTTCTTAAACTGCATCATGTTATCTATCAACTTAAAATGTTCATATTAGAATAACAATCATATATATTTTATAGGTAGAAAATCAAACAAATTGCGCACTGATGGAAAATCTCCAGTTTTCCTCTCAGTTGACTTTTGGCATGATTTGACTTTCGGATCGTAATATCTTCATCTCACGTAAGGATGAAGGCATCTCGCTAAGAGACTTGCAAATTAAGTCTTAATAATGCACTTTTTTTCTTTGATCAACATCCGTGATGCTAAAATTAAGGATAGGTGATCAGGCAACAGCCATGCATGCATGTTGCACCAAAATACTCGCTGATCTTGCAATAAACACCTTGTCTCGATCGGTGGCACTGGCATCATGACCATTTTTATAATGATTTTACATAAGTTTGAAAACAAGAATCACCAATCTATGGATTCATCAGACTGTTCTTAATAAAGTTTGTCTTTCTTAATCATGCAACGACGATTAAGACTTTAATATTGCTAATCTTAGTTATGACCTGCTTTTATTGAGCATTAGACTGTCAGAGATTCACCCTCAAGAATCACACTCACTGATACATGCTTCTGCTCAACAAGGGAGACGTGTTTGTGTCTGTTCGAAGAAAATGGACAACTGATAGGAGAGTTTACGCATAGTGGATGAGGTGGCTTGTAGGATGACTGTAAGAAGACCTTGAGTGGCAAGAGTTTAGAAGCACCAACAGACCTACCAAATCACACAGAATGGGGAGAAAAGAGGAGCGTCAGTAGACGAGCTAGGGTGGGGTCCCAGCGCAGTTACTCTGACACTCAAGTCAGCTAAGGGATGGAAGAGTGATGAAAAGATTAAGAACAGTAGTAGTGAACAATAGTCCAAAATGTAAGAGTTTACTTGCGCGTGAAGAAGGTGTTGATTTTTACTTAGAAATTCAAATAATTTCTTTTGATTTTGACAAAAATATGTGTGTTTAGTCCCACATTAGTAAGCAAAAAGAGTTGGAATGCTTTATATATGAGGACCTTCTAGCCTTGCTTAGAAATGTTAAGGGAACTTATACGCATGCGCAGGTCAAGCCCAAAGCAGGTGGTTTTGAGGGGGCCGAGCCAGAAATTCATAAATCGGGCGCGACGCATGCGGGTTATCGCGAGCACTCAAATCTTCTGTCCCAGAATTTCTCTGTCCCATTGTCGATCGGACGGAATTCCTCGTGATGTGCACTCATCCTTGAGATATAATCTGGTCCGTCCGATCGACAATGGGACATGGGGACAGAGAGTGCAAATCCCCGGCCCGAAAACCTCTAGGCACTTGCAGGTGGCCCAACTAGGTTTTGCCAAAACTTACTTTGATTTTTTTTTTTGTTAATGCCTATGGACCCAAGTCCCGACCTCGGGTCTCAGCGCCCGGGGTTGAGGTCTCGGGTCTGGGCTCCCGACGTGACGTCACCTTGGGTCTGAGCGTCCGAGGTGGATTCGGCGCGATGCTTCAACTCGAAGTAGCCGCGACGTAGCCCCTACCTCTTCGGATATATAAAAAGGGGCCGAGGATGCAGTTTTCCGCATCGTATTCTCTTCTTCTTCTTCTTCTTCTTCTTCTTCATCGTTTTCTTCGGCGAGCCTTCATTTTCTATTTTGTGTCCTGAGGCTTACTGTATTTGGTGATCTGAGGTTGAGTCCGTGTGGCGGTGTTCATTTTGGAGTGCACCTATCAACATCGCGAGTGGTTGTCGGATCTTGGGGGATTTTGCCGGCGAGCCTTTGCACCATAGGACGACAATAAATTCTCTAAAGACAGTCGGCACGCCAACGCTTCAACCAGATACAACTTTCTGAACTCTGATTCTTTAATCATCTGTCTGTCATCTTGCTGTTTGCTTCGGTGCATATTGTATACTTCTTTTCTTACAGAAGGGACCCTTTATATAGTGTCATTTTTCCTTAGCACGAATAACAAGGCCTATTACTAAAAATTAATAAGGCCAATCATACTGACACACAACTATTTTTCCCAAATTGTACTAATTACTTTTGCAGATAGGTGATAGTGGAAGTCCGATGTATAGGCGATGCAAAGGATACTCCCGTGATTCTTTGACAACGATTATGCATGACGTTAAAAAAGAGGTATTGGGTTTAGGGGTTGCGAGTTATTATCCCTTAATGATGGACCTTATAACGTTTTCTGGCCTTGATGGACTCCGGTGATGTTTCTGAAGAGGCCTTAGTCTCTCTTCGTACCCGATCGGACCTCACTCCCAAATAGGTTTGATCGACTATGAAGGGTTGAATACTAGTACGATGTATATGACTTTTGACAATCTGATTGACCGGGAGTTTCCGTTTGCCTGGCTAGATAATTTAGTTGAGCCTTGACAGCCCTAGGTCTGACCAGCCAGAAAATTCCGGTCGGATATGAGGAAAAGACCATGGGTTTGGCCGCCCAAACCATCAGGCGTACCAACTGATGGTAAACATCTGCTCAGGAGAACTTGACGGGCATGACCACCCATGGCCGTTTGACCGCCAGATCCACCAAGCCTCTGGACCTCAACACCCATCTCAGGGTCACACCCTATTTGCAGAGGGTCAGTTAAACAATCACAAGCAAGTAGAGCAAAAGAAACCTGCAGTTGCTGTAAACCTAATTAAATTCCTGCGCGCATGCATCATCCAATCATTTGGGAGATTACCCATTTACTCAAACTTAATTGTGGCAGTAAGATTTCATGGCGGATCGAGGTCACCGCGACGTCGGATGAGTGCAACTCAATCAAGCAGCCACTGCTCATTAAGGCCATCTCACATGGCACGCCCCGGTGCAGATCGAGGTTTCATTCAGGGAAATCGAAGCTCCTACATGCATGACTCATTTAATTATCTCCATTAATTAATTTTTATATACATATCCTTCATATTTATTTATTTATTTATGCCAAACTACTGATCGACGATCATGCATCATCACTCGATAATTAAACGAGACTTGCTTTGGGAACAATTAACAGTAATGCATAATTGAAATTTTTATTTTTATTCCTCTCCTCGGGATCGTTTACCAGTTAAAATAATTAAGCACCCGTCGATAAAATAATTAAATCAAACGCACCTCGTGCCATTGACTTGCTTTCTACGATATCTACCTTTATGCAAGTCCACCGGCGTAGCTGCCGGAGTCAATCCAGGCCTTGATCATTCATATCCGATTACTAGCCACCCACCTACTTATTGACGCCACTTTGCACCATCCTACGTCTCACTTCTCCTCTTCCTCCTCCTCCTCCTCCTCCTCTAATGGCGATGCCCTCGTCCTCATCGTCGAGCACCGGAGTTCCACCGGGGTTCCGGTTCCATCCTACCGACGAGGAACTACTGCTCTACTACCTCAAGAAGAAGGTCTCGTTCGAGAAGTTCGAGTTGGAGGTGATCAGGGAGGTCGATCTCAACAAGATTGAGCCATGGGACCTCCAAGGTGGGTCGGTCGGACTCATAGAATAATTCTGATTCTGTTATAATTATTCGAGAATATTTCTGTTATAATTATTCTAGAATTATTTTTTTGTGTTTGATCATCAATTATAATGAACATGTACGCACTTGACTAGTCCTCTCGGGGCGGTGCGATGGTTAAGGCATGAGAACTTGCCACGTGAGGTTTAGAGGTCGAATTTCGGCACGCCCGAGTATATACCTCCCCATTTGCACTTATGGCTAGTAGCCACCCGTGGTTTACCTCCTCCGTGTTGGCTCTGGGGACGAACGATTCACCTTTTGCCACATGTACACACTTGATTAATATGTATTTTCTTGTATGTATATAGAGCGATGTCGTATTGGGTCGGCGGCGCAAAATGAATGGTACTTCTTCAGCCACAAAGACCGTAAGTACCCAACGGGCTCGCGCACCAACCGCGCCACCACGGCAGGCTTCTGGAAGGCCACCGGCCGCGACAAGTGCATCCGCAACTCCTACGCCAAGATCGGCATGCGTAAAACCCTCGTCTTCTACCGTGGTCGCGCTCCACATGGTCAAAAAACTGACTGGATCATGCATGAGTATCGCCTTGAAGACAACGACGACTCGCTGCAGTCCAATTCTAACGATCCCAATATTATCACCGCGGCCAATTCTAATGTCAGTTTAAAGATTCTCTGGATCACAATCCCTGATTCATTCTTAGTACAGTACACATCAATCGTTAGATCTGATCAAGAAGCTTACCTTCAATTTAATGGTCGATGTGTACTGGATCAAGATAGAACAGAGATTGTGATCCAGAGGATCCAACTACAGTTTTATATATTTTATAAAAATACATGATTTTAATTTATTTGTTGAAATTAATTAATTTTATTTTTTTTTATTATTATTTTTTAAAAAAATTAGGAGGATGGATGGGTGGTTTGCCGGGTGTTCAAGAAGAAGTGCTTCTTTAAAGTCGGCGTCGGCGGCGGCGGTGGTGCAGGAGAGGGAATCGCCCCCAGACCGGGTGGAGTCGTGGAGAGCCACATCGCCGCTGAGAATCCGCCGTCGTCGATGAACTCTCTTCACTATCTCCACCCGAGCCACCACCACTACCTCCACCACCACTACGGTTTGCAGTACTACTCCCACGCCAACGCCGCCGACAACGCCGGCATAAATCCGGCGACGACGTACCAAGTGCAGGACCTGCTGACCAACCACCGGCCGCCGACGTCAGGGTACGACTTC
>JBAMIE010000049.1:1180117-1194632 GCA_037177295.1 Kaempferia parviflora | reverse complement strand
AAAATCCTAATATATATATATAATAATAATAATTATATACAAATTTAATTTATTTCTTAATTTATAATGAATTTATCCATACCGTGATCGCAGATGCATCGGCGAATCTCTTGCTCCCTCTGCATTACTTTCTCCGACCTCGAGTAACGAAGCTCGCCTTTCCGGCCCGATTTAAAACTTGGCTCGAGGAAAGTCACCTCGAACTCACTGCCTGCCTTCCACATGGAAATGGACGCCACCTTCACTCCATGGACCAAACCCCACACGAATCCAAACAAACACCCCATCACGCACGCCTTCCTGTGCCGGTCCTCCTCCTTACCTCACCTTTGTCCATGCAGTCAAACCGGGATCGATCTCTCTGAATTATTAGACTAATTAAATGAATGATTAAAGTAATGATTGCGCAATTAGTCTGTCCTTTTGTTTTGGCCCTTTCCAACTTTTTCTTCTCCTTCGAAATTCTCCCACAGAGCAGCTCGGCTATCGAAGCCTCCCGTGGCCTGGTCCCTCTTCTCTCCTTTCCTGCTCCCCACTGAGGCTGCCTCACTGTAAAGTCTGGTGCGGTGCCACTAAAGCGCTGCTCTCGCTTCAAATTAAGCTTCCGCTGCTCTCTCTCTCTCTGTCGACGCACATTCCACAGAATGGAGCTCGTGCCCGCCGTTACCTACCTTCTCTTCCTCCTCCTCTTTCAATCCTCTCAAGCCGCGGACGTTGCGCTGGCCCCGGAATCCTCGCCGGACTTCCCGTCATTCCCTGCTCCGGCGCCCACTTCCGGAGCCGACGTCGCGGCGCCTCCTGTGTCAAGGGCTCCGACGACCTCCGGCCCTGCTCCGACGCCGTGGGTGGACTCGGGGCCTTTGGAGCCCAAGGAAAAATCGACCCCGGCGAGCGCTCCTTCGTCGGAGACGGGAGGCTCGATCCCGTTCATCAGCAGCAGCCCGGCGGTGCCACTTCCGGTGGGAGAGACCGATACGGCCACCATCCTGCCATTCCAGACGCCGGGTTCGCAGAATCGGGTGCGTGCGACTTTCCTGTCCTTTTTTTTTTTTTTAATTATTCGTAAAGGAAAAGATGGCGATGATTGAGAGGTGAAATTAAGTTGGGCAGGAGGTGGGGATGGCGTCGTCGTGCGAGGCAGTGGGCGTGCCGTCGCTGATGCTGCTCATCATTCCCGCCTTTGCTCTCGTGGTCGTGGGTTGACGCCGGCTGACTCCTCCGGCCGCTTTCCGTAGCGCATGAGCAAAGCAGGAACTTGTGTAGTTTCTTTTTCCTTTTAAATAATCTCCTTTTTTGTTGCTTTAATTTTTCTCTCCCTGTTATTCTGCTTTATTGGTGCGACTGGAATTGTTCAAAGCTACTTCTGCTTTAGTTCTTCCTACAAAGTTGGATTAATCGCAGTTGTTCTGCAGTATCGTCGCCGTAATTACTTGGACCACTTCGTCGGAGAGAAAATGCCAAAGTTTCGCTGGCATTTCAGCCATTTGCAACGGCCACAAGTCGAAATCCAATTAAGCTACCAAATTTTGTATGCAGTCGTGTGCCATTAATCAAAAATCATATGAAATTGATCTAAAGTTAACCGAATTGCTAAAGATAAATGTTCGCTAGCTTATGGAATGAGAGTCATGCCCATCTGTTCTTCTGTGTGTTTAAGAAACGATGGCTTTCCTTTTTATTTTTGGGGAAAAAAATCTGATGATTTTGAGTCAGGCTTGAGGATTTTGTTCATTCTTAACTTGTTAATTCAATTTTAAAAGGGAGCGACTATCCGCCCCACGTTCACTAAATAAATCTATTTTTTTTTCTTTCAAAAACACCTTTAGTCAAAAAGTCTAAAATGCCCTTTTGTAAAATTTATAAAATATCTCCCTCCTTTCTCCTCCGCCCTTCTCTTTTCTCCCACTTTTTCTCTTTATAACCTAATATCTCCAAAAATAATAAGATTTTTGTAACAAATCAATAATGGACCGTGAAGATTCTGTTCCCACGAACAATGTAAGCTTCTTTTTCCTTTTTTTCTATATAGTATCATTATATTTTTGTAGCAGTCTGAAAGTGATTTAAACGGACAGTGTTTAGTCATACCAAGCTAAACACTTTGAGCAAAGTTCGACTATTAAAAACCGAACATAACGAAATATGTTCGGGGTGTAAATGTTGAACGCATGTCCTAATGTTCGATTGATTGTTGTTGGACATAGCTGAATACGTTCGGCATCTTAGTGTTGAACGTGTGCAGTCATGTTCGTCCACTTGTAGCCAAACTACAAAGGCAATGTTTAGTTATGGTTTTTGAAAGTTTGCTATATAGTTATAGCAACAGTGATTTTATAATTGTTACAACGACAATTATTTTTCATGTTATAGTAGCTACAATTTCATAATTGCTACACAGTTATACCGGCTATGAAACTATAGCTGCTACAATTTTGTAGCTGCTACACACTTATAGTAGATACAAAATCATAGTTGCTACAACTATGTAGCTGCTACAACATGTGTTAGGACCTATTTAGATATTTTAGTCAAGATAAAAATATGAAAATAATTTATATTATTATCTTAAATTCAATTATTTAAACTTATAGAATGAGTATTTTTACTTTAACTCAAATGATCAATTGATCCGGGCTTTAAAAAATTCATTTTTGATTGAAAAAAACAACTGATTTGATTAATTTTTTATTTAGCTTATAATTTTAAGCCCCTGTATTTTCTATCACATAGTATTTTGCCCCTCTATATTTAAAAAATAATACTTAACCATCTTTACCTAAAGTTAAAAAAATAGTAAATGACTAAAATAACTCTGACCTAAACCCCAATTCTAAACGTTAAAACTATTTTGACTAAAACACCCTTATTGAAAAATAACCTCAGACTTCTAGACAAAAAATTTTCACATGATTGTTGAAAGCTTAACCTAACATGAACTTTTTGGAAGGTGAAGTCGTTAAAGTCTTGTGTTTCTTCTTCTATTTCTTTCATCCACCAAAAGAACTCATATTCACCATTTTTCTACGTGTAAATAGTAGTTGATATCCATTAGTTGTTAGTAATTTTGGGTTTATGCGATATATTAAGATGTTTAAGCACTAACCTTGTAGTCATAACAACCTATAGCATGTTGGAGCAATCATTATACCCTTAGATTTTAATGTTTAGGTAAAGAGTTTAAGTTAGGGTTTGCACTTGTATTTGATATGCGCTATGAGTGTGCAGGTAACAGGTGCAAAGTAAAGTCTAATTGTGATCTTGGCAATGGAGAAAGTTCAGATGTGATCTTGGCAAAGGTAAGTCCAAGTGTGATCTTGATAGTGTAAGTCCAAACTTGAGTTTTGACGATGTAAGTCCAAGTGTGGATGAATACCAAGGTCAAAGGAAGCTCATGAATGTAAGGCGTGAAGGATGGGGAAGCATCTGAGGAACACAAGACTGATAGAGGAGGCTAAAATGCAAGGTCAATCAAAGGAAGACTTGACAACAAGGGCAAGGCCGAAGGAATCTCTTGAAGGCGAGGCCTGAAGGATGGGGAAGCATTTGAGGAATACAAAAATGATGGAGGCTAGAAGATAAGGTCAATCAAGGTTGTATGGGCGACGATGAGTGTTGAGTGAATGCACTCGACGGTAAAACCCTAAGTTAGGTTTTACCAGTTGACTGGTATGTGTCTCAGTCAATTGGTGGTTGAGAACCAGCAAACTCAGAATGGAATTTCGGGGTTTGGATTTTTAGAGTTACCAGTCGACGGGTAAGCTTAGTAGTCAACTGGGGAGCGAACAGAGGGTTTTGTTCGCTCAGACTATGAAGACCAGTTGACTGGTGTAGAGCAGTTGGCTGGTCCATGTTTGGGCAATCGACTGGTATCGAGCTGTTGGGTTGTAACAGTCAAATTCCATGAAGGTCAGTTAATTTATAAGTATAGCAGTCGACTGTTGGCGGAAACACAACGTAAGTGTTTCCACTCGAGCTCAATATAATGGAGCTCGGGATGGATGACTTGGTTGACGAAAATAGATGTGGTCAAACTCTATTTGAGTCTCCAAAAACTTATAGCAATCCAAGTATCTTGATCAAGGTTGTAGTGAAGTTTCTCCACCGATAAATGGAATTGTGCTAACCGGAGTTCTGAGTATTGATCCACTAAAGGATCATTCACCTTACAGATACATCATAAAATAGAAATATCATCTCTAAACCATGTTACATCTATGTATTAGAGTTTGTTCATTTTCTTCTTAATCTTTAGGTTAGGATTTGTATTTGTTATTTATATTTCTGCTGGATGGAAAATGGACTCAAAGTTATTTAGCTTTTTTGTATTGTTCAATACACAAGGTAATCACATCCGAAGAAGTATTCAAAGTCCTTAAGTTTTTTGCAGTCAAGTGATAACCTGATCTTATTTTGATGACTAAGGATTCATTTACCTACATGCTTACTGTCTACATTTTGCACAAATATATTTTATACGTATAGTTGAGTTCTATCCAGAAAGCTTTTCTTTACTAATCCAACGACTTATCAATGACCAGTTTGCAAACAATTTGCTTACAAGACAATTTAGATCATTATTTGTTCTTTTCACAAACCCAGTTTAACTCGATTCTAAACGGACTTGATTCGATCAATTAAAACAGCATCAATAAAGCCAACAGATGGTTTGTAATGTTGTCGAAAGCAGCAATTACACACCCGTATTTAACACAATCAGCCTAATCAAACTAGCTGATCTCATCCAGCAAAAAAGACAGATTACATTGATGCTATTACAGATTTGATACGGCTTAACTACAATGAACCATAATTTCAAGTCCTAAGAAAAAAGATTCACCACCATGCAAGAAAAACACCTCTATATAAGTTAATACACTTGATGCCTGTTCAAGTAATTCCTCTATAAAGCTCATCCTTTGGTTCACATTAATAACTTTCAGATGCCATTCAATAAAAAGAACCTGTATGGCATTCTCATTTGTAGACAATTATAAATATTGTGCCAAAAGCAGCAAAATAATTGGCCGAAGTTGAACGGCACAAGTCCAAGCCAAATACTCAGTAACCGAACTAAATCCATGGCTCGGAGTCAATAATGTGAGCACTGAATATTGGATCTGTTTATTGTCTAGATGAATCTTCTTTAACTTGCTAACTTTGAATTTCCAGCTTTCTTCAGACTACCCAGTATGCTATCAACCAACTTTTCCTTGTCGTCTTTTGAATCTGAAACAAAACTATATCTTTTATGGAATCGTAATTTTGGCTTAACATCATTCAGGATATCGGGTTTATCTTTAGAGCAATCCACGAGGCCAGCATCAGCCCCAGCTTGTTCTGTTTCACAACCATCTTTGGTACTTTCTCTTTGACCACCTTCCTGATTAGCTCTAGCTTGTTCATTGTGATTGCCTCCTTTACAACCCTGAGCTTGTGACTTCTCACCGCCTTCCTTGCTACCATACCATGAATCAAGAATTTGAATAAGAGAGCTTTCCTCCCTACATCTTTCAGATTTCCCTTCAGGATCCTGCAATTGAGGTGTATTACCCTCTTCCGGATCAGAAAATTCATCATCAGAAAGAGATGCTTCATCATAGGTTACCTCTTTATCCTTAACTGGAGCAGCAGTAAGATCCTCGCATGCAACTGTCTGGTACACAGGGCCCAGCTCCTCCCATGGACAGTCATCAGCAGCAGTTTCCCGATCGGTGCTGTTACTAGCATTGACTTTATCATCTTGTGTTGGTTGATTAGTAAAGCTACAATCTGAGAGGAATCTTTCAGCAGGGATTACAAAACTGGATTCTATCCTCACTCCAGGCATTATCTCTAGCAATGAAGCAAGCTTGGGATAGCCAAGTGTTTGAAAATCCAAAACATAACTATACTTCTGTAGAAATGCTGGTTTGAATGCGCTCATGTTGAAACCATCAGGATATTCATCAAAAAGCTCAATCAAGAGCTTTCTGCAATCAGATAATATTTTTTCTCGACTAGGAGATGATTTTGTTTTCTTATGATTGTCATCACTTAAACAAGCTGCAATCAAACTTTGCAGATCTGGATATCCATAGGAGGAAGGAACAAGTTTTATGTTGAATATGCTCTCATACATCTTTTCTAAATCTTCAGGTTGTAGGTCCTCCTTACTTTTATAGGCTTTCTGAAACCAAGCTTTGAACTCCACGAAGTTTTGGGGTTCATTAGCAGACATAGTTTCAGTAAATGAACTCCCCATCAAACCAGACTTATGATCAGATGTTTTCTGCTCAGGTTGTCTCTGTGTCCTAGCTTTTGATATTTTCTCAGTGAAAAGAGAACTTAAACCATTAGAATTATAGGAATGTGATGTGACACACTTCTGTTCATCAAAGGTAAGCTTAAAAGGGAACGTCTGAAAAATTGACACTTTGATCCATTTCTTCTCGGAAATCATCAAATTTACCAGATCAAGAAGTTGGGCTTTTGAAAGATCTTTAAGGACCCAAGGACCTTCCTTCTGTAACCCATGTACCACTTGTTCCCTGAATTAAACAATAATGCCATAAACAAATAAAGATTCAATATGACAGATTAATTTACCAAATGTTCTCCAGAAGATTTATATGGGCTTTAGAAGATTGTTACAAAGAAATGTTAGAATTATCCCCAAGTCCTGTACATGTATGAATGCCACAATATCTCCCTAAAAATATGAAAAGTTAGCAGAATTGTTCTTTTTTGAAACTAATACGAAGTATGAAATATGGAAGGGGACTAGAAAACATAGACCAGCCTCAGGTTTCCAGAATTGCAAGATAATGGATTCCAGAATGGTATGAGCAACAAAATAATGGTACTAGCCTGTGTAGTGCTATTTTATTTGCTTTCCCTCTACACGGTTCTAGCAGTCCTAGGCAGTCATGAAATTGAAATTGTTGTTTATGAGATGATTTTAGTGTGATAAGATGAAATTTTCTGTATTGTTAAAAGGTTAGAGTGACTGATTTGAGAAAATAAAAAGTAGGAGAAAAGAATTTATAAAATTTTATTTCATCAAGGTTAGATATGATAAATCTGATGGTTTGGACAATAATTTAGGACAAAATAGAAAGGCTTATTAAGCTTACTAAACTGCCAAAAATTTCTAAAATCCATATAAACTTGTTACAACCTTTAGCGCTTCATAAACCCTCAAGTAACTAATGTTGTAAGCCAATTCAGAACTTCTAGAGTTTTCCATTTTAAGAAATATGCTAACAAGAATACCATGACCTCAATCCACAACCATAATGACCTAGATCAAAAATCTAACATAAAGCTCCCAAAGGCGGAGCTTGGACTTGAACAAATCCCAGTTCAAATTGACTGAATTATACCTGAAGATCAATACACAGGAACACACAATACAAAAGTAAATGGTTCCATAATCTTAATCCTGCAAAGCAAAGGCTTGCTAAATAAGCATATTTAACAAACACAACCAATAAAAACAAATCCCCATAATGGAAAAGATGAAACTCCAAAATCAGTATTCTATTGAGCAAATACTATAATGTTGCATAAATTCTTAAATTACTCCAAAAGACAACTGACAGATACCTATTACGTGAAACTCATGCGTACCCTAAACAGTCCGTGTCTTCATTCATAGATTGAAGATATGCTAGCCAACTGATTATTTAGTTGTTTTATCAATGTATCCTTGCATGGAAAGGAAAATTTTATATTCATTTGTAAAGTTGGTGTCATCAACCCGTGTCTATCCCAACTACATGGATCTCATCCATCCATTGAGCTCTATGCAGGATTACGTGAGTACTACTGAAATCAATTAACACCTTCTTTAATAGATTTTTTGTTTTTTGTAAACAAACTGTATGAAAACATGGGACTGAATAATTTGTAAAGTCAATAGGAGATACATGGTTGAATGTATGACTGTAAAAGCAATCATTATTAAAAAAAATAATATTGCTAATGATTCATGTGAGAAATAAATGGGTCTACTTCCACATTACTAGTTACTAATACAATGTGAATCTTCAATGTTTAAATACACATGGATTGTAATATCTTGTCCATAATTAAACACTATCTCTCCTTGGTAATTCTATGTCTATCCTTCTCACGGCAGCAAGGCAGCATAGCATACTCCTTGTGCAGTGCTCCACCCTCTCCTCATTGCAGCACACTCCCTTGTCCACATCTCCCAACTCTACATTTGCTTATCCAACTCATCATAAAAGACTCTTTATCCAACTATTTGCTTATTCATGAACTTGTTTTGAATAATTAATATTCTTCATTAAATATATATGTTAGCCTTTTTTATTTTTATTATAAATTCAATTATTTTAAAAATCAACAACATAACATATGCCCTATGCAGTGAGTCAATTGCTTGCCACCTAAAAACACCTTCTAGAAGCTTAATCACCTTATTTTATTTTATCTTAAAATTCTGAAGTGCCAACTTAAAGAATTCAAAATGGAAAAATTGTTGTCCAGTCTCAATAATTATCACAATGTTGTTCAACCACACTTGGAAATGTCACAAATAACATCTTCCTCCAATATGTAGGCCTCTGCACTGAGCTCATGCATCTGCAGAATGCACATCTTCATTTGAAATTGTTCCTTATATTGTTGATGAGGTTGTGGAAATGATGTATGCGGGTTATAGTGTAGGCTGGAATCCATTTTCACCTTATATAGAATGTAATCACACTGAATATTCATCCAACAGGATAGAAATACCAACAACTCCAGATGTCATTATCACTTTATCTGTTTATCATCAAATCTACTTCAGCATTCTTGGCCATTACTGTTAATTCAGTTAAGTATAAACAATTTTAAAGTTGCTGTATTTACCATCAATACTTCCTCTGTAGTAGTGCTTTGAGATTAAGATCCAAGATTAAGAATTACCAGATTATGGTGCCTCATCTCATTTGATTGATAGTCAAAAGATGTTTTACATTCTTTATCTTGACCTCTGCCACATGCCTGTGTAAGATTGGCAAAGATTGCCTTCTGTGTTTGACTTCTCCTACTGTGAGCACAGTTATTCTTTTTAATGATCTGGTTCATTCTAACGTTCAGAATGTCTTCACTCTAGTAATGGCATTTTTCATTCATCTTTTTATTAGTGATTATTCTCAGTGCCAGGTTTACCTACACAAAACCTATTCTAGTATTCTTGATATATTTAAGAATGGATTTAAAGGCCTCCATTTGGATGATATATACAACTGTATAAAGTGGAGTTTCTAGGGGACTACACAAAGGTTGTTGTGCAGTCCATTTGAATAGCAAGTAGGTTTGGCTGGAAAATTGATTGATATAAGTCCTGTTGATTGCACTAAAATAACTTTGAAATGTCATCCCCAGTTGCTCATCTCAATTTCATCATCATCCAATTTCCTTAGCTGTTACTTAAAGTTGGGAGATGTTTCATATAATTGTCAAAGGTCTTTCTTAATCACTTTTTGAGAAGGTTTTATATGGAACAGCCTCCAAATTTTGTTGCTTAGGGAAACACTAGAATATACAAAATCGAAAAGACAATTTATGCAGTTCAGCAGTTAATCAAAAAGCATTAAGTCTCAAAAAAATGTTGTCAAACGACCACTCATTGTAGCTCAAACTACAACAAAGATTATTAGTACACCTTGGAAGCTTGGCATAGTGATATTGGAATACATCTTGGAAGTGTACGTGTAGTTTGGCATCAAGAAGTGAATTTTTTTGGAGTAGAAGCTATCTATAGTTCTGATTGGCAAGAAGTGAAACAATCTATGTATCTCTACATCCGATACAGGTTTGACAACTGTGAATGAGTAAAACTTGTACAAAAAATGCATTCAGACATTATAATGGAAAAATAGGAAAGATGAAATTTGAATAGCTTTCTAACTATGAATGTGCTTCTATATAAGAAAATGAAATAACCAACGTAGACTTACCTTGTTCTTGATTTTGAGATAAGCTCAGCTCCCTTTGAAGTGAGCAAAAATGACTCCAGAGCATCCCAAAAGTATCCTTTTGAGAAAACATCAAGAGATGGCGTCTGATTAACAATATTACACTTATTGTTAACCTCCTTTCCAGGTTCAAGAACAGCTTCCTGGTCTTTCTCAGATGTCTTGGACCACCATCTTGCAATTCTCTTGAAGAAGCTCTGTTTTGTCTCAGGATGAACAGTGTGCATGTCAGAGTGGCCAGTGGTCTTATCAATTGCAGGTGATTCACTAACTTCTCTAAAAATTTTGCTAGGACTAAACTTATTCTTCCAGTTTGTCTTCTTGTCTTCACAATTTAACTTCTCAATTTCGTCACAGGTTGGTTCTGCCTCACCAGAATCCTTATTCGAGGTAGTAGCCTGACCAGAAATACTAGCAATTCTCCCAGCTGGAAGATCAGTACTAGGATGATTCATAAGTTCCCAGATCCTTTGCAGAAATCCGCTTTCAACTATATTTTTTCTTTGCTTGGAAGTGGAAACATCATGATTGGCTTCAGCATTATTCTCTTTAGTACACAAAGAAGATGGCTCCTGGAGTTGCTGAAACCTGAAAAAATATCTCTTAACATTTTGAAATACTCCCCCCTCAGTCACACCATACTGCCTATGGGTATGGGAGGACGTCTTATTATTATCTGAGTCAATCTCTTCCTGATTAGCAGGACTATCAGGTGTAAGAGGTGTATGACCCACATCATTGTTTGGAGTCACAGAGATCGGCTTACCATCATCATTGTTTGGAGTCACAGAGATCGGCTTCCCATCCTGTTTTGGAGTATGGCTCTCTCCAACACTGTGATCAAAATCCTGAGTAGTTTTAGATCGCATTGGAGATGAATCTGCTGCTTTTATATGCCTACCGACCACAAGTGGTTGACCTTCAAGACTTGTACTGGGTATGAACTTCAATATGTTTGGCATTGATGTGAGAAGGTGGGAAAACTTCTTATAGCCAAAGAAATCCCTATCTACACTCATATTAATCCTTTTGAGCTCATTTCGTAAATCTGACATATTAATCCCTTCAGGATATGAGTGCAGAATTTGCCGGATTGCATTGACAAAAGCCTTCGGAATTGGGCGAGGCTTACTTTCAGAACTTAGTTCCACAGATTCGTCACCTTTTCCATTAGCTTGTTCCATTTCAGAGAAAGGATCATCCAAGACAATTTTGTGATGTCCATACCAAGAACCATAAAAACCGTCTGGTGGGTGGTTAAAATGCTTGGCAGTTGCATTATTTCCCTTAACTAAACAAGTCCAGGACCACATCATGGTGGCAGCACTGCAGAGGACGCCCGGGGTAGATTCCCTGCTGGCAAGCAGTATGTTATAGTTGCTCATCCTTAAGCGATGGAGGATGTTTGCAAAATCCTTGTCACCAGATATCATAAAGAAATGAACAGGAGGTGGGTTTTGTGAAATCCAATAGACAAGATCGGCAATAAAGGACCTATCTGAACTGTTTTTCCCGCCTATGAAACAAAAGTTCTAGATTTTTAACACATTAAAGATATATTTGTGAAATCTAATAAACAAGGTTGACAAAAAAAAATTATCTTCACTGATAGTTCAACTTCATCAATGCACTAAAGATATTAGACAAGTACTACAAAAACAATTAGATGAAAATTCACGGTTAGCTTAGAATTTCCGCAGAGAAAAATATAAGAAAACTAAACAATCTAAACCTTTTGCATATGACTAGCTGAGTACATTTTGTTTGAAATCATAAACTTTAAACAGGAAGGAAAAACAAGTAGGTTTACAAGCCGTTCTTAGGCTTTAGAATTAACAATTTTTTTCAAGAAATAGAATAAAAAGTCTAACTAATAGGAGTAACATTCCCATGCTTGAACTGTAATTTTCTTGTATACCACTTATGCTCCATAAAAATTTTATCCTTTAACACAATAACTGCAATAAATAAGCGGCACCTGATAACATTCAACCTTCAAAAACAATTAGAGCTCTCCAGCTATGAAAACCAGAACCAACGCTAAGACAAAACTCATAGGCAATGGTAAAGGGAAAACTTGATTGCAGAAACCAAATATGAGCAAAGAAAATGAACCAACCACGCGGTACATGGGTGAGAGAGATCCCAGTGGAGGTGAGAGCTTCCTGAGAGGTCCTCGAGAGCTGCAAAACGTCACCGAATGCAGTAATAGTGACCGGACCCTTGATTCCATTGGAACGCAGCGCCGAAGTGATCCGTTGCGCCACCAGGAAAACATTGACGCCAGCAGGTATGCTGCAGTTCTCGAAGTCCCACCAAACCGCGACCTTCACGTCTCTGCCATCCTCCTCGTGATGCTTCTTCGAGGAAGACGAAAAAGAATGGGTAGGACAGAAAGCTCGAGGGAGTCGCGGAGGGGGCTCCGTCCTCCTCGGAAGCGCTGCGCCGCCGGCGACTGAGTGGATGAGGAGGAGGGAAACACGACGAGGGGAGAGAGGAGAAGGCGAGTAGAAATGAACAGGGGACAAAAATTGAAAAATCCGGGCGTTCATTGATCTAACGGAAGGATTAGGGCTCGGCTTGTCCACCGCCAGCCAACTGCAGTAATCCGGCGGCCGCAGAGGCAGAGCTGCAGCCAGGCACTGGATAGGCAGAGAACCAGAAGAGGGTTTTTAAGTTAAAATCTTCAAAACCCTCGATGGGAAGCTTGAACATATGTCACGTGTCTCTCACGTTATTCTGTAATATTTAAACCAATTATTATCGAGAAAATGAAATTTTATAAATATTTTTAGTGCTAATTTTATCGGCACCACTGAAACATAAATCCTAAAATCTGTCACATATCCTAATATCACTTATGAAGTTGCTCTTGTATGTGTATACCAATGAGACTAACTGAATGTATCATTTATATATATATATATATATATAATGATATTGTTGACAATGGGTTAAAAAATTTTATAGAATTGAACCGATCGTTCAAGATCAACCATATCAAGTTCAACGTTACTTGCATGATTAATTTTTTTTTATATTAGAGTGATATTTGTTATTCCGACATAATAAAGTTCAACGTTACTTGCATGATTAATTTTTTTTATATTAGAGTGATATTTGTTATTCTGACATAATAACTGTTCGATGCAATATCAAAATGATTGGGAGGATAAAATAGAAAATAAATAAATCTAAAAGTTATGTTAGCCTTTTAGAATTTTTATAATTTTAATTGCGCCATCAATAAAAAATTGAATATTTTTTATCTAAATTTTTCATGAAAGAAAAATATTAAAAAATTTATTAATATATATAATAAATTTATAAATTATTTATATATATTTTATATTTTCTAGCTTCAAAAGCTCCTAATATTGAAATACTATTAGAAATATTATTTGTCTTTTTCTTTAATTGTTTTTATCAAGGAAAATAAAGAGAAAATGCATGCAGCTATAAGAATTATCTTTATTTTTAAAATCTACTAGTAAAATACAAACTTAATAGTTTCTTAAGAGAACTTGAACAACTTGATGGGATTCCTGAAAATATTGTTTCGAATAAAAGAGTTGAACAACAGAAAATTTGGTTGTGTTTATCGAGTGGAGATTTCTTATCCACTTTTTTGTGGTCCTTTTCTAGTCCACATTAGGATGACCGTTGGATCGGATTAGGAGGGACTAATATATGAATTTATGATCTAATCCAACGATCCTCTTTATGTGGACCAGGAAGGGACCACAGAAAAGTAGACCAGAAGATCTCCTCTCGTGTTTGCAAGGGCTGAGGAAGATTCTTCACGGCCATGAAACTAGAGCGATAAAATGACTATAGCATAGGAGATGAAAGTGCATTTTGATTCACCAATCTTCCACCCGTTCTAAGCTATCCGCCTAAGTAAACAACAGTATCACCATCCATCTGCCTAAGACAGCTTTTGAACCTCCCAGTTGCGGTGAAGAAAATATCTAAAATATCGATATACCGATATATATCGTTCATATCGAAAACTTTGATATATCAAAAGTTTTGATGTGGTATAATAATAACATATCAAAATTTTCAATATCAATATCGGTATAATATTTATAATTTTTCAGTATATCAGTATATTGAAAAAATACCAAAATATAGGAAAATGCATATTCCGTGCAATCCAGATTATCGATATGAGATTATTTTGTTTGTATTTTTTGGTATGCCAAAATTTTTTATACGAATAATATGGAATTTATATCATAACTTCAATATGTACCCTGTGTTGGTTTTGATATGATCAATTAAGTTAAGTTAGGCTCTGCGTATTTTGATACATTGTGTCTAAGTGTGCAGTGACTTAGGAACACAAGAAGTCGAACAGAAGATACAACAAGCGAGAAGGATGTCATGGGAAATGAGTCAACAGGCTCGGGGTGTCCGAGGGATGAAGAGGATGTGAAAAAATACACCGGTTGACGAGAATGACATGACCGAAGTGTTCGAGGAATGAGAAGCTGGAAAGAAATCTGCTCAAGGAGAAGGTCGAAGTTGAGTTCGGGTGA
>JBAMIE010000049.1:1091701-1102320 GCA_037177295.1 Kaempferia parviflora | reverse complement strand
AACCTACCATTCAAAGGCGTTACTATATATTTATTTAGTTGGCACGCATAAATAAAATTATAATAACCAGACTTGCCATTTATTAATAAAATATGATACAAAATTGTCTCCGCCAATCAACACATGATTGGCACTCAGGGCTATAACTAACAGGAGCAACGCTCCACCACAAGCAATACAAATGACTAAGACATCCAACTATATAGCTGTAGACTATGCATGATCACTCTACCACAGATCATTGTAAACAGTCCAAAATGTCAGGGTCGTTTTCTGCACGAGATCACTCTACCACAGATCACTGTGGGCAGACAGAAAGTAGTCATCTAGCTACTACTGGCTGCAGAAGATCACTCTACTATAGATCACTTTGGGCAGCCCAGGGTATAACAATCAGATGATATCAATGCAGCAAACATATCACAATCACTAGTGACTCACTCATCCATCAGTAGGAGACATGGTTGACAGGGTCACTGTCAACTCTCTCAAGATCATAGTAGTGATATGGTCATCAGGATATACTAGTCACTATCAATTCTCTTAATAGTAGAGGAGACATAATCGTCATCCTCTCATAGTCGAAATGGTCAACAGGATGTACAGGCCACTGTCAACTCTCTCAACATTGTAGTGAAGACACAATCATCATCCTTTCGTAGGAAAAATGGTCAACAGGACGTACCAGCCACTGTCAACTCTCTCTACATCATAGAGGAGACATGATCATCAATCTCTCATAGGAGAAATGGTCACAGGGCATGCGTACAATGCCATGGTATGCAAGATGCTAATGTTCATGACTCAACCACATATATCTGTATGTACGAATAGATGCAACATGTGTCTACTAAACAATATGGATAGTAACTAGTAACACTTATAGTACACACCACACACATATGCACACTATAACATAAGTATAATCAATCAAATACTTCCAATAGAATATGTCAGACATGTGTACACTTACAATCATAGGTATAATCAATCAGATATTTCCAATAGAACTTACCAAACATATGCACACACACAATAGGTATAATCAACAAGATTCTTCCAATAGAACATATCAAACACATGTGTACACTCAACATAGGTATATTTAGAGACATGAATCTATCAATCACATATATTTATATGGATGCAAAGATCCAGCATGTGTTACCAACAACATTTTCAATAATTATCAATACCTATTGTACACACTAGACATATATGCACACTAACATATGCTTAATCGGCATGATAACTCTTAAAGTACATACTATACACATGTGTACGCTATAGAGTAAGAATATCCAAAGACGAGACTGTATAGATAATAAATGAATCATCTCTAAGAACAACCAGGTGAGTATCAAGCATCAGATAAAATATGAGTGGAGTCAAGGTAAAGCAACCCAATTCATTAAATAAATCCATGCACTAAGATCAATGATCTACAAAGGCCAAGGAAGAAGTACCCCCTTTATCTGTAGTCTGTGCCAAATAACTCCCACATCAAGTCATTCGCCATGAATCAAAGTCCTATAACATAGAAAATGTATCAATACATAGATCTCATGAAGATCAGATAACGAACCCTAATCCTAAATCGATTAGATAAAACTCTAATCGGTTAATCATCAATTAACCCTAATTAATGATTGACATCAATTAATCAAGTTTATGGATCAAACTAGGGCTAACCCTATTATCACCCTTAGTTACCCATATTATTGATTAAGCATCAATCTTCAATCAACCTTCCAATGATCAAGGTTAACCAAGCTAATTCTATTAACAATTCCATTAACCAACTAATCTAGTTAGCTAGTCCTCTAACTAATTAATTAAGGAAATCCATTACCTTAATTAATTATACTCGTTTAAACATAACTATTACTTAATCGAACAGTGATATGGTGGAAGCTCATGGTTGGAGGGATGGCCGACACAAAGGGGCTGTCGGAAATGGTGATCGGCTCAGCAGTGGATCTTTCCAACAACCCTCCACGCCTTAAGAATTGTCGTAGCAATGGATCTGTCACCCAACACACTAATCAGAGGTCAACAGTAGCTCGTCGTTGGACAAGAAATAGAGCAACGGTAGGGAGGGCACGCCATCCCTTCTCATCAGACCAAGGGTGAGGTCCACTACGGGTTTTGAAGATTAACCGGTGGTGGAGTACTAGGGAATCTGGTGGTTACGGCTAGCTACCAGTGGCCAAGTTCCAACAGGAGGGAATTGAGAGTGAAAGGGCTCTGTAGAGAAAGAGAGGTGGTGACTGATAAGTCATTATTTGATACATTCTTTTGGTTTGATATTGGGTCTTTTCTAGCTAATTGCATATTTTAATTGACATATTTTATCATGTTTATAAGATGAGGATTGTTTTGAGCTTAATTATATTTCTCTCTTGAATCATGATATTTTTTCCTTACATTGTGACTTTGGTGTGGTAGGACATTGATGCTGGTTGAATTGACACATGGTTCAAGAGGAAGCAAACCAATACAAGGGGAAGCAAGATTCATCTAACCAAGTGAAAGAGCCTAATACCATACTTGGGTTCAATTTGATTCCAACCCAATTCATGAAGCCACCCTATTGTTCTCAACCCAAGTTCAATCCACTGCCCAAAAGTCCTAGAATTCCCTTGAACCACAACCAAAATCTGGTTCAAAGCTAAGGTTTAAAAACTCAAGTTTGGCAGGTTGAATAGTGGCTTGTGCTACTGTTCATCGTGCCTGATTTCATCTCTGCATGTCACATGCCCCATCTCCTTGTCAGATCTGCATCTCAACTTGACTTCATCGGCATTGAGGTCTCCAGCAACTTGCATTCAGCTTCCAATCATCTGTGATCACCGGTAAGAGATTTCTCCGGGGTAATTCTATTTATGCAATTTTCCGCTAATCGGAGGTGTTTCCCCGATCCAGTGATTCCACCTCTCATCAGCAAACATTGGAGGCGTTTCTCTGACTTTATTGAGCTCATTCTTATGACAATCCATAACCAACAGTCTCCATTCAGATTCAGAGACTCCAGTTTCCAGAAATCCAGATTTTCCAATTGTTGTCATTTTCAGATTGTGGTTAGCTCGCTAGAGAGGTTTCTTTGGCATACTGAACTATGTTGGGACTGAGTTTGTAGCTGAGGCCTTCTTCTCCAAAACCTATGTGAAGTGTTCGCCTTTGGTTCTTTATGTGACGGCAAAGAGAAGAAGTTATGAAGTGTGATTTGGGTTTAGAGATAAACCAGTTCAATTCTACATTTCTGTCCCTTTAATTCATGTTCCTGAATTCTTATTTTTGCAATTCAGTTCTACAACTTGTTTCTGCAACTTCGAATTCTGCAATTCTATTTTTGATTTTTTTTTTAAATTTCAGCAATTTCAATCTCTATAACTTTGTTCTTGCAAATTAGTTTCTACGATTCCTGCAGATGTGTGCGTACTTAGTTTCTGAAAACCCTTGTCAAGTTTGATAGTTGATTTCATAATCTAGCGTTGCTTTGAGTAGTTTAGTTTTTAGCTATGATTTAATTCCTGTTTAAATCAGATTTAGTCAATTGTCATTCCCATTTCTTGCTTGATTTTCAATCCTTAACCTAGGATTTAAACCAAAAAACAATCAACCCCCATTTTAAGATTAAAACCCCAAAAAGAGCTTTTAATCTAGAACAAGTATCCGCCTATTAGTTTCCTTGAGAGATTCAACTTGGGCCCTATACTAGATCATTTCTTTTGTGAAGTTGAGCGTTTTCAAACATTTAATAATTTAGAGTATAATAGTGACACTCATTTTGGACATACCAGTGACCAGCAGCACCATTTGAAGAGAATTAGTGGTATAGGGGAGACCGGAAGTGGTATAGAGGATCAGCGGCATCCGACGGATCAGAGCAGTGCTAATTGGGAGATTGAGTAGGGAATCCGATCGAAAGGTTCCGCTGGAGATGATCTGGAGGCATCGAGTTGGCGGTGGATCAGGATCTAGGGTATGATGTCGCTTGGCGTGAGAAGGCTGGGCGATGCACTGACCTTCGCTTCCCTTGCGGCCGCATCCAGTGCTGGTGGCCGTGGAGGTTATAGCAGTGATGTTCGGACCTTTGTGGGCGTCACCGTCATCGCTCGATGGCTGGTAGTGGGAGGCGATTGGGAAGGAGTCGAGCGGCAGATTGGGGAAGAGGAAGGGGGGATCAGGCAAAGAAATGAGTTCAAATCCTCTGTACCAAATTTATCGTGTCCCTGTGTCCCATTACTGATTGGACGGACCAGATCGTATCTAAAGAGATACAGTACACATCACGAGGATACAGCACATATCTCGAGGATATCACGTCCGTCCAATCGACAATGGGACATAAGGACAGAGGAAATTTAGGACAGAAGATTTGGTTTGCAAAGAAATGAGGAGAAAATAAAATCGCACTTAGGTTTATATAATTTCAACTAAGCTTAATTAATTTTAACCTTAGGTTTAATCAACTCCCAGCTTAATTGATATTTCAAATAGATTTTCTCCAAGCCTAATAGCTCTATGCCCTTAAAATGTGTCATACAGACTTCGTCTAAATCCCAAAAAATTTTCATAAGGTTATTTCTAAAATAACACTTATTATTTGTTTATCGTATCATACATTATGCCTCCCAAGAGAGGAAACTCATTCCCAAAGATAGGGACGAAGTCCCTTGGTCCAAGATTTTCGCACCCCCCCCCCCCAAACCCCATCCAATGGAGGGGGCTCCTTAAATAGTGCAGAAAATGGGCGCTCGACACGGGTTGTGCCGTTGGGCATGGGCGCGGGCATGAGGGCTTCAAATCTATATGCAGCACTACCCGTGCCGCGGGTCACTGGTGGTCGTGTTTAGAGAGAAGGCCAATCTGGGCATGGGCCATGCTGCTGGACAAGGGCGTCATGCCTAGATGTATGTTCTCCAATCATGATCCCCTTCTTCCGATTTCACTCTGATTCATGCCTCTGTCAATAAAAACAAGCAAAGAGCAATTCTCTAAACTAAATGTAATAAAATAAAGTAGATAAAGGTAAAATCATGAAATATATGCATATAAAATGGGATAGGATGTGTGTCAAACTATGATAAAAATCTTATATGAAATGCACATATCAACACTCTACCTGTCCACAACTCGTATGGGATATTCGTTACTACCTTACTAGGAACTCGGTTGAATAAGTAAACCGCAATCTTGAGTGCCTCACTCCACAACGACTCTGGTAGAGAAGAAAATTCAATCATACTTCTCACCATATCCTTAAGCATCCGGTTTTGTTGCTTTGCTATACCATTCATCTGAGGGGTTCTGGGCATGGTGTTTTACACCACGATTTCACACTCTATAAGGTAATCAACAAATGACCCAGAACGTTGTTTACCTAATCCGTCAGATCTACCATAGTATTCACCACCATGGTGTGATTTTGAGACCTTAATATTCTTACCAAGTTGATTTTCAACTTCGGCTTTGAAGGTTTTAAATATATCCAGGGATTACGATTTCTCATGAATAAGGTACAAGTATCCGTATTAGGAGTAGTCATCTATAAATCTTATAAAGTATACTTGACCATTCTAAAAAGCCTTAGGGAATGATCCACATATATTTATATTTATAAGCTCTAACACACCATTACTCAACCTTGAACCCTTATTATCCTTGTTAGTCATCTTCCCACTAATTCACTCATTATCATTTACAAAATCTGACATATCAAGAGAATTGAGAATTTCTAGTAATATTAACCTTTCTATGCGTTGTTTAGAGATATGCCTTAAACGCCTATGCCATAACATATATGAATTCTCATTTGTCACATTACGCTTCACTCCTATATATACTATGCATCACAAGATTATTCATATGAATTTCAGTATCTAATCTGTATAGTTTGTCAATTAAGGAACGAATACCACACAAAATAAAATTTTAAAAAATAATAAACTTTCCATTTCCAAATGAACAAGTCTATCCAGATTTGTCCAAACATGAAATAGTAATTAAGTTTCATCTAAAAGATGACACTACAAATGCATTTTAAAATTCAAAAATATATTCTTCCCTAAACAAACTCTAAAGACACCTATTACTTCTACTTTTACCTTCTTGCCTATTTCCGTATAGATGAATCTTTCAACATCAATTGGCATTCAACTCTTGAGGTAACATTACATAGTTACACTTATCTGAATAGTTGCACCAGTATCATCCACCAAGTGTTTTAGGTATAGTAGGTAGGTTGACTTCTGAACTAACCACTACTAAAAAGACTATTTTTAACAACGAATATTAACGATGGTATTTGATATCGTCGTTATTGGTGGTTCAACAACGAAGGGATTTAGTACCCGTTGTTTGATATATACGCATTAACGACGATATTTTATCCCGTCGTTGATGATAATGCATCAACGACGGTATTTTTTATTTTGGTCGTTAATATCATGCCTTTAACGACAGGATTTCCTCCTGTCGTTATTGTAAGACTTTCAACAATGAAGATACCAAACTATCTCCTAATCTAACGGTTGAGATGGTCCGAATCTTTTAATTCCAATCAAGGAAAATGAAGGAAAATTTTTTAACTATCTCCAGGATACCAAACTATCTTTTAATCTAATAGTTGAAATGGTCTAAAGTCTTTAACTCAAATCAAGACATCAACTACTTCATATTACCCCATGCATCCAACCCCTTCTCCTAATCCACGTATTAACCCATCTCAAACCTTATTTTTCTACCTATACGAAACCTTATATTTGTGCACATTCTGCCGTAGCGTCGAACCCCTTTTCTTTGCCCGCGACGCTTCATCTTCCTCGCTTTCTTCCATCAAGCTCGAGAGATCACCGATGGGCATCAAGGAAACCCTATTCCGGCGGATAGTTTTGTGTGCCCTTCCACATCTAGGGCTTTGAGCAAATGACGATGACTCCTCGATCCTGTTCTGTCGTCACAGAGAAAATAGCAGCAATCTGTTGAGCTTGAGAGTTCAGCAGGTCCAACAAGCAACAGGGAATCCCTATTCCGGCGAGTAGTTCTGTGTCTCCTTCCATCTCTAGGGCTTTGAGCACCCGACGACTCCTCACTGCAATGTTGCCGTCGCTGAGAAAATCTCCAAGCTCGTGAGTTATTTTTCTTCCTTCCCTTCTATTTTCTCTTCACGTTTTATGGCTGGATCTTTAGAATTTCATTACTATTTCCTCTTCATTTTCTACAGCAATGATCCTTAGAATATTACTTGTATTTTCTTTCTTTTTCTATGTCAAGGATCCTTAGAATCTAATTGCTTATATTTGCTCTTTGTTTTTTACACTAGGGATCCTTAGAATCTGATTTGTAGTTAAATTTGTCCACCATTTTGATTAGAGAATGACATCTGATAAGAAATGGATGGATCTTATTAATGATAGACTTGGTGAAGCGAAGCATATGGACAAGGCAATTAAAATTAACATATTCTAGAAATTAAAATTACAAGGCAATGTGAACTAGCTTAGTTGAAGATCTAGTGAATTTGTTCAAAAGCGTAGTAGCTGCTTCACATTCATGTTGTCTTCCATTTTCTGTGGTTGGTTCAATTTAAGTAGGCATGACACACTAGCTGTAGGTTGTGGACGCTCAACATTTGGACATTTCTAATAGGCACTATTATGGCTAAAATTGTGCTTTTCTACTATTTTCTAAATGCATTGTTATTGATTCCATTTGCTGGATCATTTGACCCCCCCAATTTCTAACCTTGTATTTGAGCTCTTCCTTTGGAAATTTAGAAGTGTTTGGTGTCTAAAGTTGACAGCAGTAGCTAATTCTTCTATCTTTGTATAGTTTTATATCCTCTACTACCAGGGTGTTGAATATGCATTGTTATTTTGGATTGTAAAGGTTTGATTATATGATCCAGTAGTAAAGAATGATCACAAAAGAAATTGAAATGGTGTCAGGGCATTGAAGTTTTTTTTTGGTCAGTGCTAGGTCCTATATAGGTTGGTCCCATGACAAGGATTTGCAGGCGTAAAATTGTTTGATTGCCTGAATGGCTAGACACCTGACAACATCACTGAGACACCATATCTTGTCACAACTAATAGGTATTGTTTTGAGGATCTGAGAGTAGAATTATAACCATCTGTTCCATAGGAGACATTACATTATAAATCTAGCAACCATAGTCTGCTTACCAAATTTGTTATTTCTCTGTTTGATGGTGCATCATTTCATCTTCACTATACACTTCACTTTGATTTTAATTTGGAAAATTATCTCTAATCTAACTTCTTATGATGAAATAATATATCCTAAATGTATGATATATTCCAATTAACATAAGCTGGTTGGAAAAGTTGATTACATAGTGATATCTGTAGCATGGAAAAATATCATGCTTGGCCACCAGTGAAAAGATGGCTATGAGTCAGTTTTTCCATTAGACAAGTGAAATGAGTCGGTTTTTCCTTAAGAAGTCAATGAAATTGGTATTTAGTTTGCACATTCAAAAGTAAAGTCAAGAGTAAGGTGTTTCAGGGTGATTTAGAAAACTAGTTAAATTTAAGTCAAGTCATAGGCATTCAAATGGACCAAATGTGTTGCACACATATTTTGAGCAGTAACCTCATCAAGGAAAGCAAGCACAAACCAATGGGGACATTTTGATGAAAGAAAAGATCTTCTTTGGTCATAAATTCTCATAGAATCTCAAAGTAGTGCATACCTTGACTTTTGGGTAGATAATCAATCTAGGTTTGAGTGCGATTCAATTTGAACCATTTGAATGGAAGATCAACAATACATTCCCGTATGTTTTTCTACAGTATAATGAATCATATAAAGGATAGTTGACTTATCTGACATACATTAGTTTTAGTCAGTATTGTTCCTTTTATTCTAATAAAATGTTATCTTTTAGTACATACATTATATTCTTCCAAAATAACGTGATGTTCCTTTTAACAGTATTGTTGTTGTTGTTATTTTATTATTTTTTTTTTTTTGAATCTTCACAAAATAAAACACACATTTACACTTTCTACTATATTGTGATCTATATCGTATTGTTGCTTTTGGATAGATACTTATCAATCTTTTTTTTTTTAGGATAAGTTCAAAAATGATGACATTGAGCTACATCGTGAGGCAACCCTTAAACATATGCAACAATTATGGAAGAATTTGTTACCTAATGTGCAAGTGGCTACATTGGCTTCAGATACAATTGAAGGTTGAATTATTTACTTAATTTTTTTAATTCTTTCCTGTTTATTTCTTGATAATGAGAATGAGTAGTTTTGTTAACTTTGTATTGTAAATGCTTCATAGGCAGACAAACAATTGGTGAGGAACAATAGAATGAAGATTCATCTTGCATTGATTGGTATTCTCTAAAATATTTTTCTAGCTTTATTCTAATATTATTGAATATGTAATTAGTTAACCAAGAAACACGTACATTGACTTCTTTAATGCAAAGTACGTATATTTATTTCTTTTCTTGTTCTAATGTGTTATTGAATACACTTTAAATGTAAAGTACATATATTGAATAAAATCGATATTGTTTTGTCTTGAATATGCTTTAATTCATTGATATCTTACCCTTTTTTTGTATATTTATTATAGGTATTGGAGCTTTGAAAGGAAATATACTTTTTTGGAGCTTTTGAGAATGTCAACATTTTGCACATGAAGATTTTAGATAAATGAATACTTGTGATGTAATGGATGTTAATTTTGTTGGATGATAATTAGATATTGTGATATCAGACATTGTGTTAATTTTGCTGGATGTTAATTTTATATATCAAGCTTTCTAAGTTCTTTTAATATATATATGGTGTTTTAAAAAATTATGTTTTAATTTTTATTAGCATTCATTAATAAATTTTTAGAAAATATGTACATTTTGATAGTATGCTAAACCGTCGTTATTGCCATTAACGACGGTATGTTAAACCATCGTTAGTGCTATTAACGATGGTATGCTAAACCGTCGTTAGTACTATTAATGATAGTATATTAAACCGTCGTTAAATAATTAAAATATGTTAAATTATTAACGACGGTAAATATAACCATCGTTATTGCTATTAACGATGGTACATAAATCCATCGTTAATATCACTAACGACGGTATCTAGACTCGTCGTTAATGTCACTAACGACGGTAGCGAATACCGTCGTTAATAGCTTTTAACGACGGTATTTTGTTTCCCGTCGTTAATTAATTCCCGACGGGTACTTTTAGCTACAACTTCCTACGGTATCATATACCGTCGTTGATGAGCTTTACCGACGGGAATGGACCCTTTAACGACGGTATGTCCCGTCGTTAAAGGGCCCTTTTTTAGTAGTGCTCCTTCCCTCAACCGAACAGAGCTCTCTTTTTATTTTGTTCTGTTGACCGAGCATAGCCCTCCCTGTTCCTTTGTTTTGTTGACCGAAACAAGAGCAAGAGCTCTTTCTTTGGTTGACCACCGAACAAAGCAAAGCCTCTTGCTTCTTCATCTTGTTGCCGAGCCAACCCAAAGGAGAAGCCTTGTCCATACCTTGAGTGATCGTCGTTTGGTTGCTAGCATAACCAAAAGATCTCTCTCCAAGACCCTTGTTCGTGTGGA
>JBAMIE010000049.1:1064575-1074854 GCA_037177295.1 Kaempferia parviflora | reverse complement strand
CAGAGAAAGCAAGATTAAGGAGAACGTTTTTCATGTTATAGTTCAATGCCTGGACTTGTAGAATACCTAAAAAAATGGCTTCTATGTTCACTGTGACAATGTTAGAAGTTGTACGAGATGAACTATTGTGATTAACATGTAACAATAAATGAGGTCAGGGAAGGAGCTGCAGATTTTGGTTTCTGTTTCCTTCGAAACAGTAAGATATGGGTATTAGAGGCACTAATTGTGGAGAAACTACAAGCAGCTGGAATTCCTTGTAGATTTTGTTTAGAGGTACAAGATTAATTCTGTGGCTTGAACTAATAGGTTAGGCGTGATGAGAAATATCTCAGAACCACTTATCTCTAGGAAATTTTCATAACTATAACAATTATTTTTTCACGATGTCAGTGTCTCAGCTAGTTATTCTAACCCACAAGAAAAACGTAAATCTTCAGGTGCAATAATAAACAATAGAACTATAAAACAATCTGTTTGGCCATACTGCAACTCAAATAGGTAATCACTAAGTTAGATGAATAATCAAAAGTTTGCTAAGGCCTTAAGGAAAACATGAAATCTTCAACATAAATGGATCTGTTTACATGGGGCCTTTTTATGTTTCTGGTTTTATTTTGCTGTTAACACGGCACGTTATGTGCAAGTCATTTGTTTTTTTGTGCATGCTCTTCTCTTGCTCCTATATCTATTTTGTGCCCTGGTTGGGTCTGGCAATTAAGATGCATCAGTTTTCTTAATCACTTTCTCATGGGGTGTACGTTGTTTTCCTTTGAAACTAAAATCATGTCCTAAAACAAATACATGTAACATGTAATATATAGACTCTCTCCTATCCAGCAAAGGCCGGAAGATTGATCCTATTCCCTTTTTTATCTATGCCTATCATGACAATTGGTAGGATAGATTACCTGCAGGGGTCTATTTTCTTAGTGGTTCTACTGTTATCAGTGAAAATTTGGACAATATCATTTTCACAAAACATGTATCTATGAGCGTGATATTAACTTAGAATGATTTAATTGTGACTATCTTTTTGATTATCTATTCTTTCATCCTGAAGAGAGAAGATGCACACGCTGCTGCAACCTTGTGTGCAATTTTATCATATTTGCTTTTATCCCAATTAAATGTTAACCAACTTACTATATAAATCAGACAGATTTTTTTTTTAAACATTCCATCTGTTTGTTTTTGACAGCATTCATGAAAAAAGAGAATTTGAACCTTCTAATATTATTAGGGCACATATTTTGGCTTTGAAAGCAGAAGCCATTGTCTCTTCCTTTTTCGGCCGAAGACAGCCAAAAGTTTGATGTTTTTTGTATTTCAATTTATTAATACAAATTAAACTCCTAGATCTATATTCTGGTGGTAACTTTGCAGTGTATAATTGCTAAAAGGAATCTTTAATGTATGCCATATTTATTCGTGGAAAGCATACACTATTTAGACATGTGACTCTAATCACTAGTTCATTCCCACAGAGATATCAAAGGGGCAAATTTACTGGTTGATGTGAATGGTGTTGTTAAGCTTGCTGATTTTGGGATGGCAAAACACGTAAGCTTATGTTGATGGTTTTTATGAACTATAATTTGTACACCAAGATTTATAGTTCTTTCTGATATGTGCTTTATACTTTAAAATCTATACTCTGTGCAATTGGGAGGACAAATTGTCTGGCGTCATTGTAGTAAATATGTTTTTGGATGATTGTTCCAATCAATTGTCAATGTACTCAGGGGTGTAACGCTAACTGCAGATTGCCAGATAGTGATTGGAAAAAGTTGAATATTCTTCCTCTGGTATAATTTTCTGTAGAATCTGCTGAAACTACAACGCAGAGTTGAATGTGCTTATTGCTTAAGTAGTTCAAATAGAAAGTAGAATAGTGCAATATGAACTATGATGGTGTTCATATCATCAATTTAGACTAGATGCTTAGAACCAGAACTTAGGCTTCCTCTATCTACATTTATAATGTTATGCTTTTAAATTTAAATTTAATTTTCAAAGGCTGTTTATGATGTTATGGATGTCAGCCTGAATAGGCTCATAACCAGTTGTTCAACTAGCTCAGGAATCAATCCAATTTTTAGTCGACTCAAATTTATTCTCAAATCTGACTTTGGAATTGTGGAAGACAAACGTTAATAACCTGAACATGAAGCTAAAAGATGTAGCAAAAAAGTGTGGTAAGATTGTAAAAGTTGTCCAATTTATTACATTTTTATAAGTAAGCTTTTAGCACTAAATAACATTCTAAAGCAAATACCTTAAACATGATAACAATCATCCAAAAATATTTTAAGAGTATGGAGAGCTGGAAAACCTAATCTAGATTACTCTGCTGATATTATTATTATTATTATTATTATTATTATTATTATTATTATTATTATTATTTGACTATTTACCCTTATCAGCCTCCTTTCATCGTACAAATATCACTGTCAGGAATTTTTCATGTTTTTACATGTTAAAATTTGTCTCAGTTATAGATTAATAAAGTCTTGTTGTGGAATGCTCTTGTAAGTGCAAAATTGAAATCATATCAGTGCTATAATCTAGGGGCTACGGAGTAGAATATCAAGAATTTGTGTGAGCTGAGAAAACAAAGATAACAAGAAATTTTCTAAAATGGCAACAGAAAGTGGTATATGATCAAGAGTATCCAAATTTATTTGATGTTAACTGATGCAATAATGGGAGCGACCACATTGCATGAAGAAACTCTTTCTTTCCCAATTCAGAGTTAACTAGCAGTCTAGATATATATTAATCTTATATCTTCATCCTTTCAGTGACTAAGAGGTGAACCCCAAAGAATTTTGACCTACTCAAGATAAAATCCAAATTTTGGGAAAAATGAAAGAATTTAATGGTAGTGTTAGCCTCTGTTGGACCAAACTGAAATTCAAATTTCAGTCCTGGTTTATTAAATACATTACAGAACCAAGGAGTTGCCACTTGCCAATGTGCTACATTGACTAATGTTAGAATTTTTTTTTTTTTTTTCCTTTAATCAGTTAAGTGGAGCAGCACCTGCTCTTTCATTGAAGGGTTCACCATTTTGGATGGCTCCGGAGGTATATCTTTTTGTTTTCTCTCAAACATAATTCATTTTTTGCTTCTACTTAGTTTCAGCTTCTCCTGCATAAATTCTTTCAATTGGTCACGTTCTTTAATATTTTTTTTTTGTGTGTGTGGTGATTCAAACAAAGTTCTCTGTTTGACTGTAGAAATGAACGTATTCTGTCAAAATTTGTATCATACTGACATGATTTGCACCTTTGAGAGATTGGTATAGCTGAACAGGATAAGTACTTAAGTTTTTGTTTTGCTATATTTAGTCAAAGCTCCTGAACTTTGTAATTTGAGGCAAAAACATTCTACCTGGATTGGCTATAGTGTTGGCCCCATCAGAAACATTAATACCCTTTTTGTGATGGCTTACCATTGGAGCAAAAATACATGAGAAGATGAAGCAACTATTGTAAGGCATTGGCCTCCATTATAGGAAGCAGCATCACAAGCAGAAGCAAGAGAGTGGGTAGCACATGAATTCTGCGGGAAGGAGAACATGCCATTTTCAAATTTACTCTAAATATTCTAAGAAAAAAATCTAGGTTTTCTTTTGTAGTTAGAAACCAGTTTTTAGTTGAAGCGTATGTTTCCTAGAATATGCACAAGTTGCAGAAATTGTAGCTCATCTAATTTACTCTTCAGTTAATATTCACTTGGCAGCATCTAAACCCAAACCAAGAAGATTGTTCTTTTTTTAAACTCAAAGTGTGTTTATATTTTGATGATTAAAGAAGTTTGTCTCATGTAACTCTTCTGAACCTTGAACCTATTTTTTTGTTGCAGATGTTGCAGGCTACTATGAATAAAGAAATTGGATACGATCTTGCTGTTGACATTTGGAGTTTGGGTTGTACCATCATTGAGATGTTCACAGGGAAGCATCCATGGAGTGATCTAGAAGGGGTTTGTATGCTTATGATTTCAACTTGTCACCTGTGGCATTGTTGTCCATGTTGCTACTATCTAACTTCATATGCTTATATTCTTTTTTACAATTCTGTGACTAGTAAAGAAACAAACCCTAATTTAGTTTATTGGTCTAGTACTTCATTTCTAGCAAAGGATTTTAATTGGAAGATCAAATGGATAAAGTTCGGTCTTAAATCATTGTGGATTGCTCTTTAGATAGTGTATGTGTCCGTTACCTTTGGTAGCTAGTGGCTGTTTGATCAAATGCTCTGTTTTTTCTTATTATGATTGCCAAATAAATAAACATAAAACGATGAGAGTGCCATATAGATATCTAAAGCTTACCAGGTAAATTTGAAGTGGTAACCTCTGTTTTCTTGTAGATGTATTTTCTTTTATCCTTTGGTCATGATTATTTATTTATTATTATTTTTTTTTGTGATCATTACAGCCCCAAGCTATGTTTAAAGTCCTCCAGAACGACCCACCAATACCGGAAACATTGTCTAGTGAGGGCAGGAATTTCCTCCAGCGTTGCTTTCATAGGAATCCTGCAGAGAGGCCAACTGCTAATATGTTGCTTGATCATCCCTTTCTACGAAATGCCAACCACTACAATCTTCACGGTTCTCTCCATTCTTTTGCTGGAATTAAACTCGTGAGTCCCAAATTTCCTTATTTTCCTGATGAATATAGTTCTACCTGCATTTTTTTTTAATAATACTCCATAATGTCTGCCTTAACAGAATAACTCTATAAGTCCAAAAGATCAAGGCAAATCCAATAGCGAACCATCCGTGAAAAGGAAACAAGTCTTCAATGGGTATGCTTATTGTGAAATCAGGAAAGTTTGAAGTGTATCTTCATTATATCTTGCACAAAATGACTCTGATGTTACTTGTATTCACAGTGAGAACAATCATTCTCATCTTGAATTTCCTGAATCAACTGCCTCCCGTCTTTCAACTCGTTCCAGTGCTGAGGTTTTCCCTAGTTTATCCCAGTCCCAGTCAACCTACATTGTGCCAGTTCGACCTGGCTCTTCAGCAAATCATCAGATTGAAGTGCAGCACAGTGCTGGAAATTTTCAATACTGTGCATTGCCCAAACCTCATGGGAAGGAAGACAACAATCACTTCTGATAAGGAGTACCTATGCACCTGAGGGAGCAAGAGGCAAAATATCATTTGGATATTGAGTTTCTTTAGAAGGCTAACGAACAATAACCTCAGCATTTGTCCAGCTTATGGTTTCGGATATTTTTTCCTTCATCTTCAACCACGATGAACGCCGTTTGTGAATTGTTGATGGATCAGCTCCGTGTTGTAGTGTTCATCTGCATGTTATAGTTGTACATCCAGTACATGGATGATATGTATATCTAATGT
Source organism: Kaempferia parviflora (assembly GCA_037177295.1). NCBI lineage: Eukaryota > Viridiplantae > Streptophyta > Magnoliopsida > Zingiberales > Zingiberaceae > Kaempferia > Kaempferia parviflora. Next base: position 1,069,467 of record JBAMIE010000049.1, on the reverse strand, counting down.
GTTTTTTTTATACTATAGGAAAAATGGTCAACTGTAGATGAAAATCTCACCCTTTTTTTTTTGTATATCATTGGTATCTATAGTGACTTGTCACCCAGTCATAGTTGTGAAATGAAAGTTGATACTTGACGAAATTGCATTTTTCTTGAATTTTTTGTTTGTAACGTTGATGTTTTTGGCTAATGCTTTTTCGGTTTATCTGTTATTGTAGTTCTTAGGGCTGGATTTTCTTGTCAAACACATTCTTGGTTTGTTTTGAGATCGAGCTCACAAGTGGGGATGCTGGACGGATGGATTCATGTTGATTCGGTCAGTTGGTTGACTTGTCTAATTATAAATTGATGGAATCAACTTGATGATGACTTAACCTACTTGATTGTGTCGAGGTAGGTAGGTTAAGCAAGCCAATTAAATTCTCTTATACTCCTGGTCATTTGAATAGGGACAACTTAATCATTTTGGTAGACCAATTTAGGTGATGGAGTAGAAAATTTGGATCATGGCAGACTGGAAGTCACAAATGATTGGGAAGCGGCGGCGGCAGCGGCGACTGCGAGAATACATCAGAACAAGCTGTACCAGAATGGATTTAGGAAGCTGAAAAAAAAAGAGTCAGATTGATTAGGATGGATGAGTCATATATCCTTCAATTTAATCATTCAACGCAAACAGCATTCTTTGAACATCTTGTACAATAGGTGATCCCTGTCTTGTTTTCTCCAATATCTGTGTGATTAATGTCTTCATCTCTTCGTCATAAACATAATCACCTTCATCCATTGCATGAACCTCATGAGTAGCTAACAATCCCTCGTCCTTCAACTTCTGATCCCATATCAAATTCTCATCAGATGAATGAAAGTAATATTCAATATGGTCTTTTGAGTTAGTTGTCAATGGCCTGTTCTCCTCCATGTTTGCTACCCTTGAGAAATCTCTGTAAACTTCACCGTACGCATCCAGTGATTCTCCATTGAGGTTCAAGCAAACTGGCTGAGCTAACGACATGATTCCTGTGGTGCCAATTGGGCTATCCATATTTGAGGAAGACCCCACATTACTGCTGGATAAACCTCTTTGAGAGACAAGGCAATCTGATTCCATCAACTGGAGTTGCTTCTGCGTTTGCTGAAGTTCTCTTTCTAGCTCTTCAATCCGTTCTTGTAGCCTGAGTTGGATCACTTGGTGCAGACGTAAGCTAAGCTCTCGCGGTGAAACTGAATAATTGGCATCGAATGCGCGGTCTGTGGAGCTTGTGCAGTCACTCACATTGGAAGACTTGTCATTAAAGAATCTACCAGCTTTTAGTTCTCCGACTGTGTCATCTGCTATTAGTTCCAGATCAAGCTGAAATAAAAAATTTCAGTCTTAGAGAACTAACAAGGTCTAAGAAAGAATAGCCTAAGAGCATAGATGAGTTAATTATGCTCAGTAGTAGAATTGACAGTATTGAGTTAAATGAAAAAGTTGTTGGTCAGGGACTTAGTGAATTTCATTGATTATGATGAACCATATTTAAATAAAATACAAATCGCCATGACAAACTGTAGGTTCTATATAAATGTTTTGTTTCTAATATATACAGTTAATGAAGCAAAGAACATCGGCCTTACCTCATCAAGCACTGACATTTTTGCGCTAAAGACGGAAGAATTCATGCCCATTTCTAATTTCTCCAGTTCAATTTCAAGCTCTGCTTCTATTTCACTCCTTGACTCTTCCGTAGGCAAGAATTCCTGATCATTGTCATCCTTTACAACTGGTTCTAAGTTGAGAACCATGTCACTAGGTTTCTGGTGCCCAGTAACATCATTAGCCAACTCTTTTACAGTTAGAGCATCCAATTCCTCTTGCAAATCTTGAACCAAGTTTTCTGAACTCTTCGACATGGTGTTTAAATCATCTATTTCTTTTCTGTTTGACAGTATAGTCGACAAGAGTCCAAGGCTAACTCCAACAGAGAAGATATGTAGTGCATCAACTTCGTCTAGAAACAAAAGATATGCTGATCAACTAAGAGCAGAAAATATATATATAAACAATTAACCAAATTTATCATTCAGATTTGATAGTTGAATAACCAGACAGTGGGCATCGAAAAAATTTCAGTAAACCTATACAAATGTAATACTAACTATACACCTCCAATTTAATCAAATACTTTAATTATTAATGTAACTAAAAATGATTTAAGAGATAGAATTTTGTTATTGATTTAATCTAGAAAATAATTCGATCAAAGAATAAGATTCATTTAATTAACCCCAATTGTTTGGGTCTAACTCAACTCCTTGCAACTGCCACCCAATGATTTAGGCCAATCATGACAAATATAAAGGCACTATAACAAGTTAAACTTATTTGAACCAACTTTCTCGAAGGAAATTGCTGTAAAGTTCTCCAAAACATTCTAAGAAAATTTGACAATATTTCTTTTTATCTTAGTTCTCATAATATCATTCCCTCTAGCTAGGATTGCTAGCCCAACCTTTATCAAGTTACAATCGTATCTCTAAACATCAACACACCATTTGAAAATTCAAAGTAAATCACAAGGGTAGGGCTCCTAAATTGAGTATACACTTCCATACTTGAGGCATAATTTGCTACCAAAAGTGTAAAGGAGAATATTTTTATGACAAGAAAACCAAGATGTAAGTAGCAAGAACAAGACCTGTAAATCTAAGGAGGAGCCTTGGGCCAAGAACACAGATAATAATTATGGAAACCTCAAGAACCTAGTTTCTGTAAAAAAGTTATAATCAGATATGGCATGATACCGATAACTATTATTGGATAATAGATGGTTACTTCCCATAGCCTGAAAAAATTTGAACATTGTCACTCAAATTAGAGGACTTCTATTTCTTTGTAAGAATTAGATTTTTTGGTTAATTTAGAAGACAGAGTCTTACACTACAAATAACCATTACAAAAATGACATGAGTAAACGATAACAACCATACCTTTATAATGACCAAACTTCAGTGTTCCTGTAGTGTTGGAATGAACTAGTTTTTCATATGGTGTCTCCCTGCAATTTCTTTTTGCTGTCCTCAAATTAGGAAGAGGCAGAACCTCAGATACGCTCTTCATATATATCTTGTTGTCTAATTCACTAGCAAAATTGCTGTCCACAGGTCCAGAACAAGATTTGCTAATTATGTCGCTTCCATCAGGAACAAATGGTCTTATGCCTGATGTGGTGGAAGAAGGAACTGAACCAAAAACAAACTCTTCGGATTCACAATTTTCATTGTAAACTTGAGGAATGAGATAGTCCTCCATGGAAGAAAGAGGTTTACTAGTCCCGCGGCAAGAACACTGGCTTCTCAGACAGTTTTGACCTCTACCATGAGGATGGAACAAATTAACTCTCCTTGAGGTGTTCTCTCTGAGTAAGTCATTCACTAAACCATCCATTTCACGCTCATTTAATTTAGAATAATCTTCAACAACTTTCTTTATTTCCTTGACCTTTAGATAACTTTCTTTTCTGAAAATCCATGGCTGCAAACTAAGAAGGGATCCACGACGACTGACATACTCCGGTGAATTTATCAAGGAAACTCCATTAGCAGGACGGGGAACCATTCTGTGGGATAAAACATCAACTGTAAACTCCGTAGAGCCTGGGGTTTTGCAAGGAATTTTATCATCCTTAACAGAATAATCTTCTGCATCTAGTTTAGAAGCCAATTTCTGAAAAGTATCCCAACCAGATGCAACTATCTTATTATTGAACTGCTTGCCCATTTATGCGATTACCCTGATTTTCTCGTTCAACTGAAAAACAACATTTCTAGCAGAAGTTATCCTTTCTTTGAAAGTTCTAAACTAAACTTCTGGAAGAAACTTGCTTTCAGCTAGCTACATATTACTCCTATTTGCAGATTAAAAACACAAACACATTGAGCAAAGATTCCTGACCTAAAAAAATGATCTTTTCGCACTCAATCAAACCCCAACAAGATACTTGATCAATGCCACAATAGCTCATATTTTCACGGAAAAAGAACAACCTCCAAATCTGAGAAATTGAAAACGAGCGGAAGGACAGGACAACTCAAGCTAATTAGAACAGATGTCTAGAAGAACTTAACCCCCGATTGCTGGCATAAAAAAAAAAAAATTACAGCAGCCGTCCGACCAATCGGCAACATCGACCGTCACCACCAAAGATCCGATCTTTGAGCTAAAATATAAATAAGGATGGCGGAAAACCCGATATGGTAGTGAGATGTGGACGTCAATGGTAGTAAGCTACGACTCCAATCGAGAAGAAGATTGACCATAGAACAAAAAGAGGAAAGAGTCACCAACCTCGCCATCGCAATCGCCGAAGGAGCAGTCCAGCGCACAGCCCCACCGCTCCCTTCGCATCCAAGCATGGAATTCCGAAACTAAAGACCACTAATGCTTTTTTTTTCCATCGTTTTCTCAATTCTTTTGTTTTTCAAGTTCACGTACTTTTTTCTGAAGCAGATTTTGTTGGGTCCCACTTAACGTTTCGCATTAGCGAGGGACTACAGAAGAGATAAAATTTATCGCTTATTTAATTTCAAATAATTTTTGTTTTATTTGCTAGTGAATAATATTTAGAAAATATGCATACACGAGAACATTAGAGTTGTTCCGGTGTAAAGTTGGCGGTGTTGGTCGGATTTTATAAGTTACTTTTTGCAATATACAATGCATATATATACTTATTAAAATATATAATATCTTCTATATTTATAATTTTTCTTATTCTATTCCACTATTATAATAAAAAAAATATTTATTAAAATTAATATTATATATAATAAAAATAGATTAAACATCTATCTAGTCTCTTAATATAAACAAAAATAGTTAGTAGATTTTGAAAAAAGATTTTTTTTTCTTCTAAT
>JBAMIE010000049.1:987404-997613 GCA_037177295.1 Kaempferia parviflora | reverse complement strand
TAGTTTCCAATTTATTATATTATGACTTTGAAAAACATCATTTTCAAAAGATTTGTTGTTAAAATCTTTTCCAAAATGTTTTTAAATTTTTTAGTTTTCAATTTCTTATACTATGATTTTGAAAAATGTGAGTTTCAAAAGCTAGCTATTTGTTAAAAATCATTTTAAAATGTTCCTTTAAAAAAGTCCTTTTTGGGTTTTAAATTTTAATATTCTGTACTTTGAAAAATGTTAAATAAAATGTAAACATACTTATACATTTTTCAAAAGTATTATAGTTTGAAAATGAAGCTCTTTAATTAAAAAGTTTCTTAGGAAATTTTTTTTGCAAAAGCCTGTGTTCAAAATAATTAACGCTTTTTCAAAACTCTATCTTTTAAAAGAAAAAGTGTTGAAAAATAGTGTGAAAATTTTCAAATATTGGATTGAAAATGTGCATCATTTTAAGTTTGTTGTTTACCTTAAGTAAAATCCTCCCAAACCAGTTATATTAATTCTAAACCAGTTAAATTGACTCTCCTCATCATTTTTTTTTATGAATGCCAAAGGAGGAGAGTTAGGGATAAAGTTGAAAATTTTAAAATATTTTTTGCAATATTAACTTGTTGTCAATTTGATAATTTGATAGTACATACTTTATTTTTCTAACTTTAACCTAGGTTATCATTCGATCAAAAAGAGGGAGATTATTGGTGCAGTTTGCACTGACAGTCAAACTTAGGTTTTGATGAATGACAAATAAGTTAAAGTTAGAGTATATGTGATCTAACAAGTCTGTGGAGTTTGCAAGTTTTTGATTTGGGATGTTCGACTTCCAGTGTCTCGATCCGGGAGGTTCGACTCCCGGTGTCTATGATCCGGGATGTTCGATTCCCGGTGTTGATGATCCTAGATGTTTGATTCCTTGTGTGGTTGATCTAGATGTCCGATTCCGGTATGAGCGATCTAGATGTTCGATTCCGGTATCTGAGTTCCGGATGTCTGATTCCGGAAGGTAAGTAAGGTAAGTCACCGGAGGAGAGTGACTGTGAGGACGCGTTCCTATTCGAAGGAACACATAAGCGTCAGGCCAGCTTAGTCCCATTTTGGGATCCTAAGATGAGTTCCTTTTGACTAAGTTTTGGTCCTGGAGGGACGAAACTTAATTAATACTAATTCTGTCTTACAATACTACTCTTGTTTATGTGTACCAACTCTATTTTGCAGGGTAGATATTTTCTGTGCTTCTAACACTATTTTGCAGGGTCAAGAGTGTAGTTTGACTGCAGATGAACAGTGCTGAGGCGCATCTAGAGGTGCTGGAGGCGCCTCCATCTTGAAGGCAGAGAATCTTCGGCAACGCGAGTCGAAGGCGCCCTCACGGCGCTGAAGGCGCCTTCGGGAGGCGCCCTCATGCGCTGAAGATGTCTTCTAGTAGATGATGTTTGGACTTCGTCGCGGATAACGGCTGCGTCTTCGAGGATAAAGGTTTATCCTGCTGAAAGCGCTTCAGGGGTGCTGAAGGCGCTTCAGGGGTGCTGAAGGTGCCTTCAGCACTACTATATAAGCAGTTCAAGTTCAGCTCTTCGAAATATCACTTCTAAAGTCTCTATACGCGTTCTGCTGCTTCCGAGTACTCCAAGAAAGCGCTACTACTGAAGTGCTGCCACTCCGGACTTCTGACCGCTGCCGACGCCAACTCCCGGACTCAACCGAAAGCAATACTTTGGAGTCGGTAACTTTTATTTAAAAGTTCAAAGTTGAAATCTGTAATATTTTCGAACTTATAGAATTGCCCAACGAAAGCACCCAGGTGCGGGCCTTCGAGTAGGAGTCGAAGTTAGCTCCGAACGAAGTAAAATAACATGTGTCGTTTACTTTTCCGCTGCGTATTTCTGATTGTTTTTGCGAACGATATTCACCCCCCCTATCGTATTCCTCGATCCTACAAAGCCGAGTGAACTCGATCCTAACACAACCCTAAAACCCCCAACTCGAACCCAAACCTGAAAACCCCAAACCCGATATTTTTCGACTCGACTCAGATTAGGTTCATTTTTGACACCCCTAGCTTAAATCCATTTAATTCTTTTGCTTCTTTTGACAATTAAAAGTTGATTCGATGAGGTATCCAAGAGATTTTTCTTCTGATATTGATCATTTGGAACTCTCAAATCAGCTTCAGACTTTCATCATAGATGTTTGCTTAGATATTAAGGTTTCAAATTTGAAGGGATTGAGTGACATTACTCGATTGATCGTGGAAAATAGAACAGACATAGCATATCCATTGATTTACAAGTTTTTAACATTAGCTTTGATTTTGTCGGTTACAACTTCCTCAGTAGAGAGAGTATTTTAAACTATGAAGATTGTCAAGAATCGACTTCGCAACAGAATGGGTGATCAATAGTTAAATGACTCTTTGATGGCATATATTGAAAAAGATATATTTAGTAACTTATCAAATGATTGTATCATAAATTATTATCAAAAAATGAAAGACAGTAAAGGTCAATTTTAAGTCACATTTGAATTGATGATAATGTTTTAACTTTTCTGCTCGTCTTTTAGTTGATATAAATTATACTTTTGTTATATGAATTGTGGTTCCACCCCTGTTCCTAAGGTGGGTTCCACTACCATAGCACGTTATTAAAAAAACTGGCAATCAATATCAAATGATATAGTTCAATTTGTTTGGTTTCTAATCTAGTTATATGACTAGATTTCTAGTACGCAGTTTAAATCAAGAAAATAACAAGGTGTTCAATGAATTGAACTTTGCCATAGTGCTCCTTCAGCCAGATTTCATTTGCCTTCACTTTGTCCTACCTTCTTTAATCTCTCATGTCAACATTAAATTATATAAGCAATACACACTTCATCACAATTGTTGTTCACCAAAGTGACCTTGTAAATTGGAAAGTCAAGTCCAATTTATGAACAATGACCATATCATGTTAGTCATTATGACCAAAGGCCCCTCTCATTAGAGCCCACAGGAGATGACACTCTCATGAGGTTATTTTATGAACATTGACTTAGACGATGCAAGCTGTGAGTTTCAACAAGGTTTAGTGACAAAATGCAAGCCAAAGGTAAATGATATCCTTAAGCCTCATGAGGGTTGAGCTTCCCCACTCCTTATCAACGTGTGACTAAAGCCTTTCATGATAGGAAGCCTACAAAACTATCCTTAAGTAAGTTATCATTCCATTAACGGAGTTCCTATGTCTGATCGAAACAATATAGTTTTTATACTATGATTAAATTTTGATATGATTCTAGTATGCATTTTTATGTTGTTCTTCTAGCATGACAGTATAAATCATACGTGTTTAAATAAATAGCAAAGCCCTACACATATATTTCCCTACTCAATGTCACCAGTAATACGCTAATATACCACATGTTTCTAAGTGTCACCACTATATGTACCACATCCATTAGTCCACCTACTCCACACCATTTGTGTTAGAGAACTCACTTGCGTACATACTCAGTGCTGCAACAGAAGAATGAACTCTCAACAATTCCATACCAATGAGAACTGCTAGAATGGTGAGCCCTCAAGAATGAGAGCACCACAAACTCACGACAGCATTATGTCATCGTGAAATCCACAACATTACCAGCCTACACATCATTGTAAACCTTGGCAGTCTCATTTCTCTCTCTCCTTGATCCTAGACTTGTGTCGATACTGAACCGGTTTCAGTTGACTAAAAGAAATCCATGCCCTTAAGTTCCAAGATCAACATATTTTGCCAACATTTACAATCAACACTAACTAAAATGTACACAAGAATTATGATGGCAAAACCAAGATTTAGGTTAAGGACTAAGAGGGCACTAATAAATATTTTCAACTACATAAAAATTGGGGCTTCAACACACTCATATATAAAAGAAAAAAGGTGTTAAATAAAGACATTAGTATGTTTTAGTAAATCAATCATATCACTAGTCATTTACTACAAAGTAGAGGCTCCTATCCTCACAGATAACTCAAATTTACTAGTTTTCATTTTGGCTTGCAATGTGACCCGCGGTGGCAGGGCGGTATTGCCAACCGCCTTGGCCGTGCCTAGACGGTTTAATTTTTTTAAAGTATATATATATATATATGTGTGTGTGTGTGTGTGTGTGTGTGTGTGAAATTAATAAGATAATTTTATTAGGCGTTAATTAAGTCTATTTAAATTATCTCAATAATAGCTAGGAGTTGATTAAAATTATTAATCTAAAGTTATTTAATTAAACCCTATGTTAAAACCTAACCAGCTGTTTCGGCCCGTTGCATGAGCCTGGACGCTTCGCTCTAGCCCGGGCGACGCTTCCAAGCCCGTTGTTGGGTCCGGGTGACGCTTCCAAATGAGTTGCCGAGCTCGGGCGACGCTTTCGCACGAGGCGCTGGGTTCGGGCGCCTCAGCCACCATTTAGAACACTAAATGTGACTTAAGCTTTAAAAGGACACTCGAAACCATCAAGGTGTTTCTCTTTTTTGCTAGTTTCCTCCTCAAGGTCAGCATTCAAGATCAGCATTTTGATCAAGCTTGACAAGAAAGAGAGTGGATTGCTTAAAAGAACTATTAGCTTATCATTGACGATAGAATACCAAGGTGACTGACCCTATCAAGTTTCTTAAATTTATAATATATAGAACAGTTCGTTGAACAAAAAATTAGAGTAATAAAGTTTCACCTTTACTAGGCGCAGCAACTTCTTTAGCATTTTTTACAGCAAGTTCCACATGTTTAGGATCTAAACTGCTTAAACCATCAGGCTGTTGAAGCTTTCTTTCAAGGAATTTTGCTAGAGCAGCAGCTTTGTTAGTTGTCATAGGTCCATTGGGGTGAGCCAACCTATATGAAGAATAATGTCACCCAAGAAAGCATCACTAAAAAAATAATAGCATAGAAATAGACAAGTAAAACCTAGATAAATTTGCATCTAAAAAAACATTGTAATGAATTGATATGTAGACCATGCTTACTCCCTATAGAAGCACTAAAAGATACTTGGTCCACTAGAAAGGCCCCGAGATATAGAAGACACATGTATCATAATAACATGGGACCCAACTTATTTGCTAAGATTCAACAAGACGTGTGAAATTATCTTCCATGGGGACACCTTTAATCATCTGCGTCGCATTTATATGGAGTGACAGAAGACTTGGCAGAACATCTTGCTCCCCTACACGATACGAGTTCTTTGTGGGGCCAATGATGCAGTTAGGGTTTTAACCAATTCAAATTTTTTGATTTAATACCATTAAGCATTTTACCAGTTCATTTATTTAGTGTTTTAAAGAATTGTTAAGATTTGTTAAGGTTTTTGCATGATTCAATCATATTTTTTAAAAATTCAGTCATAATCCCGATCTATTAAACGGTTAAGTTTCTCTTGTATTAATTTATTTTCAGCTTAATATAATTTTCTTTCTTTGTTGCTCGAGAATTTGTGCTTTTGCAACACAATTCATTTTGGTTGTATCACAAGTGCACAAAATCAATAAAATGAGAAGTGAAGAGATTTGACTAGAATAAATTGATAAGTATAATGGAGTAATCATTTGCTGTTAATAATCATGTGGCAAGTCTTTTTTTTTTTTTTTTTGATAGATTTATTATTTTACTTAAATTTATTAATAATTGTATAACTTACACTTTTATAAATGCAATTGATGTTCCATAATAATTTTAATAAGATTGTATATGCATCCATATAATATATATGCACTATGTCATCACATAACCTTATATTGCCTGAATACTTTTTAAATCCTAGCTAGTGAATTATTTGAAGTCATTAAATAAAAATGGTTGGATTAGATAAGTGTGGTTGTTTGAGGTAAATTCATTTATGGTCACCTCTTTATAAGAGGAAGGGAAGGTTAAATAAATGTTACGGTTTTAGAAAAGTTTAGGCGACATATGGCCAACCTGCAACATAGAGCATATGCAATATGCAAAGGATATGCAAGAGCACGGGCAGGGATTGAAAATTTTAATTAAATTGATATTGATACAAACTTTAAGAATGACTAACATATATATATAATAAAGTATATTGATCATTCAAAAAAAAGGTCCACCTATCACAAGTAAACAAGTCATAAACAAATTCAATAGAAATAATACATTATTTTACATAGCAAGAGAACCCAACACAAAACACAAGAATATAATCGAACAATGTATATTCATATTTAAAGCCACAATATCTCACCGTGATAAGGAAAACAATTTGCAGAAGCAAAAGACAGTAAATATGTGAAACTTTAAGACCCTAATTCTTCCACTTAAGTTGCCTAAGCTGCCTTGAACTGATTAAGAGGTCCACTTGGACCATTTTATAAAATGCCCACCTAGAAGGGGCTGCATATTATGCAACGAGCTTCTCTATCAAAATCACCCCTATGTTCACATGAGTTTCTTTTTAGAATAATAAGTTAATAACAAATACAATAGTGTGGTAATGTTTTTTACCTAAACCTCCATATTTTACAAGATACTTATTAGGTAATTCTCATGAAAATGCCTAATCATCAAAAGCAATATTGTACTAATTGATGCAGAATTTAATCAATTAAAAAAATATGAAGATGATAATGAGATATGGTCTTTATGAATAATGAAAACTCAATCAAAAGTGATGCATTAGATATGTCTAATGCTTACTGTTCTCAATTGCCCCTTCCAACCCCTAGTGTTGAATACCAACAATCAGAATCCTAGTACTTAAACAGATAGTCTCCTAACTTTCACTTAAACTGCAAATAACTATTTGGCAAATATAACATCTTTGGTACGTATATGGCTCCTATCACTTGATTTTAAATTCCAAAGAACCCTCTGTAGGGCCTTATGCAATGAGGAGAACATGAGCACCTAGCGCCACCTGGAACTCTTAGGAGGTAGACAGTGATAGATACATTACTAACAGTTTCAGATTCTATTAATGCAAGGTTTTATTTGTAACAAGAAAGTTATATATCATCACATTAGACATGGATAAGTAAACAAAAGAGCCAAGGCTTAGCACCAATCCACTACTAACAAATCAAGAATAGTCCTAATCATGGACCGCCATGGCAAAGTCAAGCATCTTTTTAAATGCTGTCTTTTTAAGTGACATTTATTTTTGTTGTCTCTCTTTGAAAATATAAATTTTTCTACCTATGGTAGACAAATTGCAGAAAAGATAATTGTCTTCTAGATTTCCCACTATTTTCATCTAGAAATTAACAATATAATATAAAAAGAAGGAAATATCAAGGTAGCAACTTGCTGTCAACTTTTCTTCATCCACCTAATTCCCTTTACTACCGAGAATTTTGGCATTCTCTTTCATAAGGTATACAAAAGTTTCTTATTAAATGCCAGCAGTTTCATGCTTTATAATATAACACTACCTTTCTAATAAAATGCCGAGGCTTTGAAACCAACCAAATGCATTCCTCAATATGTAAACCCTTTGAACCGTTTTCCATTTGTTATGAATACTACGCTAACACAAAAGAATACAAATAAAATACATATAGTACCGAGTCAACATTATAGAATTTGGATAAAGGTCGATTCTTGATGACAGCAGGCAACCAATATTGCTACAAGGTCAACCTTTAATTTTTTTTTCATCGAAAGCAAGATTTAAAGAGATCGAATTAGCCAGAGTTTCTTTCAATTAATACTCTAAAAGATAACAGACCACTTCAATGTCCATTAATTCAACCAAATTAGATTAAGTGTCTACACTATGTTAATAAAAGAAGAGATCGCCGGAGAAATAACGAACAGGAGGACAAAGAAGGGAAACTAACCTAGGCTGCGAACGGAAAGTAGACGGCGGCGGCGCAGGTAGTGGTGCAAATTTGCTACCGCGCAGTGCCCGACGCTCATCTTCGGTGAGAGATCCGAGAGCCTCTTCGGCTTCCGCCATTTTTGGCACCGCAAAATCCCTAAATATGTGTTCGTTGGACAAATGAGTCACCAGCCGCCACATTCAGCCTGCACCGCTCCTTTTGAGAGGTATAATCGGGACCGGCCACCCGCGAGCCGATCCGGCCACCCATTTTAAAATCTTTGTTTTTTTACATTTTCAAGCGTCTGGATTCATTAGTATTAATTTTTTTTGTTTTTTTTTTTATTTTATTTTGGGTATATTATATGTATTTAGGGTTTAAAATTTTAAGATTTAAGAGTTGGGTTATAATGGACTTGAATTAATAAGATTTTTTCTCTAGAGTTCATGCTTCCCTCTTGGATTATAATGTGCAAAATTAAAAATTTTATATGCTCACAGGGTATATTATTAGAGTTTAAGATTTTAGGATTTAGGGTTTGGGTTATAATGGGTTCAAACCAATAAGATTTTTCCTCTAAGGTTCAGGCTTCCCTCTTTGGTTATAGTGTTCAAGATAAAAAAATTGTATGTGCTCATGGGGTATAATGTTCATCTTTAAGGAAATGCCGATTTAAAAAAAAAAATTGAATCCAGGGCCTGGATGGTTATGGAGCATATGGGAGCGCGGTAAAAAGAATGTCGCGTACAGTGGTTGTGTAGGCTATTAATTTATTTATTTATATATATACATATATATAATTTTATTTATTGCAATTGATGGTATCCATAGATCGGAGTTACTCCCGAGTACCTGATCTCACTTCTTAACCTGTCTGTCTCCTTCCCTGAGCAGTCCTGACTCCACACTCTCCTGAGCACTCGACGTCTCTCAAGCACTTGGCATTCAATGATCCATTTGGGTTGGGAAGGTCACTCAAGATATGCACTTGACATTTGACTCGACATTTGACAACCTATTTAGACTCGGGAAGGTCACTCGAGATCTGCGCTCCCGAGCACTCGGCATCTCCCCGTTCTCCCGAGCACTCGATGTCTAGCGATGTCTCATTCAAACTCAGGAAGGCTAGGGAGTCTCCTTGCCCCAAGCACTCATTCTTAGTCCAACGATGTCTCATTCGGAATCAGAGACCTAGAAACTCGATAATCTACTCAATCAATCAAGTACTTGAATTCAACCTCCAACAATCTAGCACAAGACGACACATGGCCAATGACTCAACAATGTTAGACTTATGGTCTTACGGCTGTCACCCTTGTGTCATCATCGTCGATAATATTAAGTATATAGTCTAATGGTTGTCGCCCCTAGTGCCCTAATTACCTTTGTGTGGCCAGCTGGTGGACTACATGGAGATTCTCTTACGTCAGCTATATAGTATGATGATTTTTTTCACACACAGAGACAATTATTTCCCACCAGCAATCTCTCCGTTGTCTCTTGTTGGTGCAATTTTCCCTGTCAAAGTTGACCAGGGTGACTAAGTTTGAGTTGGATCAAGCTTGAGTCATGAGGGGTAAGTTTTGATATTTGACAAGATATAGGAAGATTGTTGGAGCAATCATCCCGGGTCAAGTTAACTCGTTTGACTAAGCTTGAGTTGGCTCAAGCTGAGGTTTCAATGTTTGACAGTATATGAAAATTACTTGTGCAATTGTCTATCTATGAGATTATCGAACAGAAGTCAAGTAGGTCAATGTTGACCGAATACTTGATGGGGCAAGTCCAACGAGAAGGTTAGCAGAAGAGGAAAATCCAAGTGGGTCTGTGTTGACCGGACACTTGGTATAGAAAGTCTTGGTGAGTGAAGCCAGACAGATGAGAAGTTCCGGTGAGTGAAGTCAGGCAACGAAAATCCTAGTGAGTGAAGCTAGGTGATGAAAATCTAAGTGAGTGAAGCCTGGTAAAAGCCTTGGTGAGTGAAGTCAGGTAGTTGGAAAATCTAGGTGAGTGAAGTCTGATGAAAGTCCTAGTGAGTGAAGCCAGGTAGTGAGAAAATCCAATCCTAGTGAGTGAAGTCTAGTGAAAAACCTAGCGAGTGAAGCCAGGTAGTGAGAAAATCCAATCCTAGTAAGTGAAGTCTGGTGAAAGACCTAGCGAGTGAAGCTAGGCAGTGTGAAAGTCCTGGTGAGTGAAGTCAAGCATTGGAAATCTAAGTGGGTCGAGGTTAACCGGACACTTGGTATTTAGTAAGTCCAAGTGGGTCAAAGTGACCAGACACTTGGCACGAGACAGTAAATCCAAGTACGTCAAGGTTGACCAGACACTTGGCATGTAGAAAAAAATCCAAGTGGGTCAAAGGATTGATCAGACACTTGGTGATGAAGTCCTAACAGGTCAAGCTTGACCGAATACTA
>JBAMIE010000049.1:943136-955596 GCA_037177295.1 Kaempferia parviflora | reverse complement strand
TCCTATCTTAACAATTGTTTCATTAATTTTAATATTATTAAACTTAAATTTCATATATTCTATCTTTGCTTTACTAAGCCTAGAATCTTTTACTTCTAATGTTCTCCGCCAAAATTCTAATTTAGCATTTACACCTTCACGTGTCTCATCTACCAAAATAATATCATCTACAAACAATGATACAGTGCCTTGAATATATCTACCGAGTTCGCTCATAATTAATATAAAAAGATAGGGATTTAGAATTGACCCTAGATGTAATCCTATTTTTATTAGAAATTGTCATTCATTCTGCCCGAAATATTCACTCTGGTTGTTAAATCCTCGTATATATTCTTAATTAGTTCAATATAAATTACGCTAACACCTCTCTTCTCTATAATTCTCCATATAATATCTCTTGTAACTCTATCAAAGTTTTGTCTAAATCAATGAATATCATACGTAGATCTTGTTTTTGCTCCGATACTTTTCAATTAATTGTCTGAGAAGATGAATAACTTCTATTATCGACCTTCTAAGCACCAAATTGATTTTCGACTGTGGTCTCCTTAATCTTTTCAATTGCTCTTTTCTAATGTTTATGATATGACTCATTAGTTTAAAACCATTAATTAGGTTTTTTTTCATTTTCAATATCATGTTTAATAATTTTAAGTTATTCAATACCTTGTTTCCTAGGCACTTTCATATCTTTACCAGAATATTATCTGGACGAATGACTTTGCTATTGTGCATTCCATTTAAACCTTGTTCCAAGTTAACTAAACCTTTATTAAATAGTTGATAAAAAATCACTGCTCTTTTATTTCTCCATCGTTTACTAATACCCTATTACGTTCATCTTTAATATATTTAATTTGGATAAGATCTCTTATCTTCCTTTCTCTTATTTTAGTTATTATATAAATGCCTCTTTTCCTTCTTTTGTATCTAATTTTTGATATAATCATTCAAAAGTGTCTTCTTTTACTTCATTCATTACTTTTTTTAATCTCTTTCTTGGCTATTGTATATTTTTCTAAGTTTCTCAATATTACAAATATATAATTCCTTATAAGTTGTTCATTTGACTTTCACTTTTTTTTTTTTTTTGTACTTTCTCATTCCACCACCAAAATTCCTTGGTGTGCATACACGCTTAACTAGTATTTTCAACTTTGATATTATCTTATCTCATGTCATATTAGAGTCACCGTATATATCATATAATGCTTGTACTCATATATTCTCCTTAAATATATTTTGCTTTCTATCATTATAAGAGTCTTATATATTTTTCTTCTATTAATACTATGCTTGAAGTGTATATCCAACACTAC
Source organism: Kaempferia parviflora (assembly GCA_037177295.1). Lineage (NCBI taxonomy): Eukaryota > Viridiplantae > Streptophyta > Magnoliopsida > Zingiberales > Zingiberaceae > Kaempferia > Kaempferia parviflora. The sequence goes on along the minus strand of JBAMIE010000049.1, from coordinate 954,274 downwards.
TAACCTATGTTAGATAGTTAAAATTTCTCTAGGGATAACCTTACAATTTTTACAAATCTTTCTATCCCTCTTTCTAACCATAATAAAGTTAATTTGCGATTTATTATTTATATATTTGTACGTGAAAGTGTTATTTTCTTTTCTTAAAAAATATACTAGCTAATATAAGGTCATATACTATCGTAAAATCTAATATAATTTTCCTTGTTCATTTCTCGTTCCAAACTCACAACTCTCATGTACCCTCTCATATTCCTCATTTTTCACTCTAGCATGTTCATCTAGATCACCTCCTATTAAAATTATTTCATTTAGTATAATATTTTATAATACTTAATCTAGATCGTCTCCAAACCTTGATTTGGTAGCTTCAGCAAATTCTACTTGAGATGTATATATGCTAATTATGTTCATAATTTCTTTCTCCACTACTATCTTAAGAGATTAATTCTATCCCGTTCTTTAATTACTCAATTTTATCATTTAACGAACTAACTACCGCAGTACTCACTCAATTTCATATTTCATTCTTTCATGTATCAAAACTTAAAATCCGAGTTTAGTATCATCTTTGTCTTCTTCCCTACCCATTTTGTCAATTGTACACACAAAATACTAATTCTTCTCCTAATCATCGCATTTACAAGTGAGGATTCTTATGTTCCAAGTTTCAAGTCTTAGATTATTAGTTTTTCTATAATATTTGTTCTTATCCAACCTATGGTACGAGAAGAAACATGGTAGCGGTGGCGAATTGAAAGTCGAACGAGGAAGGAGATGAAACAAAAGACGACGTTGTCTGTAGCAAGTAATATCAAGTTTCGGTAATTCAACGGAACAATATGTTTTAACCATTTGACCGGCAGAGATTTCAAACTATAAAATTCAGAGACATGAGCTTAGACGTCTCAAAATATTCTTGTAGTTTTTACTATCTTCAATGGACTTGGAATAAACCTCAGTATGTCTTCTTTCAGCTATGTAGGAGAAAAGATCTTTGGATATGCTAAGCATGGTTTACCTACTAATCACGTAGCTGGTATTCCATTTGGGACTTGGATAGCTGCCTAGAGCCTTTTGAACCAGTGATAAAGAAGATTCCTAGACTTTGACTTTAACTAAGAGTGTACTTAGACTACTTACCAAGCTAGTGTATAGAACTCCTTCACCTAGAACTGCATTACTGCTGTTCAACATTGTATGCAAAAGATAGATTTGGGTCATCTGGATGCAAAGAAACAAAATCATTCTCAAAAGTATAACGAACCCAAGTACCTCGCTCAAATGTTGGATGCCCAGAATACAATGTTGGGTGGACTGTGCATCTTGTAGATGTTCATATAATGCTGTATTGTGTAATTTGAATAGGTTGGTTACATACAAGTGTGCAAATCATGTTTAAGTGATATTATTTGGTTATACGGGGATAGGTGGTGGTTTATACTTCTTGGTTGATAGCAGTCTCCACCATTCCTTTGGCATTCCATGTTTCGAGGCTAGGACCTTCTTGCATCAGTATTCTATTTCTCGTATTTCTTTCTTTTCTAATTTGTGGATTTAGAAAGTAAATCTTGTATTTGTGGAAATATATCACTTATAAATAAATACATTTTGGCAAGCTTAGGTCACCAATTATCTTTATTATTTTCAAAAAGAAAAAGAAAGAGATGTAGCAACAACACTTACATGAAGATAACTGTTAATTGAACCATCTTTTAGAATATCAGGAAGATAACTGATCAACCTTTCACATGCCCTGCAAATGAACAAATTAATTTGGTTGATTAGCATGTGTGACATTTTAGACAAACTATAAACTGGGATAAAACTTTCAATAAGCACAAACTTATTGAAGAAAAGAGGTTTTAATCTTGGACATCCAAAAGCACCTTTCTACCAGTAAAAAGCATGCCTAACAAAGCATACCTTTGGTGCTCTGAAAGCCTGAGGTAACAACGAATTATATGCTTCAGTAATCTCACTGATGGTCTTTCAGCAAGGGATGTGACCATGGATCCAAGGACTTGGCCTACAGCGTAAAATCGTTCTGAAGTCGCACAAATGTAGCTGAGCCCCACATCATCCAACAATATCTTCTGGACAATAAAAGTTGCAACCTACAAAAACGACAAGATACCAAATTGAACTGAGATTTCACAAATACTTCCAATTTAGATAAGCGCATTACAAGTTACCGAATAAATACTGAAAATCTTGCATCTTCGTCATAAAATTCATAATAGAAGATAGAACAACACATTTATCCAATGGACATGTATGCACATAAGTTCAATACACGCATTCTACATAAACATGTACACAAGATAAAACATTAATAAAATTGAATGATATTGTTTCATAAAATACATGTAAAAAAACAAATAAGTACAATGTTTAGTTCCAACATGTCGGCCTCATGCCTAGGTATTGTGAATCATACCCCTAATCAACCCTAATCCTATCCCTAATAAACCCTACCAAACAGCATATTAATAACTTTTTGAACACAATGTTAATCCTATCACCCCTACCAAACGGAGCCTTCAATGTTTTTTTAGTATTCATATACTTCTTAAATGTACACGAAGTGGAAACATAACATTCCCTTAGTACAAAAAGAAAAAAAAAACAATGTAACAAAAACATGCAGAGGTAACAGTAATTTGTCACATTTCTTTGATAAGAATAGGTTATAACTTGGATCACATACAGTTTTTGAGAGTTCACTACCCATCTCCATTGTGCGCAGACACAATGGAATTATCTCTGTTCGGAGAAGAAATCCGATGACCTCAGTTTCATCTACCTGCAATTGAGATAGTTAATAAGTTCATAACTTAACTAAACACAAATGCAAATATAATGCAAAAAATTCAAGGCTATCAAAGGTACTCATCTTGTTCTGAAACAGAAAACATAGGTGGCGTGAAAATAGAAGGTACCTTCACAAGAGCGCCGATAACTCCCAAGCTGGTCAACCTTAGATACTCGAATGGCCTAGTTTTACTAGTTGTATTCAAGAAGGGATACAAGTACAAAGGTATATGTGCTGCAAAATGAGTGGACAAACATGAGTCATAAGACAATATCTAACTAAAGTTAAACTAAAATACGCAAAAGAGAGATGACTTTTTGATGGGGTATAATTAAAGTTAAACTAAAATATGCAAAAGAGAGATGGCTTTTTGATGGGGCACAACTAAAGTTAAACTAAAACATGAGCCATAAGACAATATCTAACACGAGTCACTTTTGAGTTTAACAAGCTTAAGTTTGATTGTTTGAACTAATATTATTGGTATAGACTTGTAGACATCTTTACTTATCTTTCTTAAATCATTCAATGTGAATTTTGATTAAATCATTCATAGAACAGACACAGGACTGTGGAACTTCTACCTTGATGTAAGTTATCAACTTTGAAGATCAGCTGTAGATAACTCATGTATTGTATCATTTTGGATAGACAAATGTTCAGATAAATGATAGTGTCTATGAAAGATTTGTTCCCTTCAAAGCATAGCTAATTGAGTCAATTTATACTTAGTAATTTAGTAATGTGTTTGGATCAAGTCTCATCAGCTTCCAAGTTGAACAAATGCAATGCTAAATGGAAAGAGGAACGAGAAGGATTCAGATAGCTTTATAATTACGTCTTAGGGTTCTAGGGTGAACTATAGGTTTGTTGGGGATGATCTAGAAGAGACATCGTAGATATCTACCCTTTCGATTGAAGGTAGGGTAACCTAGCTAGTTGATAGGTTAACATATATATTTGAAGGTAGGTCAATCTAAGAAGCACATCCTAGAAGACAAATCCTTTTTTTGAAATTGACCTGGTAGGTCAACCTAGGCCTTTTGTTAGGTCAACCTAAGTAATAGAATTTGCAGAGCTAACTTTTATTTGAAAGTAGGTCAACCAAAGGCTGGCTGTGGCAACCAAAGCACTTATTAGATTGGCCTAATATTGAATCATTCTTTAGGTAGGTTGGCCTGATCTTTATTTAGGATAACTAAGTTCGTTCTGCAAACTACTTGTTGTGACCATTCAAACCATAATTTAAAAGATATTTGGTTGTCATTTGGTATTATAACACTTGCAAAAACATGGTAAAGATAATCAAGGAGCTAGAAAGTCTCAATTAAAGGTTTGAGCTCTGCTAGTAGCACTTCTTCGCCAAGGGATAGATTTCAATCTATAAGGTGAGATAGATGAGTTATTTACTCTTTGTACTCAGTTCTTATCTTTTGGGAGTTTGATTGTTTGGGCTTAAGTGGTAGTGAGGGCTATGGGAATGCTACGCTGCAAGACTTGGTGCAGCTGCTTGAGCAAATGGAGCTAAAGGGAATTGGGTAATCTAGTCTAGAATGATGATTGTTTTTTGAAGTGGTCGCCATTTGTTCGAAGAGATGATTGTTGTTGCACATTCTGTAGAACATTGACGCAAGTCTCGAATGCTTCTAAAGTCTCTTTTCATGTATTCCAACTCTCCTTTTAGACCTTAAAATAAGTGTTGGTCCTATAATAATGATCCATATTGCCAGGATGTCCAAGTGGATCTAACATGTACTTGATGATTTCAACTATTAGCTAAACTATTTAGACACATGTTAGATTTTCATTAGCTAAACATATACAAGATGGATTAAAATGTTGTTCCCACCATTGATTATCTAAAAGTACACTTATCGCATATCCAAGTACCTTTAGAATTAATGGACAATTGTAACAATATCAATTACATCTATTAATTTATATGAAGTGGATTTTGATGCAAAATCCTTATTGATTTTCTCTTATTATTCATAATCTTGATATTCTATAAAATTATCAGTCTTGAGTTGTGCCGCTTATGATTTTTGTCATTCCGGGGAGCGAAACCGGCATTGGAAGCTTCCCAATTTTGTGTGTCAACCGTCCGTTACGCGACTGCGTTGCGCGTAGCCGGACACTTCCAGTGCAGCTCTGCGGGAGCTTCCAGTGTCGTTGGAAGCGTCACGGGACGCTTCTGGCGGTGCCGGAAGCATCGCCTGTTCTATCAAAGGCGTCGTCCGACGCTTCCGACACCACAGGAGGCGTCCCACGATGCTTCCAATAGCACCGTAAGCGCGCGGGTGATTGTCGTGGATTTCACTTTGCAAAATATTTATTTAATTTAAACAATTCCCAAATAAGTGTGATATTCTAAAGAGGTTTTTTAAACCGTAAATAATCTCAATAAAATATATAAAAAATATTTAATTATTTTTTAAAAAAAATATTAATTTTATTAATTAATATTATGAAATTTAATGTTTTAAATTTCATTTAAAAATTCTAAAAAATTCTTTAAAAATTAAAAATATTTTAAATATTTTTAAAAAAATCTAATAAATTAAATTTATATTCTGATATTTATTATTATTATATATACTTTTTACTGTTTAAATATTTAATTAATATTCTGATTTTTTTACTATTTTAAATATATATTATTTAAATTAATAATTAAATAAATAAATAAATAGTTAATTTATATAATATAGTATTTTTATATTAATTTATATAATTATGATTATTTAATCTGAGCTTCGGAGAACTAAAGAGTTAACCTCAATCCTTCGATCAAATTCACACATCTTTTAGTATTATTAAGGTAATAATATATTATGATATATTAATTTTAATTCGAGTCATTAATAGATCAATTTTCTTTTAAAAAATAATGTTTAATTATTTTTTTAACAATATTAAGTTGTTCAATAATAGAGAACTTATATAAAATCAATATATAACTTATTTTTAAATTATACACAATAATCATATTTATCTAATAATTACTATATATAAATAAAAAAATACTGAACTATATCAACAGGACACGATATGATACAGTATCATTCGGCAAGGGTCGAGATTTTAAACCTTGATTCCCACTTTATTCCAGTTGAAGTTTCCTAGTGCCACTTTGGTAAAATGTCCATTTCTTCTAATTCCATCTTGCAGCTCTACTCCTTTATCAATGATCCCAAATACACCTTGATATACATGGCCACACATGCACAACCTTCAGATGAACTGCACTCACTTTGGCAGAACTGCTTTCATTAACAAATTAAATCTTGAATTTGGCAGATTTGTATCTAACTAGGTGGAATTACTGTGTCTAGGTTATTCTATACTTGTCCTGATGGCACAATTAAAACTCCCAAAACCTTACATGCTCCAGCTAGCAAAAGCCAAACAATGAGGTCATAGACCCAAGTCTTCCACCATCACAAAGACCAAACTGGAAATCACATATTTGTTGGTGCAATCATGCATATGATGTTGATATTTGGGCAATGTTTACATTAGACATGTTATTTGTCTCACATGAACGTTAAGTGTACAGGCAAGGAAGAAAGTTCTAACGGGGATCACTAGGATCAGACATTATGCCAAAGAAGTCCCAGCTTATCAATGAACGAATGCTAGGCAAAAAAAAAAAATCCTGCAAGTCAAGGATCGGACGCCAAGTAAAAGAAGCCCGAACAAGTCGAAGACCGAACACTAAGCAAAGGAAATTCCAATGAATCACTAAGATAGGTGCATGAAGTCCCGGCGACAAGGACCAGCCCATAAACACGAGTAAGTCATGGAAATGAGGAGCTTCTTGGCAAGGAGAAAGTCTCGGAGGTCTTGAAAACCTCTAACACCAAGGTCAAGTCAACATGGAAGTGCTAGTACTTTAGAAGAACAAAGGCATGCATGAACTCAAGCTAGACGCAGCTAGAAACAGCATACCATTCTATTGAAATTTGATATCAATCTATTGGAGGACCAGTCGACTAGGCACCAAACAAAATCTAACATAATGTTTCTATTCATTCTGATTTTGGGGGTAGTCCATTGCTAGGCATCAATTGATTATTGTGACTTGAATAGTCAACTGATGATCCCAAAAGTACTAACCTAATTTACTATGGGAGCAAAAGGTGATATTGGTCACCCCAAGCGGCCCGGTTTCGTCGATCCCATCACAAGATACATTATTCCCTAACCTAATTTACTATTGATGCTAAAAAAGTTACAGCCAATCATCAAATCACTTACAAAAAATCGACCAATGAGGCTTGACTCATCAATTGCCAACCTAGAAAGCTGATTTCGAAGATAGAGACGAAAGTTACGGGTTTGTTTATCTATATAATGGAGCAAGGTAGCTTGGGAAAGCATGTGGGAAATGTTTACTCTTGAATCCTTGATTCCCTAAGTGCTCAATGCTTCCAATATTTCTTCTTATAATTGTGTTGCCTTACAAGGTTCCTTAGTGCTCAAAATTCTGTCTTGTGAGAGGGAAATGTAAGAAAGATCTCTCCACCTTTAGTTGCTTACTAAGGAGACCACTCTCTATTTCTGAATTAATTGCAATAATTTCACATTCATTATTGTTGTTTCCAATACAACTAACTTTGTCTTGTTGAAAGATTGATCAAGAATTCATCCCTACCCTCTCCTTGATCCTATAATATCATATACCAAATTGCTTCTTTTTTTTTTTTTTTGCACGCCCCTTCCCAAATAGACAATTTTATGCTCCTCTGTCTATCTGCATAATTATTTTCAAGAGTTGTTTATGCTAGGATTGAATGGTTGGAACTTAACCATATACCAATTCTCCATAACTCCTAGAACAACTTGATAGCCTTCTGAATAGAGGTCATATTCTATGCAGAAGAGATTGATTAGATTTCCCCGAGGGATAGTCCACTTCCCAACATAGACAGATGAAAATCCAAAACGTAAAAGTATCATCATAGCTTGAAACCTCTTATCGTGTCCCGAGAAATAGTCGAAATTGCATCATTCTAGTAAATCATCAAAACTTGATACCACTCGGCGCCAAAGTTTAAAATGTCGAGTTGTGTCGTTGTTTCTATCTTTAACAAGAAAAATATTATTCGAGTATTGTCAACACTCCAATGTATAGCGTCAATGATAGATTGGAGGTTAAAGGAGGAATAAAATAAACCAAAAGAATGAAATATTGTATGTGCTCCCTCTCCTTATTCTCCTTCGTCTCTTCCAACAGCAGCAAGCCCTTCACTTCTTCTCTTCTCTAAAGCAGCCCCAATCCTTCCTTTTATCTCCTCCCTGTTTTTCCAGGCGGCCAACAACAACCCTCTTCTCTCTTCTTGTTTTTCAGCAACAAGAGTAAACAGTCTCCTTTCCATCTTCCACCAACAGCAGTAACAGCAGCAGCAGATTTTTCCTTTCCTCGCCTCCACCAATTCCAACCACCAATATTAGCAACCGCCAAAGCCCACCAAAGTTAGCCAAGGCTACTGGTGAAGAGGGAAACCATTTCCTTTTTATTTCCGGTAAGCAAGAACGATCTTTTATTCCCTTAGTTCCAGCCAACATCAGTACCTTGTCTTCCTTAATATATGCCAACAGTGATGGAGTTAAAGATGGAGATCAAGTTGCGACTCAAAAAGCTAATGATGGGAATCAAGCTAAGGTCATGGCAGAAAAGGAGCATCACACTCTAAATGTTGTTGATGATCCATTATGCATTAATGGAGGCCCAATTATAAGGGCTAAGGCTAAAAAGATGGAGGAAGCACTTAATGTCATATAATTGATGATGCTAAGGCAAAGCTACAATTGAAGCAGATTTGACCAAGAGCCAGTGCTTAAATGAGCTTAATTAGTCTCTTAAATTCATGCCTACGTAGTAGGGACAATTTGATTTGTAGGTTATATTTCTACCTTTATTTAGATTGTAATGGTGACTTAGGAGTTTTAGGTCACCTTATAGATATAAATATACGGGGGTGGCAGCCACACAACTTTTGACTTATTTCAATCTAAAGCATAGTAGGGCTCTAACTTGTTGGTTCTATTGAATTAGAACTTATCAAGGCATCCCCTTGTGGCATTCAAAGACTCCCAATGTTACGTCGTCTTCCATATCCTATACTAAGGTTCGTGTTTCCTTAAGCATTAGTCGAGGTTCTTTTCATCTATCTTATTGATTTAGACTTTCTTTATTTTTTCCTTCAATTAATTGTGGGTTCATGAAACTTTTCCTTTTTGCACTTGAATCTTTATCTATTTTGTTCATCTTTTGATACTTATTGTTATTATTCCAATATTAGCAAGTCTTATTTGCTCTGATGCTATCCAGAAAAAGAAAGAAAGAAAGAAAGAAAGAAAGAAAGAAAGAAAAAAAAGAGAGAAAGAAAAAAAAATGTGATTTCCGGCAAAAAAGAGAGAAAAGGAAAAAAATGAAGTGGAGGCCAAAATTTAGAAGAAAAAAAAAGGAAAAGCAACAAAAGAGGGAGTAGAAATAGACTTATTTTGTTATTTCTATACTTGCATTTTCTTCTAATACCCTTTATCTTTCAATTTCACATTTCCTTTATGTTCTGCCTAGCAAATTTCCTTTCAGTATGTATTTCAAGTATTTCCAACTTTCAATTCCGTAGTTCCTTTTAAAGTTCAGCCTAGATTCAATTTTGGCATCTGCCTAGATTCAATTCTAACACCTGTCTAGATTAAATTCTGACAAATTTCTTTAAGTACTACTTTCGAGTATCTTTATCATTTAATTCTGCATTCGCTAAAATTTTTCCTAGATTTAATTATGGCATCTGCCTAGATTCAATTCGCAAAAATTTTTTCAACACTAAATTCAAGTTTATCAATTTTATTTTTCTTCTTTCAATTCCTATCCTTATCCTAATCATTATTCTCTGCCCTTAAAAATTTCAATTAGTCAGTGAACGCTTACAAGGATTAGCCTCAATTATAAGTTCCTTAAAGAGCTAACCTTAGAGAGTTTGAGTGATTGAGCGGCAATAGATTGCTTTAACGGCGACAAATGGAGAAGATCAAGGCTTGGAGAATTACTTGAACAATGTACCTTGAGACGACACTTGGAATGCATGAAGATCAAATTTGCTCAGATCTTAGATAGAATGGAGAGCAAAGATGACAAAATTGCAAGATTACAAAGCAGTCAACTTACTTGAGTTTTTATGCCAAAGCTAGCTAGACAACATAGCCGTGATGAGAATGATAATGGGCATGGTGATCATGCTTCAAGTGACAGATTTGGTCATGGGACAGTTGGAGGTCAAAGAGGAAGGTCACGTGATCATATTGATAGAAACTTGAGAAATATCAAGATGAAGATTCATTTACTTCAAGGAATAAGTGATCTAGAAGCATATTTGGAGTGGGATAAGAAAATGGAACTAGTGTTTGATTGCCACAACTACTCTGAAGAGAAGAGGATAAAATTTCTTGCCGTTGAGTTTATTGATTATGCTATTATTTGGTGGGATTAAATTGTTCCAAGTAGGAGAAAAAATCAAGAAAGACCCGTTGACACTTGGGAGGAGATGAAATTTATTATGAGAGAGGTTCATTCCATCACATTACTATCTAAATTTGTAACAACGGCTATAAGGTCTAACCCAAGGGTCTAAGAGTGTGCAGAAATACTACAAAGAGATGGAGATTGCCATGATTCGAGGAGTTGCAACCATGAATCAAGCAACCATGGCACGATTTTTATAAGGCATGAATCAAGAAATTGCAAATGTCGTGGAGTTGCAACATTATGTGGAGCTTGAGAATTTAGTGCATATGCCCATAAAGGTTGAAAGGCAACTCAGAAGGAAGGATTCAAGCATGGACAGAGTTATAGTTCATCCACTTGGAAATCTAACTAGTGCAAAAGATATGATAAAGTTGCATCAAAAAGTAAGACAGAATTTTCTAAGAATAAGGATGCAAGTTCTACTTTGATCAAAGGAAAAGGACCTATCCTATCTTTGAGAAATAGAGAAATTAAATGTTTTAAATGCTTGGGAAGGGGGCATATTGCATCACAATGTCCAAACAAAAGGGTTATGATTTTGAGAGAAAATTATAATATTGAAATTTAGAGTGAGTCAGATGATGATAGTGAATTGCCATCATTGATGGAAAGTGATGGAGAGAAGTATCTAGTTGAAGGTGAAGCCCTTGTCCAATGTTCTAAAAATCGACCTAGGCGGCTGCCTAAGTACCCTAGGTGCTAGGCGCTAGCCATCCGCACCAAAAACATGCTAGTAGGCCAGCCTAGGCGGCCTTAGCGGGATTAGGCGGCCTACGCTGAATTAGG
>JBAMIE010000049.1:785695-800307 GCA_037177295.1 Kaempferia parviflora | reverse complement strand
AAAAAAAAAAAAAAAAAAAAAAAAAAAAAGTGAGGTTAGTCACACGTGTCATCAACTCATCCTTGTCTAGGTCCACTGACATCTTCAATGAAGCATTATTTCAGTTGTTGCTTGATCAGTGAGGATGAGTACCTTGACTTGCAGAAGAAATGGTCCCTGAATGAGTACATATATCAAGATATTGTTTAAGACTTGTAGCTTTCTCTAGATCAAGTACTTGTAGTTTTCACAAGATCCTTTTAACTTTAGCACAAAAAATAAACCCATATTTTTTTTCCCAACCAAGGAAATGCGGCTTCCATGTGTGGCCTATTGCATATTTGTTTGCACAACGACCACTTGTGAAATCATCAAAAATATTCTCATCCATTAAAGTTTCCCCATGTCAATCCAAATTTTGCAGATCCATTTACCCATCATTCATGTTCTAGCTGACTCCATGTCTCACATTTCCCTGTAGGGGAGTTTGTACTGGATTGCCCAATGGTTAGGGATAAAGCCACAAGGGCTTTAGTGTCTGAAAGCAAAATAAACATAAAGGACAAAAAGCAAAAGGAAGATTGAAAGCTTGCAGCAGAAAGAAACAGCAATTGATTGATTACTTCCTTGTTTCTTTGTGCTAATCTAAATCAGCAAGGATGAGTTGCAGAAGCAAACAAGTCTTAATCTGACCACCAAAAAAATAAAAAATAAAAGCTGATAATCAAGAAAAACATTAGAAAAAAGGATGAAAAAAGCAAACAAGTTTTACTCTTTTAAAATCCTATCATAATCTTGACTTTGACTGTTTGGTTTTGGGCAATATCAGAATAATTTTTCCGAACTGACCTCAACCATCCCAAATTTGCAGTGCTCCATTTTGAGCTTATGAACCTGATGCTAAATTTGAAGACCTTTCATCTGTATTTTTCACATGTTATAATTCCGATGATTTTTCATTTTTGAAAATGCATTTAAACCAATGTCCAAACAAAACGAAGGCACGTCATGTTTGTCATCATCAAGCACAGACACTTTTGGCTGAGACTTTTCTGATTCAATTAAAAAGAAAGTGAGATCCACAATTATGAACTGGTGTGACCTTAATCCACATTACCTCTCTAATACCAGTGGGCCTTAGATTGAGTAACAAACAAACAAAAAAAACTACTGTCAAATCAAAGCATTTGCTTTTTGTGGAGAGGGTGTATAAACTCTACCAAGCAAAGTCAAGATTCTCATACAGATGTGTCTTTTACTGGCGTCTTTCTTTTCTTTTTTCACATTTTCCCTTTGTCCTCTTGCTGTAGTACTCCCCTCAGCACTTGAGTCATCCTTCACATCCCCACCACCATGATGATTAATTTCCTAACCATAGTAGAATCAAATCTTCACCTTCTAAATTACCACAAGATGTGCATATCTCTCCGGAGTCAAATCTATTTCAATATCATGTTTTTGGCATTTTGCCAATCACCTTCTCTACAATGTTGTGGTTTACTTCCATTTAAAAATAAACAATAATACAAAGTGGAAGAGGAACAACAGTCAAAAGTGATTATGACATAGGATATTGCCATCCAAACATACCATGATCAAATTGTGTTCTAATTAGCGAACAAATCATGCAAGCTTCATAAAAAGGAAGTAACTTTCCATGATAGAAGATAATAAATCAACAGGGAAAACTGGGAACCAACTGGAAAAGAAAAATCAGTAAAGAGCAGCAGAATCAAAAACCTACCTCAAAAGGATGAAAGGAAAGTGGCGGTGAGCAAACAAAACACCACTCCCAAAATCTTGAGCAGAATTTTTAAAGCAAAAAGGAGACGACCAGGGGCAAATACCTCACCATCCACCACAAACATTGCTTTGAAAAAATTAAACCCATCCTTCCCCACCATTGAAAGACTACATGATTATACAAAGACAAAGAAGACCTGCCTTTTAAAAGCCCGTTCTCTGAACTCTTTTCTCTCAGTGGCTCCCCTCGTAATATGTTACTGGCCTCGGGGTCGAAGAGCAGACCTCTGTCCTTCCTCCGGCCGCCCGAAAGCTGCGCAAGAACTCATACAGATAAGGCCAACGACCGTCCGCATCAGGATCACTATGAAACTCTAAATCTCACCGTTGAGCATCCGCCGAACGCATCCAGAGCGCACGTGTAGCGAGTTCGTGGGGCGGTAGGTTTTTTTTTTCTCGAAAGATCCGACGGCTGGGATTAGTTGATAGACTAAGGTGACTATTTTCTCTTTGGATCGATTAGCTCAATTTTGTACTCGCAAGTTCAACAAATAGGAAGACGGGTAGTATTTCGGGGAGGATTTTAATTTTTTACTTGCCTAGTGTCGGGTATAAAGGGTGATGTGGTTTTCCATTTTTGCCCTCATAGGGGAGGAATGATGGCAGCCGACGTTTTAAGCAGAGTGACTCTCCCGAGGAAGGGCTCTTCCTCCTCAACGTTCTCCCTTCGCACTCTGAGGCGGCTCGGGAAGCTTCCCTGGTGCATAAGCTCGTCGATGGTGACCAGCGAGCAGCGGTGAAGGAGGAGGAGGAGAGGAAGGCGGCCGGAATGGAAGGAAGAGGGGCGGCGGGGTGCGGAGCATGCAGGTCGGGTGGGGCTCGTGCTGTGGAAGCTAGGGAGGCTAAGGTCGCGGAAATGGCGTAGCTTTGACGTCTCTGTTTCTCTAACTAGCTATTGCTTTGATTCTCTCCCTCTCCATTTTGCTTTCCCGTTGCGGCGAAGTTGGGATCTTCGTTTTCTGTTCGATCGGAGTGCGCTCATTGGGTTCGTCTTCATGGGGCTGCCGCTGAGGGAGGCGTTGAGGCAACTGTGCGTTGACACTGAGTGGTCCTACGCTGTTTTCTGGAAGGCGTCCGTCTTCCGGAGCCGAATGTAAGCAAGATGTCTCGATTACTTTCCGTTGTATTATTTCGCCGGATATGATTTGCCGGAGATAGGACTGGCTTGTTAACTTGGCTAGGTAAATCTCGGCAAATAAAGAAAGGTTTCTGATTTAGTTTATCTTTTTTACGTGATGATGAGTTGTATCTAACCTACTGATGGGATAGATGTGGAGAATAAGTTCTTGTTTAGTTGAAGACACTTTTTTATGGTAACATACTATGCTTCTTTGGTTCTCTTTCCCTTTTTATTTGCATATAGAAATATATAAGATTTGTAAGGTAGGAGAAACCGGAAAGGTGTTATCTTAATTCTTAATGCTCGGTCTTTCTTGGATGTTGCTTTGATAATTTGATCTTTTATGTGATGCTTGTGATCTTGTTCTTTCTGCTGTGATTTCAGAATAAGTGGAAGTTTGTGGCTCTTTTGATCCTTCTCTTTAAGTATTTGAATTAAATATTAAAGCATTCTTTTATGGAGACCGTTGTGAAATTTCACAGGCATTTAATCTGGGAAGATGGATACTATAACAAGAAGTCAAACATTTCAAGCTTCAAAGTCTCAAATTTGCCTCCCAAGCAAGACGCTTTGGCCATCAAAAGTAATTGCTCTGAGCTAGGCTCTGAAGCAGATGATGCAATACAAGTTCTGGTCGAGAAGATTATGGCATCCCAGGTCCATTTTGTTGGAGATGGGTGTGTGTATTTGCATCTGGTCATTCTTGATATTCATATTTTCTTTAAAATCCCCCTATACATATTTCTGATTGTGTCTCCTTTTGTATATTTCAGGTTTGTTGGGCAAGCTGCTTCATCAGGAAAATATGTGTGGATCAGAAGAGATAGATTTGATTCCATATCTAAGGTATATATCCTGATATCTTATTCTATAGTCAAATTTAACATATAAATTTAAATTATTTCTATGATGCACATTTTCTTTTTGGAAACATTCTTATTCAACACTGGTTGTTTAGGCAGCATTAACATATAAGACTATCTTTATGACCTCACTGATATCAAATCTTTCCTGTAAACTTGTATCATTGTGTTCTTAACTAATAAGGCAACTACCCACAAGTATACATCTGGTTGATTGGTTGGGACGTGGATTTTGTTGTTTGTTGTAGGCTATTTGTTTACCTGTTCGACCCTTGAAGATGACCTACTAAGATAGCACAAGCAATCTGTTATGACTTCTATGATACATGATTTAGGCTCCAACAATTTTGATCTGAAATCTGAATCAGATTATCCTTAATCTGTTTGACATTTGTCTGTTTAGTATATGCAAACATCTCAATAAAATTCTTCTCTAGTGCCTTCATGACTGGTATATTCACTCTGTGGCCAATGTATGTGTTAGATGGTTAATGATGTGTCCATAAATAAGTATTCATGTCAGATCTATGACTACCTGTCTACCTCAGTAGATTGCTTTATCTAACCTTGATTAAGCACCTAAACTTTTAAATTTGTTTTTTTTGGAGCTGTTTCCTTTTGAATGTAATGGCTTTTATGTATCCTAATTGATGTTATTTCATTCTACAAGGGTCTAGCTGAGTTGAACTGCCAGATTGCAGCTGGTATGCAGGTCAGCTGTTCATCTTGATTTTTTTTATTCGCGTCAGCCACTGTTCTTCTAAAATATAATTCTTACTTTATGTTAATTTTGTTATTCTTAACTGAATTCGGATGAGTTGATTGCACTGCAGACCATTTTAGTCGTTCCTGTACTTCCATATGGTGTTATACAACTTGGTTCTACTCAAACGGTATGCTTATTCCCATCATACTATTTTGGTATCCTATTTCTAACTTGATTTATCTTGTGCATTTGTCTTATTGCCTCAATTTGCAAGCATTTCTAAAATTAGTTAAAGTATGAACTATGGTGTTGCAACTTGCAGGTTCTGATATGTGTATCCATATTGCAGGTTACTGAAAATATTGGATTCATTTATCATTTAAAAAGTTTGTTTACAAAGCTAAATTATGGTTCAAATGGTCTTGTATCTGATAGTACCCAGAAATCTTTGCCAGAAGAATGTCAAATATATACTTCATCCGGGTCAACTTTTTGCTCCCAAACTACAAATGCTTGTCTTAATATGGATGACAGGTTAAATGCCACTTCTGATTGTTGCAATCCTGAGTTCCTCAAGTCCACTGCTCCAAGATCCTTCTCTGAATATGTTTCCTTAGTGTCATCTCAATTCAATAGAATGAAACCTAATGTTTCTAAATTAGTGCCAACCAAACAGACTATAAAGATGGCATATCCTATGGGTAAGCTTATCTTGCAAAGTGCTGATGACATATTACGTAAACCAGACATACAACCTACCCAGCAGGTATCACCAGATGATTCAGACTCCAGATGTCAAACTGAACGTCCAATTTTGAACTCAGTTTTGTTGTCTAATACGATAAAAATCTTGGAAAAAGAACTCATGTTTGCCTCAGGTGTTGGACCTTTGGAGCCCACAAACAACATTTCTAATATTAGCAATGTTAGTTCGACTTCAAATTCACATAACATTACTAGATGCTCAAGTTCATCTTCTCAGTTATCTTTAAATGGGACACTACCAAATTTAGGTCAAAGAAGTCATGCATTCAGACTCCGAAGTACATGCACATCAGAGGTTTCCATGGACCATCCTTTCTCATGCAATGAAGTTGCATATGCTCAATCAAATGCAAAGGCTAAAGAAAATGATGATTTAGTTCAATCTTCTCATATTTATTCTAGTGAACCCAGTGTTCAAATTTCTTGTTCTGATATGCTCCCTAGCATTCTTCATGGATATGCAATAGGTGACCTGAAACATGTTAGTGATCAAATGTGTAAAAAGGTTAATTATGAGGAAAGTGGTGCAAATATTGCCGATGGCATGCACTGTTCACAAAATATGAAAGAATCATTGAGGAGTAGAACTTCATCTTTGTTTGCTTCAAGCAATGATATGTTCCATATGTTAGATGTTGACCAGAAGACATTTTGGACAAATGACAGTTTGGCAGATGTGGTGGTGGATAAGAATTTTACAAATTCTTGTAACTTCACTGATTTACCCAATCTCCCAGCAGAATCAGATTCTTGTCCCATCTTTGATCCTTTGAATGAACAAATCTCTTGTGCTGGGCTGTTTTCTATAAATAACAGTGATCAATTACTGGATGCAGTAATTTCAAAGGTCAATCCAGGTGTCAATCAGGGATCAGATAGTAATGCTTCTGGTAAGAGTACATTCATAGATCCTTGTACTTCACGTTTTTTTGGAACTCTGAATCATAGTGAAGTACATTTGTCAAAGCACATGAAAGATGAGTATTTTGGTTTTGCACCAGTAGTGGCAAAAGCAGAGCCTTCATGCATAAGTTATGGGAAGTCATCATGCAGCAGCGAAAAGGATGGAGAGAACAATCATGAGTCTGAGCTTCATAAGTCCCAATTCAGTTCATGGGTTGAAAGCTGTCAGAGTGTTAAGAATGATTCTGATTCAAATAGTAAAAGGGTTTCAGAAATAGGTAAGCTTAACCGAAAGAGGTCTAGATCTGGAGAGAGCCCTAGACCACGGCCAAAAGATCGACAGATGATACAAGATCGTATCAAGGAGCTTCGAGAAATAGTTCCAAATGGTGCAAAGGTACTTTGTTTTAACATGAAGCTCTGAACTTTAATTTGAAAATTATGTTTGTTGCTAGGTAAGAGCACTGCTAACATGTCTTTTGCCTCTTGCTGTTGGTGATGGAGCAGTGCAGCATTGATGCATTATTGGAGAAGACTATCAAACACATGCTTTTCTTACAGAGTGTGACAAAGCATGCTGAAAAATTGAAAGTTGCTGGAGAACCCAAGGTCTGACTTCACTGCTCACTCATTATATGCTATGAATTTGCTTGTTTAAATATTCTAATAGTGCACAACTTCTTTTGCTAAAACTTCAAACTAACAAATTGTGACAGTCATTGTCATCATCATTAGGTGTCTGATCCAACTATTTGAATTAGTTATAAGAATATAATCCCTCCATTGAGCGCAATGTAAGTCTATGTAACTAGTAATATCAAATAGATTAGTTTTTTTTCGTTCACTAATTTTCTTTAGGGTCCTTCTATCACTAGTACTTTGTACTATAATAAATCCAACTCTTCTTACCATCTAATTATTGGTAATGTACGAACATGTTCACATAATGTCAATTTTATTGCTCTTATTTTATCAAGTATTGGAGCCATGATTTAAAATCTCGATTTGTGCCGAGGTCTTGGTTCTAGATCAGAACGATACGGTTTTGGTATCGTATCGTGCTGATATAGTTTTGGTATTTATAGTAATTATTAGTTAAATATGTTTTTTGTATATAATTTTAAAAATAAGTTGGATATTGATTTTATATAAATTTTCCGTTTTTAACAATTTAATATTGTTACAAAAAATAATTAAATATAGTTTTCTTTAACGAAAATTGATATATTAATAATTCAAATTAAAATTGATATATCATAATATGTTACTTTACGAATACCAAAACGAGTGATGTATATCAGTGAAAGCATTGATTTTTATAACATTTTGCTAAGGTCAACTCTATAGTTCTTCAATGCCCAGATAAAATAATCATAATTATATAAATTAATATAAAATTACTATTTTATATATAATAATTATATAATTAACTATTTATTTATTTGAATAATAAAAAAAATCAAAATATCAATTAAAACAGTGAAAAAAATATAAAATAATAAAAAATTATCAGAATATAAATCTGATTTATTAGAATTTTTTAAAAAATTTTAAATGAAATTTAAAATAATATAAAAAAATTAAAAAATCTTAGAATACAAATCTTAATTATGATAATTATTTTAGAATTTTTAAATGAAATTTATAGCATTAAAAAAATTCAGAATATTAATTAATAAACTTTATTTAAAAAAATTAATTTTAAATATATTTTTTTATATATTTTATTAGGATAATTTAATCAGGGTCTATAAAAGCTTGTCAACTTGGGACGCTTTCGGCTCCGTCGGAGGGTTCCCGTGATGCCTCCGGCGCTGGTTGCGACGCATCCGGGATGCGATCCTTGTGCGGAGCGTGGTTGGAGGCGTCCAGGACGCCTCTGTGACGTTTGCGATGAGGGGAAATCATACCTAAGAGTGGTCGCAACTCTTGTTGTTGCCTCGCTGTTGCTCGTTGTCGCCTCGCTGTGTCTCGTTGTCGCCGCTTCGTCATCGCCTTGCCGCTGCTTCGCCGTCACTGATAGCTCATCAATGTGTGAAATTATCGCGCGCAGGGCGCCGATTTCGCTCCCGCGACGAAATGGTAAAAATCGTTCTTGTTGCCGGACATGGGATGATATTCGGAGCAAAATCGGCACCCTGCGCATGATAATTTCGCATGCATCATCACGTGAGCCACGCGTGAAAGACGGAATCGAGCGTGTACCCGCGACAACATGTGCAACAGAAGGAATCAAATCAATTCCTTCTATCACGATCGATTAATAAAACGAAACCAATATAAAGCAAGGGAGGCATCGGCTGGCGGTGAGGTGACAGCAAGAGCGGCTACCACTCTTCGGTCTTCGGACATGCATGATTTCCCCTCTTCGCAAATGGCCTGGAGGCGTCCCGGACGTCTCCGACCATGCTTCGCACAAGGACTGCGTCCCGACAGCGTCTCAGAATATATAAATAAAAAAATATACAATTTATTTTTAAATTACACATAATAAACATATTTATCTAATAATTACTATGTATAAATAAAAAAAATACCGAAATCGTATCGGTTTGGCACAATACGATACTGAAACCGTATAGTTCAGGTTCACACTGGTCGAGTTTAAACCTTGATTAGAGCTACACCTAATTGCTACCAATAATGCTGATATTCATTTTAGATCCTTACTAATAACTATACACATTCTTCATAGCATTCTATCTTTAAATCATTAACATTTTAAAGTGTTGCTTCATAATAGTCCGTTTGTTCCATAAAGATTGTAGCCTTGTAGGTAGCTTGTATTCACATTCTTATAAAAAAAATTCTTTTAAACTAACAGGAACTAAGAGACCGGTTAAAACTATAAAAGTCCATCTCTATTTTGACTATCTATTCTTTATTTTGACTTTAAGGGCATATTTCCATCATTATGTCCTTATGTTAAATAATTGATCAAAGATATATAAAATTCTTTCAGAGATTTTATGTTAGTCCATCTTCACTATGCCATTGATTTCCTTTCCTATTATTGAAATTATATATTATATATTCAGTTGCAATCTTATATATTTTAAATCTCAATTTTTTTTCTCTAATTGAAGTTTTGAATTTAATCTAATTAGATTCATCAATTCATTAAAAATCTTCCATATACAATAAACACCTATAAGGTTTAGCTTAAACATAAGTGGTTAATTCATCTAATACTAATGGAAAATGAGACTTAAGAGTTGTCCTTTGATGTAAACCTACAAATGGAGTAAAAAAATTCTACACTCTCAGAAACACTACTACTGGTAACAACATTATACATTTCTTTGATAACATTAATATATTTATTAGATATTTCTTTCTTCTTCAAGACCCGCAATAATTGTTGTACAGGGATTATCATAATTTTTTTTCTAAATCAATGAAAATTATATACAAATTCCCTTTCTTTTCTCTATGCTTTTTCATTTGCTGTATTATGAAATAAATAGCATCTATGATTCTTTTAGATATGAAACCAAATTAAAATTTGAAAATGGTTATGACATCTCTTATTGTCCTCTTTGTAAATCGTACACAACGTTTCATGCTACCACTTATTAATTTGATACATCTATAATTAGGACAACATTATTGAAATAAATGATACAATGATATAACCGAAAGGATTTTTACCATGGTTGTTTGAGTTTCCATTCTAATGAAAGCCTATGTGTGACCCTGGTGGTCATGGGTTTGAGTTGGGAAACAGCCTTTTGCAATGCAGGAATGACTGCGTACAAAAGACCGACTCTTTCCTAGGACCACCCCATATTGACGGGAGCTTCTGCCACCAGACTGCTCTTTTAGTGTTTAATAGTCACTAATCACTGACAAAGTAACTTTTGGATTCTGTGTTGATATTAATCAGGTATTTTATCCAAATAATCAGTTTACTTAATGTTGTAATATATTATTACACAGAAATGGGACCTAGGTATTGGAAAACAAATCATCATATATGGCATATGTAGGCACTATCACGTGCATAATTCAAACTTACCCAGCCCTAAAACCATAAGGGCCGGTACCATTTATAAGTGTTGAAAAGGCTCGAAGTTGTCTCAGCTGTTTAAAAATTTTATAGTTTATTATATTTCTAGATATAGTTGGAACTTTTTAAAAAAGTTATTCAGATTTTAGAAAAAAAAAATAATTATGATTTTATAAGCATGAACACGAGCCATTATTTGTGGAGGATAAGTATTTTTTTGTCAATTTTTAAAAAGGGGTTATTAAGACACTTTTGAATAATAAAATTCCCTTTTTAATTCCTTTCGTGAAACTTTTTCTTTAGATGAGCTTTTACTTTGTCTTCAAGAGATACTTGCCCCTTCGCTTCATCGATCTCGTCTCGTCACAATCTTCTGGTTGATTTGAGTGTCCATAATTGATTCTTGGAACCATCTACAAATTTGGATGATATTTGATGAAGTGGAGATAAATATCTCACAAATATTAAATAAAACCTCATTTAGGGGAAAGAAGCAAAGGAAAAATTATTGATTTAAAGTTTTTAAATGCATGAGATCATAACATTTTTTTATATATTGACAATACGACTTATTCTCCATAGAGTGACTTCGTGTTTCTCCGAATAAAAATTTAATTGACTTTTTAAAAACTAAATAACTTCTAAAAATGTCGAGACAATTTTGAACTTTTTCTAGATTTAAAATCATGCTTGGTTGCATACTGAACTTGATTTCCATTTTTATCAGATTTTTGGATCATGTGCAGAGTTTCGTCAATAAGTTTATTGTCTTGCAGATCAATACTGATCAGGGTGATTTGCTTTTGAAAGACAACTTTGAAGGTGGTGCGACATGGGCATTTGAGGTAGGGACTCGACCAATCACATGTCCTATTGTGGTGGAGGATCTGAATGCTCCTCGGCAATTGCTGGTAGAGGTAAGCCTTAATACTCTACTCCATTACAAATGCTTCCACATTTATTGCTCATCAACAAAGACAAAGCCTCAATTTGCATTTTCCCACAGATGCTCTGCGAGGAGCGAGGTTCATTTCTGGAGATTGCCGACTTCATCAGAGGATTGGGTTTGACCATATTGAAAGGGGTGATGGAAGCACACAAAAACAAAGTTTGGGCACGTTTCGCTGTGGAAGTACTACTACAACTGCTTGTACACATCGAAACAAATTCAATTGCTAAAACAAGGTTAAATGTTTTTGTGCAGGCGAACAGAGATGTGACTCGAATGGAGATATTCCTCTCGCTCATGCAACAGTTAGAGCCCTCAGCTGGAAGTAGCAGCATGGGATTACCAGCTGCCGGTAACATCAGCGTGCCTCACGCCATTTTCCAGCAAACCTCTTTGCCGGCAAGAGTAATTTGATCGCATTCAGGGAGCAGTCTCACGGCCATTTTTTGTCTAATCAGAAAGGCAAAGATCAGGGTTGGCTTCTCCTGCCATGACTAGTATTCAAGCTCGAATTGAAGGCCGTATGTGTTAATGCTTGTCACGACTACTGAATGCTGGGAGCAAACCCCCTCGCCATCAGTCACCTGGGATTTTGCTGAAGCTCTTCGATTCAAGTTGTTCTTTCCATCTCTTAGTGATTGTTCTCATTGCCAAAGATGTAGATAGAAGTTAGTGCAGGACTGAGTTCAGGTTGTTGGCCGGTACCTTTTGTGTGGTAACTTATTTGAACAAAAAAATCTAAGAAAAATAAGATGTTTTATATTTTTCCCGCCCTTTTTGTTCTGCCTGGGGACATTTTTCCCCTCTTGTATTTGACTGCAT
The DNA here is from genome assembly GCA_037177295.1 of Kaempferia parviflora. Taxonomy (NCBI): domain Eukaryota; kingdom Viridiplantae; phylum Streptophyta; class Magnoliopsida; order Zingiberales; family Zingiberaceae; genus Kaempferia; species Kaempferia parviflora. The sequence goes on along the minus strand of JBAMIE010000049.1, from coordinate 788,388 downwards.
TTTATGATCTCACAAAATCCTTGGGTCTTCACCGCCAGCTTCCTGAAAGGTAGCCAAATTGAAATATATTTTAATGATTAATTGATAATTTCAAACAACGTGGAGAATTATAATAAGCGTGTACTATAGAAAAAACATTCTTGTTTTTTTATTAATTATTGAACTGCTATTTCGTCTTGTTTTTATTATCTAAATTATTTTTTCTTTCCCCGTCGGTTTGAATATATGAAAATTAAATCACCTGTACATATATTGAAACAGTTGAAATTTATAATTGCTACAGTAGGTTATCAAATGTTTGGTGACCTGATATTTTATTTTCTTCCGATGGGATAAAAAACTGAGGGAAAATTTTTGCACTTTTAAAAATCCGATGGGATTGTTGGACCTTTGCTATTTGCACTTTTAAAATTTTCCTGCTCATTGGTGGAAAATTTTTTATAGACTACATTGATGAATTAGTCATTTTAAATATTTGAATATTTAGATTATTAAAAAAGATATATATTATCATCTATTGTAGTTATGATTTATAATTATTATAACATGTGCACAAGTGAAATTCAATAATATATTATACAACAACAATCAAATTTTATCCAGTTATAGGTGGGATTAGCTATATAAATTATTTTATATTATTGAGCTCTATCTTCTACTATATCATCTATACGTAAATAAATTTTATCTTATTTTATTATTGCTAACCAAGTCTTTTTTAGTGTTCCTCTTTCTCATTTTATATGCGTATTTGTTATAGTTTTACATCGCCTAATTAGAGCATTTATTCTGATAATTTAAGTGTATATACATATAATCTTAAATATGTCTTTCAAAATTTTCCTTTAATTGATGTAACTTGAACTTTAAATAATATATTATAGTAATTATCAATTATAACTACTTGTAGTTATGAACCATAATGGTTACACTAATTATAAAATTGTAATTGTTATAACATTGTATTGATTGAGTTATACATAATCTCATCTGTATATATATTATAGTATTACAGCCGCTTTAATTTATAATGGAGGAAAATTCGATTACCAAAAATGGAAATGAAATAAGATGCTATTTTTTGAGTTGGCTGTATCCATCTATATAGACTAATCTTAGGATTACCAATCAGGTCAAATGAAAGTTTTTCACAGTGATCAGGATAAATCGAAAAGTACATAATAGATTATCCATTATCCTAGTGTTCATTAAAAGAAATTCATTTATTAATTCGTTGAAACTGGGACTTGATCCTTAGATACTTAAAAAATTTAGAAGCAATGAGTTGATTGTAGAAAAAGGTGATTACGTTCACTCTAGGCACTCCTCATAATCTATCTCCAAGTTATATAAAGAGAGATAAATAGTCAGTTTATTGCTAACTTGTTACAGTAAAATCAATGAGTTGATGAATAATAATAGGAGAACTTTCATGATAATTATAAGTTGAACTCATAATTTATTTTTCTTTACATAATTTAAAAATAGACGGTAAGAAATGTACGAGATAAGCGTAATTCACCTTACACAGAAGGGACAATTTCCAATGATGAATTTTGACTTATTTTCCTTCACCAACTTTGGATAATTTTAAATTGATGTCTTGTAATTTATCATATATTAATCCACCCCCTACAACTAAAGTCACTACTGTGACTGTCAGGTGAAATTTAAAATTTTAGGAGTAAATTATAATAATTTAGTTGTCTAGTGGGACAATTTCGAAGATACATCCTTGTACATCCTCATTTATTAAATCTATATTTATATTCATCAAATATTTAATTTTCATCATCGTACCTATACTCATTGGAGGATCATATATTTATATCCTATTTACCATCCTATTACTACATATAATTTTTTTTAAATAAATTATTTCAATAAACATATGAATATTTATTAAATCCTTAAATTCTTATAATCGTCTACTCTTTCCCATCGCACGCTCCTCCCATTAGTGAGCAGTTCTCGTGGAAAATAAGATAAAATATACGTTGATAACGGATAAATAGGTAAACTTAGTTTTTTTTTCCGAATTGGGCTAAAGTTTTTTCTATTTTGCGAAAAATGTTCACATGTTGAAAACAAAATTAAATGGCTGATTATAAATTTTAAAACCTCTCAAAAAGTCCAATTAAAAACTTTTTAAATTGTTTTGGTTTTTCCTCTCCTGTGTTTTTCCCTCTTCTCCCATTTTATTTTTCTTCTCTCACGTATTTTGTTTTTCGTATTTCATAGTGTTTTCTTCTTCCTCGTCTAATCTCATTTTTATTTTTTTTTCCTAATCCTAATTTTATCCTTAAAATCCTCCGCCACATGTCGCTACCGTTGCCATCCATATTGTTGTTGCAACACACTATTGCTGTCATCGTCTTTGTCGTTAATGCCTTTGCCGTCGTTGTCACTTTGTCGTTGCTCAACAACAAATACCTCTTAATTATGGATGACAATTTCACTTGAATTCGATAGAAGATTCGATATCCAATTCAGATGGAGGAGCGTATCGAGAAACTATGAATACCTGATATCCAACCTAAATGTCAAATTAAATAATATATATGTATATATTAGAGATTTTTTTTTTTCAAAATTTATTAACTATTTTTATTGATATTAGGAACTTAATAAATATATATATATATATATATATATATATATATAGTGTGTTAATTTTAAGTGTTGGAAAATAT
>JBAMIE010000049.1:770789-784450 GCA_037177295.1 Kaempferia parviflora | reverse complement strand
GGTCGAATCTCGGTACGCCCGAGCATATACCTCCCCCATGTCTTGACCATTTACACTTATGGCTAGTAGTCACCCGTAGTTTATCTCCTCCGTGTTGGCTCTGGGACGGATCGGCGAGGGCGCTGGAGACGAACGATTCACCTTTTTATCACATGTCTAAATTGTATATCATATGCCATGTTAAAAAATTTAATATGTAAAAAATTATATATTATAAATTTTATAGTGTTCATTTTAAAATTTCAAAATGGTACCATACCGGACTGAAATATTAAATTCTATATCAATATCGATAAAAAAAAATTAAAATTTTTGATATACTGATATTAATATGTTATACTGAAAATTTAATATTTTTTTTCACCCCTAGCCATGAGCTAAGACAAGAATAAAGCGCTTTTGTAATTAATCAAATATTTACAGAATTCTAACTGTGTCGTACTTTAAATTAATTTCTTTCAACGAGAAAATAATCCTGAAATGATTATTGCAAGGCGATGAGTCATTTGTATTTTCAGATTTATCCTAATGGTCTATTGAAAATTTTCATAGAGTCAAATTGTTCACCTTTAAAATTAGTCGATTCAAAGAAATGAATACTTGAATTACTAAAAAAAATATTCACTTCACTTATTTTCAACTCCACTATTCTATATTCAGCAATTGACCAAAGCATGCACTTACAATTACGAAATTCTTAAAAACACACTTAATTTTCAGATTTCCCATAGGGCTCATTTGTTTCGTATTTTATCCTCAGTCATTCACTATGGTGTTGCATTCAAAGAACAATATCATTGTACTACTGGATTTTAAAGAACTCTATCACTATAATATTGCATTTCAAAAATAAGCACCAATGTGGTGCTAATTTTAGGAATTATGCAGTACCAAAGTGATGTTAATTTTTAAAATACAACAGTAATATTATTTTTCGAAATTCAACAGCATAATAATAGTGTTATTATTATTATTATTATTTTGAATGTAACACCATAATAATTAACGGGAGAGATAAAATTAAAAATAAGTGCACTTTTTTTAAAATTTTGAAAATTGAGTGGGCCTTTTACAAATCTTAACAACTATAAATGCTCCCTTATACAATCCATTCCATTGTGGTTCTCTCTTCTTCAGGTCAAAATCGAACAACATTTCCACCTTCTTTCCTCTTCTTATTTTAATGGAACAAAGAATAATCTCCAACACTTGATTCTTTTGAGTGTAGTTTGTGGTTTTAATATATTGTGGATAGGGTTAGATTAGGGTAAGTTCAGTGCCTTATCCCTCCCTAAATCCACTCTTTAGCATAAGCATCTCTTTGTTTCCATTACTTTTTGCCCTGGAATATTAAAGAGAATAATTGATGTAACAGAAAAAATATTATTGTGAATTCTTGTAGTCATCAATTTAAGTCGCAAAAGTATTATCTTACAATATAAGCTAATGTGATCCGACCTTTCTCCGAAATCACTATTGAGTTTTGGTTTTAAAATGAAATTGCACATGGTGCAGTTAAAGTGAGGAGGTGGGGTTGGTGGTAGGGTTGAGGTTTTGGGGTTTAGGGTTTGTGTGTATTTTGGTGAGTGGGTAATTAATGAGGAGAATCTGAATGGGTCCCAGGGTGTTAGTGTGGCATTAAGGGGCATGACTGACATGTTGATGTTGGGACCATTTTCCGTGTTGGCTTTGCTTTATATTCTCTTTCTGCCTGATGACTTCACTGTTACATGGAAAGGTTAACACGAGACAAATGTACTGTGCAGTGTTTTCAAAACAACTTGTTTTTATTTTTATTTTTATTTTTATTTTTATTTTTATTTGGGTCCTCTCACCTAGTGTTATCAAACTCGCAAGTTGACTCGTAAAATTGTATAAAATCATGAGTTTACTTATGAATCTTGAGTGAAATCGTAATAAAATCTTATATTAAAATAAAATCGGATCAAAATCATAAAATCGTATTTAAACTCGTAACAACATAATTTTTGGGACGATTTTATTGATTTTTTATTGTTAATAAAACGGAGTCATTTTGGATAAAAAAATGTTGTTTTGGTGAATGCGGAAAATGATTTTGTGTTTTCATGGTAAGTATTTGGTTGTTTAATTTGAAAGTTTAAAACTATGAGTAATTTATAATTTAGATTAAAATATTCTAAATGTAGATTTATCTTATAATTTAGATTGAAATATTAAATGATCAATTAAAAAAAATATATCAAATTTCTTTTAAAATTGATTTAAAGTATGATACAAAATTTTACGATTTTACGATCCGATTTTATAACTGCTCCAACGATTTTACTTAAACTTTCGATTTTGACAACCTTGCTCTCACCGCTCTACTACTCAAAAAACAAAAATCCTCCGGGGACATGATGCAACGATTAAGATATAATGGTGATTCTTAAAATGACACCGTTCTATCTTTTTCTTGGGACATATTTGATATTGAATTTAGTGCAAATTTAGGAGTTGAATGTCGTGGGACGAAATACCTATGAGTAAAAAAATCTATGAATTTATCTTCACGAGTAAAGTATCGATTAGGCGTTGGATGATCTTTACAAAAGACGGCAAAGACCACAAGGGTCGGTTGCTGACGACGTGATATTGTGCAATTACATGATTTACCATATTATATATATATATATATATATATATATATATAAAAGGCCGGCTCAAGGCATAGGCCAATAAGGCCTATGCCTAGGGCCCCTAGTATAGTGGGGCCCACCAAAAAGAAATATAGATATATATATAGATAGTTTTTTTAAAAAAAAATAACATTTTCTTACCTCTTAAACCTTAAATATATATACTAAACACTTAAACACTTAATTTTTTTTAGTTTTATTTATTTTTAACTTAAACACTATATCTCCACATCTAAACCCTTAAAAAATAAAAAAAAAATACTATTAGGCACCTAAATATATACCCCATGAGTACCTAATTTTTTTTAACTTAAATATTATAACTCAACCCCTAAATCCTTAAGGTAAAATCTAATTGACATAACCCAAAACTAAAAAATTATGGTTAAAATAAATTTTAATAAAAACTTATCTTCATCAATATTTTTAATTTTTTAACTGCATAAATTATATTTGATCAATAGTTTTTAATTTTTTAAATTTAACCAATAATTTTTAATTTTTTAATAGATTAAAGTTAAATTTATTCGTTTTTATTTTTTACACGTATTAGATTTGATTGCTAATTTTAATTTTTTACTGTTAAAATAAGATTTGGTTAGTATTTTTTTATTTCTTATTAAAATTTGATTCATAATTTTTAATTTTTATGATAAAAATTTAATTTACTAATCAAAATTAAGTTTGGTTAATAAATAAAAAATATTTATTAGTTATATTTGATTGATATTTTTTCATAGTCAAATGCATATTTAATATTATATTATTATCTCTCTCTAAATTTCTTTCTTTCTTCTCCTAATTATCATTTTTATATCATTCTTATTTTATCCTTACTCTTCCACAAATTATTATACATACTCTTTTAAATTTTATTAATAAATAAGTGTGGTTTGACATAAGATAAAGTTATTGGTCTAGTTGGTCATGACTTTCAATTATATAAATAATAATTATATTGACAATGTATTAAACTGTCTTTTTAAATTTTACTAATAAAATTAAATCTCTAATAATATTTTTAGTATTTATTTAAAAAATAAAGGCTTTAATTTTTTTTCGCCTAGGGTCTATAGAATGGTTGAGACGGCCCTGATATCTGGCATGCCACTAGGGATCAATTATGAAGAACTGATGTCCTGGGATACACCCTACTATGCGTCTAGTGCAAGTGTACATGTATTTACCTCCCTCTATATCCGTGGGCCGGCTCAAGAGGCTGCTGATATAACAATTTCAGATTTTTTTTAAGACAGGTAAAAAAAAAATTATAAACACGTAGAGGTTAGATGTAAATATATACATTCGCAAACACACACACACAACATAGATATTGTTGCCAAATGAAATCTAGTTACCAAGTAGATGAGATCACCGGAAAAATTAGCCCTGAGTGAGTCTGGGCACTCTGCGGCGACCATCGGCGAATAATCCATGGGATTATCTAGCAGTGAACTGGGTGGGTCGGTGTAGTCGTCGGACAAAAACGTCCCTACGCCGTCGAACAAGAAATCGCTGAAGCTGTCCACGCCGGTGGCCGAGAAAAAGTCCGTCGAGCTGCAGGCGGCGTTAAGCCCCGGGGCCATCTCCGCCTCCTCTATGAAAAACTCGTCGAGCAGCTCACCGATGACGGAATTATCCCCAGAAATCATTTCATTAGGGTTTATATAGAAAGCAAGGAGGTGAATAAGGGAGATAATGAAGGAAAATTAATTTAGTTTATAATTTTACGGTGCGACCTAAAAACCTGAGAACGTGGTACCGTAAAATATTCGGAACGCCTGGTCAAATCGGAATTTTTAAATAATTATCACGCTATATTATATATTTTCAATAAAAAAAAAATTGTTTCTCACCAATTCTAACATTATGATGTAATCATTTTGTAAAATGGAGAATAAATTAAACTAATTATTTTTTAATTTTCAAAGGTATAAAACAATGCTAATTTATTTAGATATATTTGCATTAATTCGACAATTTTGATAAATTAAGTGTTGCACTCAGTTTTATTTTTATAAATGAATATACTTATTCGTGAAAATATCGTATTGTGACCTCAAGGCTATGTATCTTAGGTGGTGTTTGATTTGAGATGCAGTAATAAGAATGAAAATGATAGTAGACTGGAAGGACAATGAATTTAGTCAGATGTTTAGATTATAATCTCTGACTAGGTATTATTACATTTTTTTTAATTAAAATTAGTTTTTTTATTTTTCTCTCCCATTTTATTCTTGTATCTATTTAGGTTTTTTTATTTCCCCCCCATTTTATCCATTTTTTTTTGAAATTTTCTTTTTTTTTTCCATTTTTTATTTTTTTTTTCAATTTATAATTTTTTTTTCAATTTTCAATTTTCAAAATTTTTTTTCAAAATTTTCCTATATTTCCTATTTTTTATTTTATTTTTTTAATTTATTTTTCCCAGGCGGTTGTTGCCACCCTTTGGCGCGACTGTTGTTGCAGATTAAGAATCGGGAATGAATTATAAACTCATCTATATGATTAAGTTTTATTTGTTTTCAAATATTTAAGAATGATTACGTTCCCTTATTCCTAAACCTTTAACCAAACACATTTATTTGATAATAATTGCATTCTTTCATTCCAAACTCCCAAACTAAATATGTTACCTTAGTATTTTTCATTCAAAAGTCATCAATGATATTTTAAAATTCTTATATTCATATCAAATTTGATCATATTTTTACGACTTAACTCATGTGTCTAAAAAATTTGAGTTATATAAAACATAAATGAATTTTTAATAAAAATTAGCATGGTTGTCTCATTATTTTTTCTCCAATTTAGATTTTTTTTTTGTCATTAATGACTTTATATCAAAAGTGTTTTATGACACTAAAAACTCATGTTCATATTGAAAAATGCTTTATTTCTTTTTAACACATTTGCATATTTTAATAATGTATTGATTTAAATTATGAAAACTAATTTGAATTACGAGTACGAATTTATAGTTAATTGTTATCTATTTCCTAACACCCTGTTTAGAACGTTTTTAAGTGATGAAATTAAATTGAATTCTATCAGGATTTGAATTCCATCCGGAATTGAATTGAATTCCTTGATTTGAAATGAGTTAGTAAATAACAGAATTAAATTGAATTTCTTGATTTGGAATGGAATAGTAAATAACAAAATTGAATTGAATTCTTATAATTTTACCATTTTACCATTCTTCTATAAAACATAATATTCTTATAAATACTTCGCCGGCGGTGGAAGCGTGTTTGAGCTCCGGTGGTCGAAGGCGGAGTGTCTGGATGGCGACGAGGAGCGGGTTTTGGATAGCTAGGATTCTGCGGAGAAAAAAATCAGCGAGAAGACTGCGTGCGTGAGAAAGGAGAGGCGCGCGAGAAGAGAAGGTACGGAAGGATAAAGTTGTCAATTTACTTGTTGAAAAGAATTGAATTTCAATTCCCTTGCCAATTCACACCTAAAGAGGTGTGAATTAGTTTGAGGGGTTAGTAGGGAATTGGAATTCAATTCCCTACTAATTATTTGATGAAAATTTATACCAAACCATGAAATTGAATTCAAATTTTTGATAGAATTCAATTTTATGGGATACCAAACAGGGTGTTAGAGCTCTGACGGTTGGAGGTATCCTTAACTGCCGTTTGTTGATGATGGGCCCACCCTGGCCCAAGGTTTTACGTTCTTTTGCCGCTTACCCAAACGCAACTTGTACACGGACGGACACGAAAAGGGCTGCGATTCAAGATGGCATCGCCCTCCATTACCTGAATTCCATACCGACTGTCTACCCTGATCGCTAGGCATTTCGTGTTCTAGGATTTCCATCTCGTCAGAGTAACGAAGGTTGGACTGGGATGATGACGACAAAGATGATGACTATGAAAGTTACAATCGCAGCTCATCAAACACGAAATCTGGTTCTGCATGGTGCAAAAGTGGCTTCTCCTGATGCCAATCTGCTCTACACCATTTAGCATCAAATAATTCGTTTTTGGTCAACAAGTTTATTTTTGATTACTCGGGTATATACCCAGCAGTCGCAACAGACAAGGATCATCTAGATCTGCACTTTTTTTCGATGTTTTTGCACGGATAGTGATTCATTGTAATTACAATTACCGAATTTGTTTGCTGACGGCACGCTTAATCCTCACCTTGTTCTTTAGTTAATGGTTACTTCATGCATAATTTTGCATCTTTTTGAAATGACAAGGGGAAAAAACAAAAAACTATAGGTATAAATAACATATACTATTAGTTATAGCCAACTATGATATAGTACTCCAGCTGTTTGCTGATCAAACAGTTTGTGGAAAACATTTTCTAGTGTCTCATCTGTCGTTCAGGATTGTCTCAAATTTATCTTCGTTGCCTATATCCACTGTATTCTGTCTTCGTTTGTTCATTTGAAATTGTGAACGATTTTAAATTAGTTTGACAATTTTTTGCTTTGATGAGTACAAAACATACGTGTTGGATAATAAACTTGACCCTCAAATTGTCCATTTCCTTTAAGCTACAGACCGAGTTGGTAACCATTTTAGATTTTAGCATCTTGTAGTTGTTCATTTGTAATTCCAATGATGATCATATGATCCTGTTTTGAAGTTTCGATGATTGGCTTCATCCACAATTCAATAAAAGGGCTTCCCATTATAAACCAAAATGATCACACTAGAATGAATATCCACGAAATGAAAAACTGACTTCAGCGATACTACAATTACTTATCACCGACGCATTGCAAACACTACTTATTAATTCAGGTCGAATATCTATTCCAAAGAGACAGGTCTCAGTTTGCTTGCTTCTTTGGAACACCCAGACGCTGCCGGAAATCTTCCTCCATGAGAGGTAGCCCCTCACGCAGCGTGATCTTGGGCTCCCATCCCAGGAGTTCCTTCGCCTTTGTGATGTCTGGCTTCCTCTGCCGTGGGTCATCAGGCGTGTTCTCTACAATCTTCAAAGGCACTTTGGGATCGATTAACTGAAGCATCAAATGAAATCACTTTAAAACCCATAACTTTGATGAACAGCGTAATCAGCACAAAAACTGGAGACCATGACAAAAGGCGTACCACTTTCACTGCTTCTGCAAGTTCCATCATTGTGAACTCGCCTGCACCAAGCAAAATATCAAACAATAGGTTACCCGGCCATGATGAAGTCAGGATATTTCAGTTTGGAAAGTATTTGTGCATGCACATGGTCAATAGGTTACCTGGGTTGCCTATGTTAATAGGACCAGTGTGGTCACCATCCATCAGCCGAATAAGACCATCAACCTTGCGTTTGAAAAGGTCACAATTCAAACAATTAGTCAATATCAGTAAATACAACGAAATTGCAACTGGAGGATATGCACCATGTCAGAAACATAGCAGAAGCTACGGGTTTGTGTTCCCGGTGCTTGCACAGTTAATGGCTCACCCCTGTATAGGATACAACAAAGTTGAGTAGACTTAGAATTCAGTAGTCAATCAATGACAACTAAGAAAAGTGTGCTGACAATTTTACTGGAAGACATTAGGAAGGGAATATAAGCAGGAGGAGCTATGTGATTCCAAGAGTAATACCGAATTGCCTGAGCAATGAAGTTGCTAACGACTCGACCATCATCAATGTTCATGCGCGGTCCATATGTATTGAAAATTCTAGCGATTCGAATTTCTGATAAGAGAACAAAAGGATAATCATAATTATCTGAAGGGTTTACTAGGGCAATATCATGGTAATATCTTCTAGTAGTGCAATTGAATAAGCCAGAAATTGGTAACAAGTTTCGGTGCACCTAGGCCATGCTGCCTGTGATAGTCGAACATCAAGGTCTCTGCAACACGCTTTCCTTCATCGTAGCAACTCCTTACTCCTATGAGAGAGAAATCAGTTCTAACAATCACATAGACTCAAAAACTAATTGCAAAAATTAACAGATTTTTTAATGACACCGAAATATACAATTGAATTCTATTGTCTTACATTTAGATAATGTTTGTGGAAGTGGAAACAAAAGCACTGAACCATCTATTCAAGTAATCATTTCAATGCTATAAGAACCATTTTCTTTGTTTGATAGTACATTGTTCATAGTTTGCAAATGCATCATTGTGGTCCTCATGGGATGCCAGTTGGTTAGAGGGTGGCATACTTGCTACAATAGGTAAGAGATCAATTTCCGACGGACGCATGTCCTAGGGAAAAAACCCCTCCCACCCCCAAGCCAACTTGGCTGTCGGCTATAAGCTGACCCCATGATTTACCTTCCTTTACATAACTTGGGACGGACTTTGAGGTGAGCGTAATTACCTTTTGCTACAAAAGTAGATGCATCATTGTGCATGCGCTACACACGTTTTGGGGTGATATATACATCGAGCAATGGGGAAATAGGGATGGAACACAGACAAATACTACATCCTACACCAAACTATAAAGGATTTCAATTAGATGAAAAAAAACAGGAAGCCACTGTTTTGTCTTCATTTTTCTGATTTTCCATTTTTCAAATTTTTTCTATTAACTTTTTCTTATTTTTGAAGAAGATTCAACATCTTTTCTGTAAAAAAAGAGAAGAATATTATCTGATAACATCAAAAAGTTGCTGATAAATATTTGGTTTTATTTTTCAATTTTTATTTTGTTTTCTACTTTAGGAAAACAAAAATACTGCTCTTTCATTCTGGAATCTATTCCCTACCAATTGCAAATTTATGCTTTGCCTGTAAAATCAAAGGAACTGATGAATAATCAGTTTGCAATGAGAATCAGCAAGTGGTGACTAGAAGGGGAAAGGTAACAGTAGAAGATGGTTTCTATACCAAGAAAGAAAATCAGAAGCAAATATCTTTAGATGCTTAGACAAACCTATGGGATTAACATTGCCCCAATATTCTTCCTTTTGAGGATGCTCAATTGGATCCCCGTAAACCTCTGAGGTTGATGTCAGTAAGATTCTGCAAATAATTACTTGTATAACAATAAGAATGTGGTCACAGATAAATGCGCCAAATAGAATAGAAAAAAAAAATAAAAGAACAACTTACCTTGCTCCAACCCTCTTAGCAAGCCCTAACATGTTTAAGGTGCCAATAACATTTGTCTTTATTGTCTGGTAAAATATTAAATTATGATGACTTTACACTTTAACTATCCTTGATAAAATATAACCTTTTAACCAGAAAAATGAACTGACAATAGATGCTATTACTCTTGAGATTGCATATGACAAGCGCACAAAATACTAGAAAAATCAAGTGGGTGGATTAATTCTCTTTCAAAAAAGGAGAAAAATTGTGCAAACTTCAACATTTGAGGACATACCTTAACAGGATTGTACTTATAAAAAATTGGAGAAGCAGGACAAGCAAGATGATAGATCTGATCAACTTCCAGCAACAGTGTCTCGGTAACATCTACAGATAAGGGTAAATCAATTATAAGCTGTCAACAAAATCAACATAAATGCACAAAATTAAGACTAAGACATACACCAAGAACAATATTCCTGAACGCAACTGCACAAACCAGGAAAAATACAGAGAATATGATGAACAAACCACAGCATAGAGGGAGACTTTATAAACCATATTTTTATCTTGCTCGTCATCATTAAAACCTATATATCTGGAAAACCTTAGAAAAATCTAAGAACACTTTCAACAATTAAGATATTAAGGTTGTTCAAAGATATGAATTCTACAAGAGTAGGTCGATCAAGTTTGTGAAACATGGTAAATTATTCATAATTTTCTTCCATACTTCATGGGTATGCCAACGTAGCAAAACATTAAATTTGTTTATCTCCACTCTCTAATTATAAATATGCTAAGTTACCAAATAAAAGTGAGAACTGTTGAAATCTTCGAATTATTAGTAGATTATATGTTCACTTCATGCTAACACATTTCTATCATCTTTAGTTTGGAGATGCACATTCTACAATGACATGCCTTCATTCATAGGTCAATCAAGTTTATGAAACATGCTAAATTATTCATATTTTTCTTCCAGACTTTTGAAGGTATATGGCAGAGCCATTACTCGATGTTTACGTAAGTACATTAGAATTGTAATTTCCACGTTTATTAGTTTTACATACTGAAACTATGGAATAAAAGTGAGAACTTCTGAAGCCATGTAATTATTAGTAGACACTTCATGTTTGTGAATTTCTATCATCTCTAGTTTGTGATCCAAAGTCAAGATAAGAATAGGCCATTTCATGAAGACCGTGTAAAAGAAATCGACATAAGATCATACTTATAACCTAACACCAATTTTTAGTCGGCTAGTACTTTCTATAATTTGCAACCTGCACATATACATACCACATTCTAAGGTCTCTTGTTAAGTAAATCATATCTCATAGATTGATATGACTAATCCAATATCTTAATGCAGTAAAGGCATGAAATAGAACACAGAAAAATACATTTGCTTTATGATTGACTGAATAAATATTGATGTTTAAGTAAGAAGAAACAAGATACCATGTCTAATTAGCTCAAATCTTGGATGATCAATCCACTTCTTTAGGTTATCTTTGGATCCAGTGAAATAGTTATCGATGACAATAACCTGAGTGAATACATATTTACATAAATGCAAATTATCTTAGAGATACTAAGTTCCTACAGTTCAAATTCATTTGATCAATAAACAACAAATTAAAGCAAAATCCATATATGTATTAATTCTTTTAATCAGATAGTCATGGCATCTCAGAATAATTTCTTAGCAGAACTAATGACAGATTCAAATAAAACTGAAGAACAAAGTTAACATGAAAACCATACAACAAGATATATTTTAGAAAAAGTAATTTGACAGTATCATATTGTCATGTGTTGATGTTGAAATCTTATTTATCCATATATTTCACCCCAAATCGTAGATATGAAGTTTTATCAATATGCAAATGGGTAATTTTGCTCTAAAACACATGCAAATGGATAATTCCATCCCAAATGTTGAAACAGTGTTCAATGTAAAAGGATTCATGCCAATTAACATGGAACATACCTCATTCTTTTCGTTTTCCATCAACTTGTCTACAAGATGAGAGCCAATGAACCCAGCCCCTCCAGTAACCAAAATTCGCAGATTTGACTGCCATGAAACAAACTATGAGGAAGAGCATATCTGACAAGGAGTTTAGAAGACAAAATCAAATGAGAATGGAAAAAAAAATGAACACGATGAAATGCCATCTTCAAAGATTCCTCCTAGATTTAAGCAATGTGCAAAATACAACTACCCCAGTTAATCCAGTAGTAGAAACACTGTGCTTTCTACCAAATCTCGATAGTCATTGCAACATCAAGAACAAATTTTGTAATCAAACCGAGTAATCTGTCCAATTCCGAGGTGGAAAAGTGGGTAAGTTTACCTGGAAAAATTTGGAAAATCGGAGTGGCGAAGGGAGTGGAGGTGGTCTCGTGATAGTTTGCTGATCGCCGCCATTGACAGTCTCCGATGCCATTGTTTGGATCGCTGATCTGCAACGACGTCTGGACTTCAGATCAACCTAAGATTTAAGCAAAAAAGAAACACGCCTATATGATCGGAGAAACCTAAAAATAGCAAAAGGATAAGATGCAAGCAAAAATGACAATGCAAAACCCACCCAATCGGGAATTTTGGATCTAGATCTACAATTACAAGAACAAGATTATTATTATTTTGCTAAACGAGTATTACCTTCGAGATCGAATCGAAGATATTCACCTAGCTGAGGTTTTAGGGATCGATCTCAAAACGAGTTCCCGTGGATTGCCGCTCCGCCAGCACATTACAAACTGGAGCGGCAGGGAGCTGAGCTGGCACCACGTGGGCTCACCGAGTCACCGACTGAAGAGGCCACTGGCCCACCACTCACCAGTACGGATGTAAATAACTTTATAAATAAATATAGAAATTTGCATTTATATATTAATGTTATTAAGTAAACGTTTAACTGCCGCGTTTATTTTATAGAAAACAATTTCATATTTCTTTTTAAAAAACTGAAAGCGCATCCATAAATACCGATGGCCGTATATTTTTCTGCAAGCCCTAACGCCCTAATCTCAGAGTGTTTGTTTCGTCGCGACTTGCCTATTGCGAGGAAAAGGGATCTTGCTCGCCGGTCGTTGTCAATGGTGAGGTACTGCAATCCGAGATGCCAAAGGCGACAATTTCCGATTTTTCCCTTAAAGGAATCGGCCGATCAAGGTGGGTGATCAAGGTGATGTTTTAGCAACGAGAACGATCTGAAGGCGACAAAACATTACTTTTTCTGAAATCTATCGCTTTAAGGCTAGATCTGAATAGTCTGTTATTTGATCTTCCTTGTTTTCTTCGTTCTAAAATCATTGATCACTAATACAACTATACAAGTAGTTTCATGCCTGTTCTTCTCAAAAAGAACTGATTTTGTACTTCATCAAGAATTCGGCGAGCTTCGGTTTGGTCCGGAGATTGAAAAAGCAAGATCAGCCTTCAAATTACATAATTGGTTTTATTTACTTGATTCATATTCACAGCTGATTTTCAATTTTTCGTTTGCCTTAATATTTTCTCGGATCATCTATATACCTTGAGACGAAGCTGTAGCTTTATCAAAATCGCTGATAAGAATTATTTGTAGCTATCCTGCTTAACGATCGCATAGCGGAGTGGATATCGCGTTAGACTCCGAATCTAAAGGTCGTGGGTTCGAATCCCACTGCGATCATGATAACCAATTCGTTTGATGAGCTAATTTTTCATTGCAGACCAAATAACCTGTTGATTTTGTCAGATCTGATTCTAAACTTTATTAAAAATAATAATTTTTTAATATGAATTAAATTTTTTTAAAAATATTATGTTTAAAAAAATTATTACTCTTAATTTATTGTGTCAAATTTGAATAGATACAATAAAAAAAAATAGTCGAATATATGTGAACTAATTTTATATCAATCTGAATTGTCTTTTATTTAAAATTGATTTTGATTAAAAAAAATTAAATCAATT
>JBAMIE010000049.1:654599-665529 GCA_037177295.1 Kaempferia parviflora | reverse complement strand
TGCTTATTTTCTTGCTTTGTGAGGAAGGAACGTAAGTAGTTGTATTTATATGGCGGAAATAATGCAATAAAGATTACGAATAGTTTACAAAAAGAAATCAAACCTCCTAGATTGAGAGATTTTCTAATCCCAACAAGCCTCAAATTATCGCTACCAACATAGGTCGTCAAGGTCGTAAAATAAAGAAGACAAAGATTGATTTCACCAACCAGCTGATAAACCGTCTCATTACATGATCCAGATCCAAGGGTCATAACAAATTGGTATCAAAGCTCATCGTAATGGGTAACTCACAAGCACTTCAACAACGCTTTGATGCTTTTCTCAAAATTTACCAAGAAGACAAAGCTACCAATGAAAAACGACAGCAGATCATCCACGCTCAACTAGAGAAATTGTCCAAAGCCTTCTCTAAGCTACACTCGCACATCAATCATCCAGGTGAAAGAGCAGCAACCATCCGGTCCCATAAGGGCGCTGCCTGAAAGGATACTATGGCCATGAGGAGAGATCCTCATATATACAACAATATTCAAAATAGGATTTCCCAATTTAAGATGGTTAGTCTGATCCTTTGGGATGGCTTAATCGATGTGATCATTTTTTCTCTATCAACACACTCTGGAGGAAGAAAAAGTTGCCTAGCCTCGTTCCATCTTGAGGGAGATGACTAATTATGGTTCATCAAACTAAAACGTGATCAACCTTATATTCAATAGGAGGAATTTAAAGATCTGTGTAACATGAGATTTGGGCCACCTATTCGTAATAACAAATTGAGCGAGCTTGCCAAACTTCAACAATTAGGATCCATGGAAACTACTAGCGAAAGTTCGAACAATTTGTGGCATGAGCGAGTTCGTTAACATCAGAACAAGAAGTTCAAATATTTATTAGTGGCCTCCAAGATCACATCATTGTGGAAGTTAAGCTTCACCACCCAAAAGATCTCACATTGGCTATGAGTTTTACTCATTTTTATGAACGCCGCTCTAAATGATCTGAATCTACCGTCACACTGCGATGTACCCCCATCTAGCCACCGAAGAAACTATTTATCAAATGATTAAATCAGGAGGAAATGGTGTCAAGGACCTTTGTTTTAATTGCTATGAACTTTACACACGCGGCCACCATTGCAAACATCTTTTCTAGCTTGAGGGGTTAGAAGATTTTGATGAACAAGATTACGTCAAGGATGTTGAAATTTCCCTCAATGCGATCATAATCACCTGCGCTCCTTAAACCATGCAGATTTGTAGGAAGACATAGTAGCTATCAAGTAGCATTACCCATCATTCGTGTTTGCGAATAAACCTATTTTTCAAGAAGGGAGTAATATTATGGACCATAGGCAAGCCCATTTGGAGCCCATCAAATACAAGAGATACAAGCGCGACAGATTTAGAAAGAAGGCTAATATCAAGAGAATGATTCCGTTATAGCAATCCATTTTTATTTAAGTCGAGTATCTTTTATTTTTAGTAGGATTGAGTCTAGTATCTTTTATTCTTAGTAAGAATAAAAACTTCTTGTGTTTATTTTCTTCCATTTTATTTAAATAGCTAGAATAATGCAATGAACATTACGACTGAGTTTACAAAAAGAAATCAAACCCACTAAATCGAGAGGTTCTCTAATCCCAATGAGGCTCAAATTATATCTACCACCATAGGTCGTAAAACCAAGAAACAAAGATTGATTCCACCGATCAGCCGATAAACTGTTCCATTATGTGATCCAAATCCAGGAGTCATAACATATTTCTCAGCTTCATTTGAAATATATTCGCCACCATGATTAGTTTTTAAGTTTTGATACAAAGTCCAATATACTCTTAACTTCAACTTTAAAATTCTTAAAAGTTTGAAATGCTTGTGACTTTTCTTTGAGAAATTTAATTCATACCTTCCTTGTGAAATCATCAATGAAACTAATTAAGAACTTATTCCCACCAAATGATTCTGTTAGCATATTTCCATAGAGGTCAGAATGAACAAACTCTAATGGTTTTTTTGTTCTCCAAGTTGCTTGTTGTGGGATTAATGAATCTTTGTGTTACTTTCAAAGTTAGCATGCTTCACAAACTTCTTAAACTTGGTCGATCTTTTGTAGTCCTCTAACCATCTCTTTGTTGATAACAACTTTAAACTTCCATAATTCAAGCGTCCAAACCTTTCATGCCACAATTTTGAAACCTTTTTTATCAATAACAACAAAACAAGATAAATTTGTAGCTTCAAGTTTAAGGGGAAATAAGTTGTTAGAGGTTACATCAATCTTTGCAATAACCAGATTGCCTTTTGATATAGTGCAAATCATACCCTTTCTTCATGAGATGACCAACATTAAGTAAGTTTCTTTTTAAACCAGGATAAAATAAACTTTAGACATGTTTTCAATATTTTTAAACTTAGTTTTAAAGCAAATCTCATTAATTGCTTCAATTTTGTGAATACTAACATCACTAATCATCACTTCACCATGATCAAATTTAGATAAATTGGAAAATAATTTTTTGTTATCTGTAATGTGTTTCTTAGCCCCACTTTTTAGGTACCACATTACATCAATTTTGCTATGAAGCAAGCAACAAAATTTCTTCATTTTTTATTTTGATGAATAAGGTCACTTTTAGTTTGCTTGTCATGTTTGTCATGCTTAAACCAACAATCTGCAACTTTATGTTCAGGCTTGTGTTAATGGTTACACTTGATGTAACCATTTTTCATATCATCTGTTTGTTTGTGCTAACAATTTGTAGCTTTATGTCCTAGTTTTTGACAATAACTACATTCAATATAATCATGTCCTCAGCCTCTTTGATAACGATCATTTTCTGAAACTTTGATTTTCATTGTTGTTATATTGATAGTATTGTTGATTATTTCTTTCTCTTCTGTGAGAGCTTGAATCACCACTCCCTGAAATTTTTTCCCCTGCAGATGAACCATGACCTCTAATAGAAATTGGATTTAAGAGCTGATCAGATTGTTGTGATGGAGAAAATAATAAATTAATTTTCACTTCATAGGATTTCAGAATGCCTTATAGATCCTCCAAAGTCATGTTTTTCAAATCTAGTGTCTGTTGTAAAACACTAAAGAAGAGAACGAAGTACCTTTTGTACAATTCTGAGATCTTCCAAAGCTTCACCATTTGAAGCCATTTGATTCACTATAGAACCAACTTTTGTAAAATACTCGACAATACTATCATTTTCTTTCATCTCTAATTTTTCAAATTTTTATCTCAAAATTTGGAGCTGAACATTCTTCACTTGTTCATCACATTTATAAGTTTTTTGTAGAATTTCCCAAGCTTGTTTTGATATTGTTGTTTTGTAGATTTTCTTGTATACCCCTTTGTTTATTAGAAGATTAATTTGAATGAGAGCATGAGTGTCCTTCTGAATATTCACCAAAATTTTCTTTTCAATATCACTCAAGACTTCTTCATCTTCAGGCTTAATAAAATCTATCGACTATATTCCATAAGTCGAATGCTTTTGGCCAAACTTCAAATCTGTTGCTCTAATAATCATAATCATCTCCGTTGAAAGTATGCGAAAATGGAGTAGCAACATTTGTAGGAGGGTTACTTTAGGTTGCCAACCAACATTAAACTATGTAGAATGTTTAATGAATGGATCTATTAAACTATTATGTTAATGCTAGGTTATTCCCCGAAAGGAACGGGTTGCAGGGTTCAACTGTAACGTCTCGGCAAGGACCGCTGCATCTCCATAACTCTGGTGTAGTGTTAAATATGCAAGAGCTCGCGTTGCAGACTTCGTGTATCGGCAAGGACCGCTACATCTCCATGAGAACTTAGGTGTTCTGTTAAATAGATACGAGTTTTAACATCATAGGTTGAATAAGAACAAATATTATAAAAAAATATAATAGTCTAAGATTTGGAACATAGAATATAGAAACCCTCACTGGTAAATCAATGGAGGTAGTAGATGTGATGATTAGGAGAAAAATTAGTATTTTATATGTACAATAGACAAAATGGGTAGACGAGAAGATAAAAATAATAGAGAACTCGAGTTTTAAGTTATGATATACAGAAAAGAGTAAAACAATAAATGCAGTAAGTATTAATTATTATAGATAGTTTATTAAAAGATAAAGTTGTAGGAATAGTTAGAAAAGGATATAAAATTATAGCCTTTAAGATAATAGTGATGAAAGAAACTATGAACGTAATTAACATATCTGCACCGTAAGTAAGATTAGATGAAGCTACCCTAAATGAAGTATTATAAAATATTCCGTCAAATGAAATAATTTTAATAAGAGGTGATCTAAATGGACATATCAAAGTGAAAAATGAGAAATATGAGATGGTAGATAGGGGTTATGGGTTTGAAATGAGAAATAAAGAAGGGAAAATTATATTAGATTTTGCGATAGTATAGGACTTATATTAGATAACACGGTTTTTAAGAAAAGAGAACATTTAGTCATGTTCAAAAGTGAGAATAATAAATCACAAATTGACTTTCTTATGGTTAGGAAGAGTGATAGAAAGATTTATAAAGATTGCAAAGTCATCTCGGAGAAGTTTAATTTCCCAACATAGGTTAGTAGTGTTTGATATACGTCTCAAGCATAGTATCAATAGAAAGAAAATATATACGACTCCTAAAATTAAGTAGTAAAAGTTAAAGGATGGACAATAAAATATATTTAAGTAGAAGGTAGGAATACAAATATTAGGTGAAATATACAGTGATTCTAATATGATATGGGATAAGATGTTATCAAATTTAAAAATAGTAGTTAAGAGTGTACTCGATGAGTCAAAGGGACATACACCACCAAGTAAAGAATCTCGGTGGTTGAATGAGAAAGTGCAAGAGAAAGTAAAGGGAAAATGAACAACTTATAAGGAATTATATATTTATAAAAACAAAAAAAACTTTTAAAAAATATACAATAGCTAAGAAAGAGACTAAAAAAGTAGTGAATGAAGTAAAAAATAAAATTTTTTAATAATTATATCAAAAATTGGATACAAAAGAAAGAGAAATAGATATTTATAAAATAGCTAAAGTGAAATAAAGAAAAATAAGAGATCTTATCTAAATAAAATGTATTAAAGATGAATGCAATAAGGTACTAGTAAACGATGGAGAAATAAAAGAGCGGTGGAAGAGGTATTTTTATCAACTTTTTAATGAACGTTTAGGTGATCAACTTAACTTAGGTAATTTAAGTAGGTCAAATAAGTATAAAAATTTAAACTTTAATCATATAATTCAAACTTTAAAAATAAAACAAGTTTTAAATGGGATGCACAATGAAAAGACCGTTGTAGATAATATTCCGATAGAGGTATGGAAGTTCCAAGGAAAAATAGATTTAATGACTTACAAAATTATGTAACATGATGTTGAAATTAAAAAAATATCTAATCAATGGAAGGTAAATACTTTAGTTCCCTTATATAAAAACAAGCGAGATGTATAAAATTGTGCAAATTATAGGGGTATTAAACTAATGAGTCATACTATGAAATTTTAGGAAAAATAATAGAAAGACCACGGTTACTGAAAATCAATTTAGATTCATGCCTGAAAAGTTAACAATAAAAGTTATACATCTTCTTAGATAACTAATTGAAAAATATCAGGAGTAAAAATAAGATCTACATATAATATTCATTGACTTAGAAAAAGATTATGATAAAGTCTCAAGAGAAATTATATAGAGAATTGTAGAATAGAGAGATGTTAGTGTAACATATATTGAATTAATTAAGGATATATATCAGAATATAATGATCAGAGTGAATACTTCAGGCGGAGTAAATGAAGTATTTCAAATAAATATAGGATTACATCAAGGATCAACTCTAAGTTCCTATCTTTTTATATTAATTATGGACAAACTCACTGTACACATTCAAGACATAATACCATGGTGCATGTTATTTGCAGATGATATTATTTTGGTAGATGAAACACGTGAAATAGTAAATGCTAAACTAGAATCTTGGCGGAAAACACTAGAATGGAAAAGTTTTAGACTTAGTAGAATACAGATAGAATATATAGAATTTAAATTTAGTAATATTAAACGTAATGAGACAATTGTTAAGATAGGAGATGACGAGTTATTTGAAACTAAGAGTTTTAAATATTTTGGATCATGTTTGCAAAATAATGGATGGATTGAAAAAGATGTCTTATATAGAATACAAGCAAGATAGTTGAAATGGAGGAGACCGTCAGATGTTTTATGTGATCGTAAAAAACCTCTAAAACTTAAAGGAAAGTTTTACAAAACTGCAGTTAAACCTGCTATGTTATATGAAGTTGAATGTTAGGCTATAACTTGAGCTAATGAACAGAAAATAAGAGTTACAGAGATGAGGATGTTAAGGTGCATGTGTGGGTATACGAGGATGGATAGAATAAGAAATGAGAACATTAGAGAGAAAATAAGAATTGCATTTATTGAGGGAAAACTTTGAGAGACACATTTAAGATAGTATGGGTATGTATTTAAACGACCAATAAATGTTTTAGTTAGGCGATGTGAACTATGTCAAATACGCACATCAAACGAGGAAGAGAAAAATCAAAAATACTTGATTAGCAACAATATCAAGATAAAATTTATTTAAGTATAGATGATGATATAGTAGGGGATAAAGCTCATTCCATATAGTCAACCTCATCTAGTAGGATAAGACTTGGTTGTTATTGTTGTACATCTTAACTTATATAGCTATGACAAAGGAAGTCCAAAGAACAATTTGGATCTTTCTACATTAAACACACTATTATATTTTTCTAATCAAATGCATATATTTGACAATTTAATTTAAAATGATAACTTAATTAGTCACTATATAATTCAGTCAAACTTGTGTTAATGAAGACTAAAACAATTTGGTTTTGAGCTTCACAATGCGATTTGGTTTAGTCTTCCAAGCTTGTAATTTGGTTTATATTTCCAACTGAAAAAGTAGTTGAAAAAGATTATTTTAATTCTAAATGTCAGACGCATATCAAGATAAATTGTATCCCTATTCCTTCTATTCCTCCCTCTTAATTCTAAATGTCAGACGCATGTCAGACATGCAAGTGTTTGTTGAATGAGTCTTAAAAATGTTACACAATATTTTGTAAATTTTAAAGTTCTGTCTTGTATATGTTATAAAATAAATAATAGAAGTTCTGTTTGTTGGCTGAAGTTTTAGCTGATATAGACACGCAACTTTTTCTTTAATTAAACTTGTAAAAGTTTGAGCTGTGTTCAAGCTCAGTGAGCTTTTAATATATAGATAAGTTTGATCACAAACTTTGCGTTTCATGAACTCAGCGCAATTTTGAGTTCAAATTTATTTATTTTTGTGAAAAATAGGCTCGAACGGTCAAACCTGACTTGGCTCATACTCATGGTGTCTACAAACCTTCTTAATCATTTTAGCGGTAAATTAATCATTGAATTCATTTATAGAGCCAATTAAATCGAAATCTAGCCGTGGACAGTTCTTAGATGACAGGAAAGCAGTGTCCGAATGTATTTGTGATTCAATAAACCAATCCAAGTATAACTACGCAATTGTCTTCCTAAGTTCTTTTTGGTTAGCTATCATTTCTTTTGTTATTTTTCTATTGTCGTATTCCTTTCTGTATGGGAACACAGCTGGTCTATGCACTTCAATCTATTACTCCTTCAGCAAAGATTAGAAAACTGTCCAACTGCATTTGACCATTGCATTTTAATGTAGATCCATAAGATTGTCTAAGGAGAGAAAAAAAAAATAAAAGTTTGATGAACATAATTTGATTTATTGTGATATTATTTTAACTATTCTTTACGAAATCTTGAGTGATGTAAAATGTTGGCATTCACACATGGTTCAATCTGTTGTCTTGTTTATTATCAGTATTACCAGCAGGAATCATCAAAACTCCGTCAGCAAATTAACCAATTACAGAGTACAAACAGGTTAGTAGCCTAACCTACAGCCTTTTGATAGTTAATTTGCATTCAAATAGAGTCCTTTAGGTATGATTCTTCATCAGAAACTTGCTCGGTGAGTCTCTTGCCTCCATGAGCCTACGAGACATCAAGCAACTTGAGACCAGGTTGGAGAAAGGCATAACTAAAATACGATCCAAGAAGGTAATGTTAGATGTTTTAATGCTTCTTGGAAGCTTACATGCTACGAGCATTTAATGTATCGCTTACTTTATTGTAGAATGAGTTGATGCTTGCCGAAATCGACTATATGCAGAGAAGGGTAACCAGTATAAGCTGAATTAATTTGTGATAGCTATTGATTAAATTATTACAAAATTGATTCAATTTATGCATTATGTACACCTAAATATTGTTCTCAGGAGATGGAGCTGCAAAATGGCAATATGTACCTGAGAAACAAGGTACTCAAACTTTTCATCTCTAGGTATAGATCACTTTTTCTTCTGAAACAATTATACACCTACTTGCAGCAGATAGCTGAGTATGAGAGAACACAGCAGATGCCTGTGTTCCCATCATCAACAACAGCACTTGGTTACGAGGTGGGGCCACCTTATGATTCCAGAAACATGTTGCAAGGAAATACTATGCAGCCTGATCAAAATTATAACCGCCAACAACAGATCAATCTGCAACTGGGGTAGAAGCAACTTAATCTTCACTGCACTACTTTCTAAATTTATAAGAGCTTCATTCTTTTAGTTTCCTAAATTTACTAATAGATTATAATTTAATAGTATAGATATATAACAAAACTGGTTCCTTTCCTAGCAATTTAAGATCTAGAATAAAACTAGCAATCTTTTAAAACTCAGGGAGAAAATTTGATAATATTCAAATTTAAAGATAAATTATGAAAAAACTTATAAGATTTTAGCCGCGACTAATATTAAATAATTGTCATCAAAAGTATAAAAACATTTTTGATGATAAATTTATAAATAATGAATTATATATATGATTGAACATTATCATAAAATACTACTATTATATTATTTAATAATGATACTATACAATAAATTATCAATTAATGATGAAAGAACATTATTAATATCACATTTAGTGATGGATCAATTTAATACCATTGTTAGTAACTTAGTATTTCTACCCATAAATCACACTGCATAAATTATACTACTGTGTTTTCACAATTTCACATTTAAAATTGTTCATTGGTAGGCTAAGTGTATAAATCATACTACTTTGTTTACGCAATTTCATAGCCTTGTTTTTGGCTTCTGCAGGTGAAATGAAATAATGAAGATGCTTTTGCAAATATGTATGTCTAATTAGTGCAACTGGTTATTATAGAATAACTATTAGAACGGGAAAATAATGTATGTCCAGGATTTGCTAAACGTAGGTTTTTTCCATTTCCAATACAATTGTTGGTTATTATTATATATTTGCCTTTAAACAGACACTTTGTATGATTTATCTCTTATGCTGTTACTATATATTAGTATCCTATATGTATACTCATAGGTCATTGTTTGAGCCAAGTTAGTCTTCCTTTCAGGGGCAGGTTTCCACAGATATATTATGTGTTGGTGCTTGGTAGTAGATTATTAAGTTAATATTTGCTTTAATGATCATGTTACTCTTTATTGGTCCTCTTTTAACCATAAAGTACCTTCAAATAATCTTGTATCGTAGTACACACATAAGACTTTAATATGGTTCTAGAACTCTATGCAAAGGAGTAACAAACATATAGTTTATCAAATTATCACTCCTTTGCATCACCTACTTGATGACCTCTTCGAACTAGCCAGTGGGTCTATCCTATGGGGGGATGGTAGCACTTTCTACGCAACTAGATACGAGGAACAGGAAAGGATTTAGCTTGGGCATGATGGACTTAGCTTTTTGTCAAACTTGTAGGCGTAGTTACCAAGGAATTCTCTTTCCCTTTCTTTAGTGTTGAGCATCCCGGGGTACTGTTCGATGACTGACATTTGTTGATGTGCTTGGTGGGGGCAGTAACCGAGCCAGGGAAAGTTAGAGAGGGTGGGCCTCTTTACCAAATTCCTTTATCATTTTCGCAAAACTGCTTTACGTGGTGGAAAAGACTTGGACTTTTGTGATAGTCGAGCCATTCTAAATTGAGAAGTTAGTCGGACAAGAGTCAGATGAAATCTGTCTCCTCAATTCATTTGAGTTTTATCTATCTTCCTCAATTGTTGGTCGCTTGTTCCTTCTTGCTGCTCCTGCTCCAAGCAAGAACAATCTGCACAAGTGTATGAGGATGATTTTGCTGTGTCTGGAGTTAGATTTGCTCCTAAGTGCAAAAGATAAACGTCCTAATGAGTATAGCTGGTTAAGTTGGTTGATATTTCACTTAGAAATTTTATTTTTATATACATTTCCCATGTCTTAACCATTTGAACCTATAACTAGTAGTCATCCGTGATTTACCTCCTCCGTGTTGGCTCTAGGACGGATTGGCCGGGACGCTGAGGGCAAGCGATTCGTCTTTTGCCACATGGTTAAGTTGGTTGATATAGTAGTGCAGGACAGATTTCCTAGTTCATAATCTCTGGTCCTCTCTTATGGCAAAAGGTGAATTCGTTCGCCCCCAGCGCCCCCGTCAACCCGTCCTAGAGCTAACATGGAGGAGGTAAATCACGGATGGCTACTAGCCATAAGTGCAAATGGTCAAGACAATCTTTGGTCCTCTCTTGATCCTAAATCAGGAGGGTCGTTGATCAAATTAGGAGGGACAAATACATGAATTCATAATCTGATCTAATGGATCTCCTAATCTGGACCAGCAGGGGACCAACGAAAGCGGACTAGAGGATCTACACTTGTGCAGGAGGGACTCGGAAAGTTAGGTCACGGTCAACATAATCGTCAGAGTTGACAGCCAGCGGGAGCCTCCCAGCCAAGTTACCTAGTGGCGAACAGATCGATCGACC
>JBAMIE010000049.1:638226-650368 GCA_037177295.1 Kaempferia parviflora | reverse complement strand
ATTATACAAAACTGGGTATGAGGGTAGGGATGGAAGCGGGACTATAATTTGGATTCAAAATGGGGATGACAAATCTACCCGTCTCCACCCCATTATCTCATTATCAACCTTAAATCTGGACCAAGAGGCCCCCAAGGCATAGCACAGATGGGGGCGTGATCCTTTTTGAAATCGGACGGATGACCCTGGGAAGTATGACGCTGATCACAGGTTAACCAAATGGAGACCGTCCGAGTGGGTTGCGTCTCGTCCTGCCTACTCCTACACTCAATCGCATAAACTTTGAAAGACCATTAGAGACCGGGCCAAGGAAGGAGTCCCTAGCTCTGGTACTCCGACGCTCAAGTCAGCACGCTATTCGAAGGGAGAAAATAGTATAGGTGAGCAGTATGCATGTGTGTTATGTGCGTACTTACATTGGATGCCAAAAGACCTCTATTTATAATGGGGGCTTAACCCTTAGCACGCATATCGATACATTCCTTGACGGGTAAAGTGCCTCTGACACTTTACCTTAACTGTGGCATGCCGTTTTTTACTGTTGTCAAGAATGAAAGCTTCACAAGTACGCTCCATAGGGTGTGTTGGCTGCTTCTTCTGACATTCTGACAAGCGGTTCGCTATACACCAAAAAGGGTAGGTGGAGTGTTGTTCCTGATGACGGGTTGCTCGCCCGGGCAGGGCTCCCGGCCGTTCCATCGCCTCCACAAGGAGGAATCAATTTTTCCCATAGGTTCTGAGCCTCGCAGGGAAAATTCGAAATGAGACAGATTCGAGGAATCAATTTTACTCTATGGGGGATGGTATGAGAGTGAGTATGAGGATTTAATCACCGCGGGATCAGGGATGGGGATTACCCGTCCCCATCCCAGCTACATCCCCGATTTTGAGGCGGATATTGGGCGGGTATGGGGATTTAATCCCTGCGGGGATCAGGACAGGGATTCTCTAATTATACAAAACTGGGTATGAGGGTAGGGATGGAAGCGGGACTATAATTTGGATTCAAAATGGGGATGACAAATCTATCCGTCTCCACCCCATTGTCAACCTTAAATCTGGACCAAGAGGCCCTAGAGCGTAGTATTGATGGGGACACATAGTAGTATGTTCGGATTAGACTAGGAACAATCTCCAAAGTATTACTGTTATGATAGTCTCCGTCATACATCTCATCGTATTTATGTACCTGTATTTATTTTTCTCTGTATGAGATCGATTTAAGGGGAACGACGGTTCCATAAGTTTTTTAATCTTGACCAACATAAAGTCAGAGATTACGGCTACGAGGATATTGATCCTCCGAACGCACACAGCCAAGCCCTCGTGCCACTTGATGTCATCGAACATCAATCGGTGAGATCATCGTGTACGTGGAAGAGCCTATTAAACCGATAAAATCTACTACAAATTAGAGCCGCCGGAGTGCAATTATTTTAGAGTAGCCTTTAATTGATTTGTTTCTTCTCCATTAATTAATATGGCAATCGACAGCCGGAGTGCGATCCAAGGTGGTGCTATTTCCGAGCTCCTTCTCCGCCTCAAATCCTGCTTCTCCAATCCCTATCTCAAGCGCCGCTGTAGCTTCGGCGCCGCCGACGGATCCGACCAGGACACGTCGCCGTTGCCGCCGCCGCCGGAACCATTACCCGAGAGGAGAAGCATAGCGGAGCTGGCGGTTCCCGCCGGGCTCTGCGTCGCGCTGTACGGCAGCATCCCGGTCGGCGTCCAGCAGGACCACGGCGCCCTCTTCCTCTACGACCCCCTCGTCGCCTTTATTTCCCTCGGCGTCTTTGCCAGCCTCTTCGCCGTCGTGTACGCCCTCGCCAATCCCGCCGGCGGCGCCGCGGTCGAGTCCGCCAAGAACAGGGCCATGGCCCTTTCCGTCGGTTTCCTGCTCGTGGCCTTCGTGCTCCGGATCCTGCTTCTCTTGTCGGCGACCTCGATGGGATTGGTCGGGCTCGTACTCCTCTCCTTGGCGGCGGCGGCGGCGGTGGCGGTGCTCTGTTTCCTGCGACAGAAGGTGGAGGAACGCATAGTTCCGGCGGCCGCAGAGGCGGCGCAGAATCACAGTTTCTCTGCGGAGAACCAAGTTTGACTCGTAAAAATTTATAGTTCCATTTAATTACTGCGAAAGGGGACGAACGAAATCTAAGAACAAAATATTTTTGGTTTCTTAGATTTCTGATGCCTCGCAAGGTTCATCCTGCGTGTGTCTATTATCACATAAGGGTGAGGAAATCTAAGAACTCTCTCTTTGAAGTTTCCTAGATTTCTATCCCCATTTGGTCCATAGTTTTTGATTCTTATTTAAGAATAGTCTGTAAAAAAGTCGGAGCTAATTGGCAATAAATTAAATGCTCTCTTTTAATTCCTTTTCTTAACTTTGAGAGATTTTTTTTTTTCGTTTGATCTATCTTTTGATTTGATATATTTAACAAAATTTGGAACCTAAAATTTCTATGTAAGGATCATCTACAGTCAACGCCTTCATTCGTTAGAAAAATCTAATGAAGATAAGAGATCCGTCAGTCATTTGGCAAGGATTCAATGAGTATGTGCAGATTCATTAATAATTAAGGGCCTGGACAATAATTGATTTTGAAAATTTTTCTCTATATGATTACTTATTTTAGTATGATTGA
Organism: Kaempferia parviflora; assembly: GCA_037177295.1. NCBI lineage: Eukaryota > Viridiplantae > Streptophyta > Magnoliopsida > Zingiberales > Zingiberaceae > Kaempferia > Kaempferia parviflora. Next base: position 647,723 of record JBAMIE010000049.1, on the reverse strand, counting down.
TACAAATATATTCATATAATTATTCAATTTAAAATGATTCATCTTTATTCAATTTAAAATATTTATTCACTTGTTCATAAAAATAGATTAGTTGATGTTTAGGAGCTTAATGGGTTAAATGTGAGGAAGAGTTTGAACGGATTGAATCAATTAAATTATGTCAAACGCATCTTTCTGGTTAGGTAGGCCAAGTGGATAAATTTAAAATTTTTGATATTGATATTTTCTTATCTTTTCAAGTCACAAATCACAATATAGTATGTCCTTTATGGATTCATTTTTTTTTCATACTAAAAAAAAATAATAAATCGAGTAACACTAAATTTTGGATAACCGGTTCGGTCCAGCCTTGTAAAAATGTTTGACCGGCTATCATGACAAATTAAGAAGCGCTTATGATGAATAGTCCAGAAGCTCAACATCTTATGGTTGCCCACTCCATTTGAAAAAAAAAAAAAAAAATCCTATAAATACACCCTAACTGGGATCGACTCACGGATGTTTAGGTAACAATTTGGAGCCTTTTGCTGCACCGTGAATATCAATATCAATTGTGATGTAAATTAATTGCAGTCTATTTATCTTCTAATGAGTTGAGCAAAAAAAACAAATAAAAAAAAAAGAGAGGATAAATTTAATTCTTTGACTAGATCAACAGTCCACAAGTTGGACGGAGTTGGAATTAGAGATATGAATTCTATGACTTGTATGTGCAACCGTGTGGATTAGGTTAGGAGCAAGCTGTTGAGTATTTACTTACAGATGAAGCATGTCGTTAGATTTGATAGCATATTAAGTCCACTATGATCCAAGTGATATAAACTATTTTTTGGATGATTGCAATATGATTTGATGACCAGTCTAATACTTTTTTTATTAGTGGAATGTTCTAGAGGATAAGACATATTGTGGGGGTGTGAATTAGATTTGTACGAGTCCAAACTACACTTTTCTTTATAGAGAGTTTTTCTTTGTGTGTTTCATCTTGCTGGAAATAATTAAGTTGCCACTATTGATTGTTTTTATGCTAATCATCTATCTTTTTGGAGTTGTTGGGTGAGAACAGACAATATTAATATAAAAGAGGGAATCTTAACTCTGAGCCATTAATTATTTAATACATTATGGCTAATGATCAATCAATTAAAAGTGTATATTAATCGCAAGCTGTCCCCTCGGGGTGGTATGATGGTTAAGACATGAGAGCTTATCACATGAGGTTTAGAGGTCGAATTTCGACGTGTCCGAGCATATACCTCCTCATGTCTTGATCATTTGCACTTATGACTAGCAGCCACCTGTGATTTACCTTCTCCGTGTTGACCCTGTGATGAGTTAACGGGGACACTGAGGACGAGCGTATTCACCTTTTGTCACATTAGCCGTAAGCTGTCCCCTCAAAACGGTATATTAGTTAAAACATAAAACATTACCATATAAAATTTTATGATCAAAATTCATAACATCCGAACGTACCTTTCCTCCTTTTGTTCAAAACTCTGAGCATTTCCAAAGAACCATGGGTAACGCTAGATTGCTTATCAGACTTGTATTTTAAATTTATCTCGATTTGTGAGACCAGATTGTTTATTTTCAAAATTAATCGGATGGCAAGAGTTGGATATCTGAATTTACAAAAAAAAAATAAAATAAAATAAAATAATATGCACATTAAAATGACAACAATTCACAGAAGCGCTCTTTTTTTCTTCTTATTTTTAAAAAATGCACTCCTTTTCCGAGTCATATGAACAAGCTGAGAAATAACCCTCGAATACACTTGAGTTTTCATCAATTTGCGTGATACAAAATACAGCTTTAGATTTAACAAAAAAATCGATGAGCATCCCTTGCTACAAAACCAAATCCATAGTGATGATCTAAGCTACTAAATTGGTTCAAACAGCAAAATACACTTGAAAAAAAGAATGAAAAACTATGATTGCAAATTCCCAGAATCCACATCCACAAACTCAGAGCTTCTTTCTTTTGAGATTTGTCCTTCATCTGCCCCATTCAAAATCAGCTCCGAATCTTGCATTGTTTAAACGAAAGGAATTCTCCGGTTTTATAGAATTAGCAAAGGAATGCCAACCCAGAAGATATGGAACGATAAACTGCACAATTTTTAGATCCTTAGATAACAACATAAAATTCATTTTTGAGTTCAGGATTGATAAAAGTCAGAAAATAGCATACTGGAGCAATACAAAGAGAGGAGAGATGTCATACATTTAAAGCAGAGTTAAGAATGGTGAATTCTGGTTTGCTGATTGGTATGTATATGCTATCATCCATATTCAACAGACGATTTTGAACACCTACAACAGCGAAAATACAGAGTTATTTACCATACCAAACCTTCCGGATGCCAATGGTATAAAAACCATATATAAATACCAATGAGTATCAACCAGAACAGCAGAAAGAGAAAGAAACAATATGAGCAAATGGGGAATCTGTCAGTAGGATTAACCATAACAGAACTATCAAAAATTAAGAAACAATCCAAATAAATGGCAAGAACTAAGACGATTTATGCAGACTTTATGGATGTTTGAGTACACAAAAGACTAGTTGCTAGTTTGAGGTGTTAAGGGTACAAAACCAAAGAGCATTTATGGGCTGTAAGCTTGTATAGCACAAATTGACTGCATATTGGATTTAAAATATCTAGATGGACATTTTTGGTATGAACAAAGGATTAGAAACACCAAAATGTGAAAAGAAACTCGTGAGGCCTGGCAGATTGCATCATATGGCAAAAGTATTATTTACATTAAAAATGTGGGGGAATTACTGAGATTAAAGAAATATCCGGTGCCATCTGGAAGAGGTTCAACCTTTAAAACCTTTCTTATCTTGCCTTCCTCACTGCAATAGAAAATAAAGGTTACACTTCAGCAAAGACACTGAGTTACACTTGTAGTCTTGTAGATTCTCATGAATTATGATGTTAACCTGGACATAAAAAAAATCAGGAAGCCAATTAATGGAAACGTGAAATACATGAATATGAAGATATGTAAACTAACATAATTATTCACGCCAAGAAAACTTGTTTTATCAATTTTGAGCACTGTTTAAGGTTACTTCTACCAGTAACAATGGAGATTGAGAATGAATCTAATGCCAGGATACCTGTCTCGGCACTCATTCATGAGCTTGGATATGAAAACAATATCTTAACATAAAATTTCTATATGTATTCACAATTTCACATGATGGGTGATCACAATCAACCTTCTAATTGTGAATGCATTTTGAATGCTTCTCTAATCATATAAAGTCTGACTTTGTAAAACACATTCCAACTGCCTTTACAGTGATTCAAAGTATCTCAACGCTTATGGCTGCTCTTGTTGATCTAATAAAGCTCTAAGTCGACAAAAATTAAAGACCTAACAAGAAGTAGCTAGACATTAAAAAAAAGAATTTTAGAACTGTTATCCCATCCCTATTCAGGTAAACTACACTGATGATTTGGTTACAGACAACAAATTTCTTATCAAGATTCTGGAATATTACTTTCTTCCCTTGAATGGATCATGAAAAAATTCACAAGAATCCTTTGCTCCGAGACTCATCAGATGACCAATTTCAGGTATGGATAAAGAAAACACCTGCATCAATTAACCAAAAAAACAATCATAGTTCGCATATGTTTGGATAAAATACCACAAGAAAGCAAACATAGATGCCAATAGAGAGTACCAGCCAGCAGAAGGAACAGAAACAATATAGGAATTAAGGAGCCAATAAGTTGTATTAATTAAGCATGTTGTTTGTTGCATACATACTCGATTTCATAAATTAACTCAATGGTGAAGGATCACATCTCCCAGACCATTCAACTAAACTTCATCAAAGGCTAAATTAGTATCAAAAGGGAACTAACCTACAACCTTTATGGGCAAAAGTCCTAATAAGGCTCCTTTGTAATTAAAAAGATTCATTGTAAAGGTCTCGATTTTGCACTATACTCTATAAAAGGCCCTTAGCAAATTTGCCTTGTGAAAATATCCTTACCCCATTGCTAGACTCTGGTCATTGGCAGGAATCTCATCAGCTATTAAGCCTCAATGGAATTCACCATTAGCAGCTGCCAAAAGTTGGTGGCCAAAACTTAGAATAGCATGAATCATAGTACTTACATGCCCGCCCCTGTGTATATACACATTTCCTAACAAGGGCCAGCTCCACATAAAAATATGTTATATACATATAGTCCTTTATATGTATTAAGATGCCAAGTTGATAGGGGAATATTTGGTTTTTCACTAGGTCAAAGGTTCAAATTTTAACATAGTAAAGGGCCACTTTTGCTTTCTATTCCAAAAATAAATAAATAGCTCTAACAAACCACCATAGGTCAACCTCCACGAGACTATTTGGATGCAAGCAATTAACTCAAGTGCAACTACTTATTTCTCATGACTCTCTCTCCACTAGAGCTCGAGCAACTCATGACTTTTCTAAAGTTATTGTCCCAATGTGCTAGTGTTAGTTGCTTCAATTCCCTAGTTTAATGGCATTTGTCCTGAACGTGAACTTCTTTCTATCCCCTTTAAATTGTGAATAGTCTTAAGGAAAGAAGTTCTAGGTGCATAAAATAAAAGCATGAACACTTCCCTTTTGGCAATCAAGCCATCCTTAAGGACTCTTGACTCTCCCTCTCCCTTACTTTAGAGTCTATTAGGGCTAAGTATTCGGTTAAAACCGAATTAACCGAAACCGAATAAACTGATTTTTTTAAAACTAACCAAGCCGACTAAATTTTCCAATAAAAACCGAACCAATAAAATATCACCTAATTCGGTTGAAAACCGAATTAACCAAACTTTTTTTAACAATGATGGAATCATTGCAGATTTAAGCGAAATCAATTTTTTTAAAGTGGGAGATTTACCTATTCGATCTTTTTTATTTCAGTTTAACCAAATAAGGATTTTTTAAACCAAAATCGAACCAAATAAACCGATTTTTTTTTTTTTTGGAAAAAAACTGAAATACTGAAATAACCGTACGCAGTTTTCAAATTCGGTCCGTTCGGTTTGTTTGTTCGGTTTAACCGAACTTTTACTCACCCTTAGAGACTATCACTTAAGCCTCTACTCAAGAGTCTCCTACAGTCCTATAGCTCAGGTATCCCTAGATGGGATAGTGAATGGAACTTAAATCATTGTTCATCTTGGAGCCTGGAGGATTTCTCACTTGTGAAGGGATGGAATCTGAGTATTCTTGTAGAATTACAAAAGGCTTTTGAAAAAGGGCCATTGTCAGAGGGGCCATCTTCGCCCAAACAACAAAGTTTCGTAGCGTGTATCATGTTCTCCCAGCTTTCTTCACAGATCCTACTCTTTTCCCTTTTTACCTTATTATGATTAAAAAACAAATATCCATTGTTTATCCAAGTATTGGGGTGGAAATTAAATGAAGCCGGGCTGCACTCTGAGTTCTTGCTCTTTCTGACTTGAATTGGCTGGAGGATACCTTGTCTGTGGCATGGTTGGCTATCATGATTTTGAATTTCCGATCTAATTTGGCCTTCCTGTCTGCTTAATTTCACCTTAATTGAATCAACACAGTGACTCCATTTGGAAGGGCAAGGAAAAGAAAGGGACAACTAAAAGGAGTGGCGCTACTGTCAAAGAAAAGAGATGTTGTTGGTTTAAATATGCAATGTTAGATAGCAACTAAAAGGAAGCAATGCCAGCTCTGAAGAGGATTCAAGAGCTTCAAAGCCTACAAAGGCGACTCTGGCTGCAAGTGGCAAATTTTAAAGAGTAATACTAGGGCCAAATTGAAATGGGATTTTATGGGGCATCATGGAAAATCAGGGCCTTCACGAGGCTTTCTGAATAAAAAGGGTCTTTTCAAGGTTTTTGCCTAAATTTATTCCAACATATTGTTCACCTTTTGTTTACTTAATTTTTCTTATCCCATATAAAATGAAGAAAATGTATAAATCATGGTTTACAATTTTTCATGAGCATAAGTCTTTGGCCCCTAAAATTGGATAGTTTTTGGCTCCCAAGCTGAGGATCACAGACGCATCATTTTGACCAACTAAATGATATAAACTGGCATTTATGAGAACGAAACTAGAAACTTGTGACGAGGTGAAGAATGCGACTATCTTAGTGTGATGACATTATAATCCTACACGGAGAAGGGAAAAAAAAAAGGTGGAAATTTGCATACTTGTTTTCTGCTCCAATCGTATTGCCGATTTCCCACAGCAGGAGCAAATTGGAGGAGCATAAATCCTTCCTTAGAGACCTTATAAGCTCCTGACTGCAACAATATACCTCAGAATTACCAATCTCACTACAAAATACCAAAACCAAAATTTGACGAGATCTGACTACAAACTAAGAAACTCACGTCAAGAGGAGCGAATTCAGGTGCACGCGGTTCCACCGTGAGTGCCGCCTTCCCTTTGTAAATGGAATAACCGACGAAGACCTTCGAATTCAGCGCTGAAAAGCGGAAAGCCGAAACAAACAAGATTAAGTTTTTTTTTCCAACGGCAACAAAGTTAGCGACCCGAAGTCAGGAGCCGATAGGCACCTCCAGGAGGCTGCCGGGAGAAAGAGGTAGGTTCATCAGGCAGCGGTGAAGGAGGGCGACCAGTTTGGCGGCGCTGGTCTGAGAAATCGGAGCGGCGGCCACGAACGGATAGATATTTCCGTTGATAGTTATTCGCGACCCCAAGGGCTAGGGTTCTGGGAGGAGCGCAGAGTGTACTGCTTATGAGGGAAGCAGAGGAGGAGCGGAAGGGAGAAGGGGAAGCGCAATAATTATGGATAGCGCGAGAAGAAGATGGTGAATGCATCGCTTTGGACGCGCGTCGGCTAAGAGTGGAGCTCCGGCCGTTGCAGTCGCTCCCTATGAACAAGAAGATGCTGTTTCTACGCTCGCTATGTTCAGTTTTGCGACGGTGTGATCCAGTGTTCGCAAACCCGGGTTTCGGGTTACCCGTTTTTGTTTTCTCCAAACAAAAAATGGTTCAAATCGGTTTGGACTCGGATTTCGGATCAGTCTAATAAACATTATATATACAGCATACTAGCATCGAACACGTGACAAAAGACGAATTTATTCGTCTTATCCCCGTCAATCTATTTTAGGGCCAACACAGAGGAGGTAAATTACGGATGGTTACTAGCTATAAGTGCAAATGGTCAAAACATGAGGGAGGTATATGCTCGGGCACGTCGAGATTCAACCTCTAGAACTCATGTGACAAGCTCTCATGTCTTAACCATCGCACCGCCCCGAGAGGACATACTAGCATTGAACACGTACTTAGTATGTGTAATATAATATATGAATATCTATCAATTAGTATTTTAGATAGTATATTGATCCTGTTTAAAATCGAACGAATTGATGTTAAATCGCACGGTACTGATGTGACTTTATTGTTGACTCTCCATAGACTCCCCGAGCGTGGTGCTCCAATTAATTGATAATTAAAATCAGACGGATTGACGTTGGATCGCACGGTACTCAATACGCCACAATTGAGTATCAAACTGTAGATCTATAATTGATTAATGAAAAAAATTCTTAATAACACAGCACAATTAAGTCTCGAACCCTACATTCCTTCAGTTGGGATCTTCTGGATCATAATCCTTGGTCCATTCCTGGTCCAGTGCACATCAACCGTTGGATCGAAGGTAAGATTCAAGTATTGATCCATCTTGATCAGATCTAACGGCTGATGTACACTGGACCAGGAATGAATCAGGGATTATGATATAGAGGATCTCCCCTCACATTCCTTATTAAAATTACTAATAAATTTTAAATTTATTTTTAATGTAAAAAGTGATAAGTAAGTTAGTTAATAAATTATTCAGATTCCTGTCAAATAGTAAGATACGTCAAAAAAATATTTGTATTCAACTTGAAGAAATATTAGACAAATTTTATACAGTGAAATGACATTAATAAGTGATCAAATTCAAAATCTTAAATTAAAGGATAATAATATCAACCAAAGTCAGGATAGTTATATTTTTAAAATGTATATGTATGTTTAACAAACTTACTTTACACGAATATATGAACAATTGGACCAATATAGAGGTTAATTAATGAATGTTAGCTACAACGTTAGATTTCTTGTGTTATTAAACATGGTATATAACCTAAGTAGCTTTTCTGTTTTTGAAAAAAGGAAATATGAAATTTATAAGATACATTTTGTTATCAGAGATTGCCTGACAAAAATGACAAATCCTGCCTATATTACAATTAGAAGGTATAAATATAACTACTACATTGGATTGCTCACCCAGTCTGAATCTATCTAAATTCCATAAAGCTCTTCCCATATTTAGTTCCAATAAGAAAGACAATAAAAGGCAGCAGGAATCCTGGAAAAGGAATGAAAAATGTCTTCACGCAGCCTTCTCCTCCTTTCTTCTCTGGAGCTTCCTCCACTTGAGGAATATCTGGATAGAAAGTCCTGAGAAGACCATTGCCACACTCCTCCACTGCTTGGGTGACAAGGGGTTGCCACTTATCAATGACGATACAACAATGCTAACAAACTTCCGGGGGATGGTGATGGTTGTGTTTGCAAGGGAGCCAAATTGACTTATGGTCAAGAAGATGAAGTTTTATCCCACTGCGCCACAGAGACAAAACAAAAGGATGTCTCAAGCTGCCTCCGGGTGCTCCTGGCAGAACCTCACTGCCTCATAACCACTTCCATTAGGCCAGCCAAACATGTAAATAACATTGTAAATGGTTCCCCAGAAGTTCATTCAAAGCATGATCTCCTGAGCAGATGTCTTTGGGAACCTTTAAAAAAAAAAATCAATGTAGTTATAAGTTATGGTGAACTTTGCATACAAATATTTAAGACATTTTGGTTGCACTATTAGTTATTTTGTTGCATATCATCAAGAAATAGTAAGTACCTTGCTTTTATAAAATCCTGAGTGCCATAAAATAGTAAAGTCAGTAAAATAATTTCTGAAATCTAATACATGATCCATTCATGATACCAACAAGGGAACCAAAAATACTAGAGAAGTGAATTAAAAAAAAATGAGGTGATTTTATGTCACATTACACAATTAAGCAATGGAGTAGACCATATCAATTATGCAGCTATTCATTGCTGGTTATGCCCAATCACACAGATAAGGTAAAAGGAACACGTTTTAGCAAATTCACATTCAGGATAGTTTACAGTTCAAATATCAACTACTTTGCTATTGAATGCGTTAGTCTGTTAGATAAACAATGAGGGCTAATATGAGTTGAGCCCTGACCCCACCATCAATACCAACAAACCTCAAGTTCAACTGACTCGCAACTCCAACCCTACACAACGCACAAGCCTGACTAAGATCATCCAAACCTACACTCCTACCTGAGGCATAGGGTGGCAACAATCAACTCAAGCAAAGAAGTTTAATTCGGCACCAATATTATGAACTCAGTGTGTCAAGCTTAGGCACATCTTGATTACC
>JBAMIE010000049.1:621729-634109 GCA_037177295.1 Kaempferia parviflora | reverse complement strand
AGTGTATTTGAGCAGGTATGTAATAAATATAAATGTATAATACTATTAGTATGTTACTTTTATAAGTAGAAAATATTCTTTGATATTTTATTATACTTATTGTGATTTTTGACATTTTATAGATTCATAGCAAAAAAGGAATTGGCTAGCTCAACAACGCTTAAATGATTTGGTATTTGGGAAATACAACTGTCCTTAAAACTTCGATATGATGCACGTGATCAGATTGACCCATCTCTTTAACATATATTGATGACAGTAATGAATGGTTGATGGGTAGAATGGATGGAGAAATTGATGATGAAGAAGATGAGTTGGTTTTTAAAGGTGATGACTTGACATGGCTAGGGCTAGTGGAGCTGAAGAGCCTAAATATTGTACTAGAGGAAAAAACATTGCATCCATTGCCTCTAGTTCATGTGCTAGGCCTAAACAAGTCGAGAAGGGATATGAGACACTCTTCTCTTAGACTTAGAGATGATGAAGAAGAAGAAATTTAATTTGAAGAAGATGAAGATAAAGAAAAAGAAGAATACAATGAGGATGATCTTGAGCTTGATGATTAATTTGACTTATTATGCTTATTTTGATGAATTTTGTTAGTTTAGATTAGAAAGTTGAAACTTTTATTAATTTTATCATGGTGTTGTTTTGCTTATCATATTATGTATCTCATTATTAGTGGTTTGATATTTGTGTATGGAATATTAATAGTTATCATATTTGACATATTATATGTGTTAGTAGTTTAATAATCAACCTCATGTTCAAGAGGTGCGCGCCTCGCGCCTCGGGCTCTAGGGAGCCCAATACAATTTAATGTAAATGTTATTTTATACAATTTTAAAAATAAAAATCATTAAAATGAAAATATAACCAATCTAAAGCAATTCAAATCATTAAGAAATTAATTTAAAATGGTATTAAAAGGTGATTCTAGGCGATCAATTGATTGTCTAGCACCTAGGTGATAAATGGTAGTTGGGATCCTGTGGACCACAATCTCTGGTCCATTCCTGGTCAGTGCACATCAGCCATTGGATCGAAGGTAAAATCTAAGTATTGATACATCTTGATCAGATCTAACGGCTGATGTGCACTGGACCAGGAATGGACCAGCGATTGTGGTCTAGAGGATCTTCCCTCGATAAATGGGTGCCTAGGCATTTAACATCAAAATATTATTAAAATAAAATTATACACTCAAATTTGCAATTATAGAGACAATAAAGGAATTTTGAATGGATTCAAAGTGATGGTAAAAAATGCAAGTTGTGTAAGAGGATAACAAGTTGAGTAAATAAGATGATAAGAAGAGGTTAAAAATATATTGTTGTGAGGAGCATAACCTTCTAGAAAATGGTGGTAAAAATAGGAAAAAATAGCTACAAATGATTAAAAAAATATATTACAAAATGATGAAAGTTAACAATAAATGTTGAAAATTTTAAAAATATAGGAAGAAAAAGAAGAAAAGAGGAGGGAAAGCAAACCTAAAAGCCACAAAAGAAAGTTTAGTTTGTAAATGACCTAAAAATTATTACAAAAGGACCAATTTCGAGTCAACTTAGTCTCGGTGGGCTACTTAGGTCACTTAGGTGGTGAGCTAAGGCTTACAACTTCAGTCGCCTTTAAAACGCCGCTCAGAGGTGGCCTACCACCTAGGCAAAGCAACCTTTAGCCAGAAGCACTTACTCAGTCGCATAAAACACTTTTTAAAGCCATGTTGAGAAATGGCAATGGGAGCCTATATTGAAGTAGAAGTCATGTCTAAGTTGTGTTCTAGTTGATGATGATTTTTGTATGTGAATATTTTGATATAAAATTTTAAAGTGCTCATTTTATTTGAATTTTAATGGAATACAATAAATAATAGTTTTTATATTGTCATCAAACAAAGATATATGCCTATATATTTTTTGTTACAAGTTGATATCAAATTTCTCCATCTATGTTATTATGTTATTAAATGAAATATTGTGAGCCATGACGCAAATAAAAAGTTGCTACACCTTATGTTCATTGGTTCGAGTTGGGGAAACAATCTCTTGCAATATAAGTAAGGTTGCGTACCCCGCTTTTGCATGAACTTCGTGACTGGTACCCTTTATTGTATTATTTTATATGATTTTCAAATATCAAAATTATTCTGGATAATATCAAATTATTTTTAAATAAATTTTATAATTTTCTATCAAACCTTATGATGCAAGATTTGATTCAATTTACTACTTGAATATTCAACAATATGATTCACGATAGGAATCTCAAACCTCAATTGGACAACCTTGTTTATCGGTTGTAAAAATTATGAATTTTTAAGTTATCGTATGTTGTAAATGTTATATATCTGCAATCTTTGTTATTCATGATATCTGATGGAGGTGGCCTGGTTGAACATTGTGTAGCAAAGGTGTAAGATTTACTAATTTTTGTTTTTTTTTTGCCCACCATTGTAGTTTTTAAATTAGGTTTACAATAGTTTGTATATATTCAAATAGAATTACTAGTTGTACTTATAGCCTCCAGGTTCAAACAAATTGTTTCTAAAATTTGGGATGATACTAGATTATGCCTTCGAATTAGGGTATGCCTTTTTTATCCAACATGTGTGGCGCATAAATTGTAGATACCTTTGATTAAGGTTTCAAGTAAATCTCATGTTTAAATTTTGCAAAGGTGAAAAGACCTATGTGCTATTTTTCTTGTTTGTTTATTGATGTCTTTCTCAAAATTGATGTCAAATTCTCTATTTTTTTAGAATCTAGCTTTTGCAGGAATTTGATGAATATGCTCTTTAGGTGACAATATTATATTGGAAGTATAGGTTCTAGTGTTTTAATCATTTTGTTGTGTTTGATGGTTTTGTATATTACATATAAGATGATTCCTTTTGCACTCTTTTGGCATCTAATGTTGGCATGCTCTTTGTAAAGCTAGGACACAAAGTTTCAGTTCTTGTGGAACTGCAAAGCTTACCTAGAAAAGGTAGGCTTCTCAAAAATTTACTCACAGTATCTTGCAGTGTTGACTGGTGTGGTCATTTGTTGCTTATCTGTTATGCCATTCAATGTTAAAAATCTCAGGCATCTCGGATAATATTGGCAACAGATGCAGATGCCCCTGGCCAAGCCTTAGCGGAAGAACTAGCACGTCGGCTTGGTAGAGAAAGGTTTAGTTTCTTGTTGTCAGTTTGGATTGTGTTTATCTATATGTGTTGTTCTCAATCATGTTTTTATGTGTATGTGTATCTTAGCTGATTTTTTAAACTGTGTTTACTGTATGTGTAATTGAGTTTCTAAACAATTGAGTTGCTTAATACCTCTTAATTTGACAAACATATAGGTGTTTGAGGGTTAAGTGGCCAAAGAAAGATGCAACTGAAGTTTGCAAAGATGCTAATGAGGTTTGGTTTTTTGAACTTTGAACCGCTGTTATCTCTTGTTGCTACTGAACTTTGCAAGGTTCTTTCTTTCTTATTTGTTGTTTGTATTAGTATGTTTCTTGTTTAGGTGGATCTTGTTTCATGTTCTCGTTACATTGATTTATATTTTGATGGAAATGAAGGCCCAGTCTAGGTGCGAAAGAGTATGATAATTGAAAATGAACTAAAATATGAATAAATAAAGCAAAGCGAGTAACTAGTATTTTATTAAATACTTATGGACAAACTTTTCTTAACAATGAATGTCTTTTGGGCTTTCAAATCAGAAATTTCTCCGATGTTGTAAAATTCAAAAATGGAAATATTTCCTAATTCATAGAGGAATACGTAATGGGGAATAGGGAATAGGGAAAGACTCATTTTCTCCTTATCAGTGATTAAAACTAAAAATTAAACCTTAAACGTTTTTTTATTCTAAAAATTGAGGTGATCAAATTAATCAACAAATGCAAAGAATAATCTTAAAGTAACAATCTAATTAATCATAAATAAACAAACAGATAATTACCATAAAAAGTTAATTAAAATTTACAAATAAGTATCAAAACTTGACTGGCATGGTATCATATGGTTCCGCAACTAGATCATTTCGATAAGATACTGAAACTCCAGTACTACTTGATATTTTATACCTTGACTCTAAAGTTCAATTTCCTTTTGTCAAGAAAGAAGGACCTCCAGAACTTGTATGTAGGCATGCTAAATGACAGTGAGATCTATTAGTTAAAAAAATAATAGATTCTGTCTCTTGTTCTCTCACATTGCTGGTTCTACAGTCTCCCAGACTTTCCATCACCATTCCACGATAACCTTTTCATTTGCTACATGTAAATAGGAAATAGCCAGTTGGTGTATAAGCTGAAAGAAAATAGGAAATGAAACAATCAAGAGATGTGTCTTTCCCTTTCGTCATTCGGACCAATTGCCTATTCAATAGCTGCTAACATGCTTTGATACCTCGCAAGACAATAAGCAGTTATTTCATGTTGAGCTATATGACTGAGTATCCCTTCTAGATATAGATGTTATTTGATTCCCCTGATATTTGAGTCTGGTAGAATCTTAGAAAGTTTGCCCCTTGGTGAAGTTTTGTCCTTTTCAACATTAGTATTTGTTTCAGTAGGTTAGTCAGCTAGCCAGTTGGTGTAATCAAGCCAGTTGGTGTAACCAAGCCACCATCATTGAGAGTGAAGGGATTGACTTGTGGTTTGCAAGGCAATAACTCTTTTATTTTTTTTTATTTTTTTATTTTTTTATTTTTTTATTTTTATTTTTATTTTTATTTTTTTATTTTTAGGCGAGTTAAAAAAGTGATTAGTTTCTCTTTTAGCCGTAGGTCTTGACATTTATTCATTTTTCTGTCCTCCATGAATCAATGATAACAGCACGTCCCTTTGCTTTTGTCTTGGCCACTTGACCAAGTGATTTTGTGCAAGATCGTGCAGACTTCTAGATGTGAATGGGTTGTGCTAGGGCCAGGTCCTACATAAACTCAAAAAGATTTATTTCTTAATAGTTGAAGTTTTGTTGCTTTTTACAACTCGTTTCGCGTGGTGTTTGCTATGCCATGAAATTCTTAAACTCAAAGTTCAGTACAAGCTTCAACATGATATTTCATATTATACCAAGAAAGTGAAGGATCTGGTCGACTTTTTAGGTGTAACAACGTTATGCCCAAATGAACTGCCAACTAATTCAGAATTCTATTAAAAATAGTTAGTCGTTTTTTAAAAACAAAAATTCTAACATGAAGTGAAAATGCATGATTTATTTTTTCTTAATTACATGAGAAATTCCATAATTAAGAATCACATTACGGGAAAAATAAGGGGAGTTGGGGACTGTACCTGGACTATAGGAAATCTATGTTCTTATTGAAGAATCAAGTTCCAAGAATCTCTAAAATGTGGACCTGATCCTCCTATCCTAACTTTTATGTTTTAGGTACCAGATGGTCTTTGATTGTTTGTTTGGCTTCCTCGTTGAAGCTAGGTGTCAAACGTCCTTACTCCTTACTGCCTTATAATTTACTTTCTACTTCTACTAGTCTTTCAGACATGCACATCTTTGTGCTTGCTCATTTAGTTGACTCCTTTTTTCTTTCAACACCTTATTACACTCACTAAAACATGACTATGATATTACTGTGAACAGAAGAATAACCACTTGTCAAAGCACTAACCAGTAATGGCTTATTCTTTGTGCCATCTACATATTTTTTTCACAGGTCAACAGATTCATGACATTCAATAGAATTTCATCTCTTATTGCTTAGTCGCGCTTTGCAGACATAGAACCTTTAGAAAACACTGATTATCAGATACAATGAGGATAACAAGTACATTCCTAGTATATACATTTACTGTAGCATTATGATTTGCTTCATAAGAAAGTAGATGGATCAGTTTTTCACTTGTTTATTCAGGTTCTGATGAACCTTGGACCAGATGCTCTCAAGAAAGTTATTGAGAACGCTCAGTTCTATCCTATAAGGGGATTATTCCAATTTAGTAACTTTTTCCATGAAATTGATGCGTATTATCACCAGCATCTTGGATATGAGTTGGGTGTTTCTACCGGATGGAGAGCTGTGGATGAATACTACAAGGTAAGAATTTAACCTTTATTGTGTTTTATTACTAAGATATCATCAAGATCTTTCTATTTGTAAATGAGCTTTGCTTCCATAATTATGTAGCTCTGATCCACACAATTTGTTTTCCTTTGAACTGCTATTGTTTTCCTTTGAACTGCTATTTTTTGATTTTTTTTTTGATTTTTTTTTGATGTTTTAATTTAACTGCTTGGATGTTATGGCATGTGCCCAGCATGTACAAATTACTTGTAGTGTTGATGTGGCTCCCCACATGAGAGGGTGCAAAAACCATAGTGAAGGTTTATTGCTGTAAGATGAAATGGTAAAATAGATAAATTTCCGAAATGCACTAGCGAACCCACAAGCCTATTCCTTGCTATTACGAGCAATTTTATTTAGAACTTCTTGCTAATTGGTTATATATTATCCTTCTTATGTTGATATGACTTTATGATTTCTATATTTTTCAAATTATGAAAAGCTTTGTTTCTGGTTGCTGAAATGTTGTGGGAACTGTGGAATCCCTCCCTTGGCCAGCTATGGCAGACATGTCAAAACACTTGTGCACAAAGGCTACCTTACCTTAACTTGCCTTGCCAGGAAAGACTTAAGCTGGTCATCTAGACAAGAATCGGATTGTTTGGTTTGTGATATTTGCATTTTCAGACTGGTGTTGATGATAAATTATGAATTAAACACAATTTTCCTGCTAGTACAAGGCCGTTAATTCCTTTTGAATACGTTATGGATCTTGCAAACACGAAGGAATCATTTTTAGTTGGCATTTGGCTTTTGAATTGGCTATTGAAATAGTCATATAGAAGAGAAATATTGTTGTATTTAAGAAGTTTATTTGACATATAGGATTCACAAGGGTTAATTAGGGGGAAATTATTGAAGTTAGCGGATTTTTTATTCTTATTGTTATGATTGGGGTCTGCTTTAGTGGTTTGGTCTCCAATTTGTGTTTAATATTGTGTTAGATAGGTTATCTAAGAGTTAGACAAGAGGACTTTTATTTGAGTTCAATATGGGTTCAAACTGAGCTCGAATCAAGATGAGTTGTAATTGGGCCAATGTTGAACTAGTTTGAATCAGTCTGTTTAGACTGAGCCAACTAGATAAGATTAGTTGGACCTGAGACATTTGATGAGCTATTTTGTTCAAATAATAATTGAAGTGCCTTTTTTGTTGAGCTTTTAACATTGTTTCTCTTGAGCAGGTTGTACCAGGTGAGTTAACTATAATAACAGGTGTTCCCAATTCAGGCAAAAGTGAGTGGATTGATGCCTTGATTTGTAACATAAATAAAAGCAATGAGTGGAAATTTGCGCTTTGCTCTATGGAAAACAAGGTTTGTTTGTTGACGTTTCTTGTCTTATCATACAGAAAGGATTGATAAAAAAAAAATCTTGGTCTACAGGTTCGTGAACATGCAAGAAAGCTTTTGGAAAAGCACATTAAGAAACCATTCTTAAATGCAAGGTATTAAATATTTCACGTTTGTTGTACTTGTCTTATTAACTTAGAATCATTATACATAAATTTCACTGAAAATCACAGTAGTGCATCGTGTGGTTAACTATGAAGTTGCTTCATGCTTTTGCTTGTTTGCAAGAACTTCACTTTTTTCTTCCACAAATTAGCATAATAAAGAAGTATGCTTTTTCATTATTATTATGTTAGCAAATGCATATTTTCTTATCATAGCTTTCAAGTGTGACAACCTCCCATGTTTTAACCATCGCACCGTCCCTAGGGGACTCTTATCATAGCTTTCAAGATGAGACATTGTGTGGTTTAATTGAAGTTTGCCTAACCTTTAGAGGTGAAACATAATTTCATCACGTCTTGGAAATGGTTGCACTGAAGGGACATGGAAGTAGAACTAATAGTCAGTTCTAGAAAGGGAAGGTTCACCAGTGACACAAGCAGTTCCCAACGACCAAGGTTGCGATCCTGGATGAAACAATAGGGTATTGTAACTATCAATTATTGAGGAAATCAAGTATTAATGTTGGATTGCCAAAAAATTTATGATCCAAGGCCTTAGCATAAGAATGCTAGAATCAAGGGCAGCAAAAGGAACTCACTAACAATAGTAATTGGAAGGGAAACCCCAGCTGGCGGTGTCCTTCAATCTCCAAGCTGCCAAACAGGAGAGGATGAGAGAAAGCTTGTAGGAAGAAACACATATAAAGGGAAAAGCTCAGCAATGACAAGGGTTGCTAGGGTTTTAGGGATGACATTGCCAAGCTCAAGCATATAGAACTGAACACTAGTTGATGTGGACAGCTTTGGAGGTTGATATGTCACGTGAGGATTTAGGGGTTTCCACTGCAAAATTCGCAGAGATGAGGCTGTAAGGAGTCAACGTTTGCGCTTTGCAAAGAAGAGAAGGATAGGGTTGGGGTTTCACGAGGAAGGGATGGGGGATACAATTGGTTTTATCACTAGAGAGGAGGCATGGTTTTGTGAGAGAGGAGGATGGGGTTGGGGCAGAGTCACACAGAGGAAGAGAGAGATTATTTTAAAAAATGAAAACAATTTATTTTCACATATGTATAGATTTTTTATAATGCCATTTTGTTTTTGTGGAAAAGTTGCCTTCTTGGCACTCTTGTTCTGATAATTGAGGTGATGAAGTATTGATTTTGATTAAATTGTTTGACAGTCTATGTTTGGCTATGAAAATTTGCTGTGTTTCATGATGTCCTCATTCTTTATAGTGTTCAAAAGTCAGATAAATAGAGGTATTGTGTTTAATGGAATTCTGAACAATATCTTTGGACTTTAGTTACTTTGTTGGATATATTTGGGTCTAATACAGCTCTACAGCGTGAAAAATAAGAATAGAAAAAGTTATTTCAGACTGAGTGGATGAAGTTCTTCATTTTTTATTTTTTTTATATATGGTTTCATATAGTAATTTCTGAGTGTTCATATGATCTTTATCTCATAGACGACCCTATATGATTTTTGACTTGCTTAATGATATTTTAGCTGCCCAGATATGTATCTGATGGATAAAGAGTTTACAAATTGCTTTTGGTACTTGTGGTTCTTTTATTTTGCTTCCAAGTTACTCTTGCTTCCTGGCTATATGTTCACCTTGGACTTGGTTAATGATAATTTAGCTGCCCTGAGTATATCTGATGGATAAAGAGTTTCATAATATTGCTTTTGGTATTTGAGATCCTTTTACTTTGCTTCTAACTTACTCTTGCTGCCTGACTATGATAAGATATTGTGGATCTGCTGAGCGCATGAGTGTTGACGAATTTGAGAAAGGAAAAGAATGGCTATTTGATGCCTTTTATCTAATTCGGTGAGTTCTACTTATATGCTGTAAATTTGAAAATGATTTTTTTATTCTGCATTTTCTCCAAACATGATATAAAAGCTATTGTCCTCTGTTTGGCATATATTTAACAATTTGTGGCTGGTAAGTTATTTCCAAGCATTGTCTTTAGAAGCCTTCAGATAAGTTGCTTATGTGGCCGCATAGACTATACAGTAAGAGACAGTGTTGTGTCCACTTATGGCTGTCTAGGAATATGCTGACTGAACCAATTTCTAGCTTGTTAAAACCTAAATCATATCCCAGTTAATATTATTTCTTTTAAAAAATTGTTTTCCAAATAGATAAAGAAGGAAATTCTAGATATTATTAAGTCTGACATGCATATTTCCATATTCATGGATTCTGTCAATTGGTTAGCATGCATTTCTATATGTTCTTGTGTAATAGATGTTGGTTAGATTTATATACAAAATATTTTGTGGATTTCTGGGTTGCTTAGGAATTAGGATGATTAATTTAATATTCTAAGTAATAAATGTAAATATTTTTATATTGATTATAAGTTGATTAATTTGATATACTATATGGTATATGTCTCATGTATTTTGACACATGATCTTATAAATCTTTGTCAATTTAATCACTACATGTTTCCTTCAAAAAATGATGGAGAATCTGCATATGCTATTCAAATATTGTTTTCAATTCCTCAGATAAATAATTCTCGGTACCTGTTACAGATGTTTGTCACTTATATAGTTTATCTTCTGGATCATGTATAGGTGCGAGGATGATGGCCTTCCATCTATCGAGTGGGTTCTTGAACTTGCGAAAGTGGCTGTTCATCGATATGGTGTCCGTGGGCTTGTCATTGATCCATACAATGAACTTGATCACCAACGGGCTTGGAGCCAGTGTGTATTTTTATCGTTTGACAGTTCCATATGTTTTCTTTATCATATTTGAGTTTTTTGCAACCATTTAGCACAGCCATTTAACCTTTGCAGTACATCAGAGCAACACATAATGTTTCCATTATTGAATGAATGATAATTTTTTATGTTGAGATTTCTTTTTGTTGAAAATAGTGTTAACTTCTTAAGCTGCCCTATTGATAAGCATGACGATGTAACAGATCCGAAACAGAGTATGTGAGCCAGATGCTTACTAAGATAAAACGCTTTGCTCAGCACCA
This sequence comes from Kaempferia parviflora, assembly GCA_037177295.1. NCBI lineage: Eukaryota > Viridiplantae > Streptophyta > Magnoliopsida > Zingiberales > Zingiberaceae > Kaempferia > Kaempferia parviflora. The sequence continues at coordinate 623,569 of JBAMIE010000049.1, read as the reverse complement.
CTCTTGTCATGTATGGTTTGTGGCCCACCCAAGACAGGTATAGTTTCAGTTGAATTATACATTCCTACAAGTGCTACTTTTTCTGAGATTACAATTTTCTTCAGCTTCAAAACTGGAAAGGTGGTCCACCTAATCTTTATGATATTAGTGGAAGTGCACACTTTATAAATAAATGTGACAATGGAATTGTGATCCATCGAAATCGAGATGAAAATGCTGGTCCCCTTGATGCTGTACAGGTTCAAAAATGTTCATTTACCGAGATTCATTCACATTTTCTGTCAATATCTCTTTTTTTTATGCATGCAATTTGTTTAGGTTTGTGTGCTGAAGGTGCGAAACAAGGTCATTGGAAAAATTGGCCAGGCTTTTCTGTCCTATGACAGGTAGAATCCTGTTGTCCCATCAAATTTCTTTCATGAATTAAAAAATTTTAGTTGCTAATTTCTGTCCCAGCAATCAGATACCTCCAAAACTTTGAATTTTATCTCTTTCAGCCGAACTCCTGTGAGTTAGTTATTCTTTTTCTTGAAATGTAACAATAAACCACAAGTATGTGTTTCCAAATTCAGCATAGTGTTATTGTGAAGTTACAAACCAGAACCAAAGATTTAGTCCTACCCTTGAGGTTAGGGTGATAATAATAGGAGATTCCATGTCACTTTTGGCCAAACGCGCACTCCCAGTGAGTTCTCTTTTGTTTGATTTTCTTCCTTCCCTAACTTCTGTCAGACAAATATGGTCAGGAATGATCTGAGTCTATCTGAACACCTGACTAAACAAGAGATGTTCAGTCCATTCTGTCAAATTTTGCTTTGGTTGAATTCAAATTAATCTGCTCTAGTGCATGCTAGGGACAAGGAAATGTTTCCCACATTTTTTTTTGAGTGGTTGCTTTTCGATGCAGTAGTATTCTCTCTTGTATTAAAGTTCTATGATAAGATGCTTTCATGCATGCCTGCCTCCTTTTCTTCTATTCATTCAGATCCCTAGTTTTTTTGCTTGAACCTTCAAGAAACTTAATCATAAATGTATCCTTCGATAAATCTTTGCAGAACCACAGGAGAATACAAGGATTTGGACTAGAGGCTATTCACATGTTCAGTAAAGGATTAAATTAAGTTTTGCTACTGTGCTCTGGTTTTGCACTCTGAGCAAACAAAAATATTTGTGGCCCACTGAACCAGTTTTTAGCTCCAACTGTAGCTGGAGGAGTAAAAGAGAGAATGCCATAAAGCCGGGTACAATTGGAGCACTGGCTCGCATGGTGTGGGTTTGAAGTAAATTCAAAATCAACTTGTCCAAGGATGCAATCCTTCAGCTAAAGTTGAGATGTGTTCTTAGGTGCCCTTCCACACCTAAATTTTCATCTGTTTCTTGTTTAACTTGTGCATTCTGAGAGAAGCCAGGGAAGAGCAAGTTTGTCAGATTAAAATTTTCTAGTATTATTTGTTCAACGAACATAACAGTATCTCATCTTTTTTATAGATTGTATCCTTTGAAGTTTGTTATAAACATTAAGATAAACTTCCACACTTGTGCCAAAGACGATATTCATCGGCCCTTCACGAAAGTTGATAATGTTACTTTTTCACAAGTTTTATTATAGACAGAATTTTGATTCGTCTCACTAATAATATGTATATATATATTTTTAGTTAGTTGACACCAGATACAGTTTACACCGAATAATTAGAGCATTTGCATTGATAAGTTCAAGGAGAGTTATAACGTATAAATAATGTTAAAATTAATGCACCATGCGGTTAATGCCACGTTGGTATTAACGCGTTCAAATCTTTGAACGCGTTAAACATGATTTTTTTAATATAAAAAATAA
>JBAMIE010000049.1:565613-578154 GCA_037177295.1 Kaempferia parviflora | reverse complement strand
GGCTCGGCTCGGTTACCTTATCAAACAAGCTTGAACACCTCAAAGCTTGGCTCGGCTCGGCTTGTTTACAGCCCTAACTCTCAATTCAAGCTTGGCTTGAGCTTGGTTCGTTTATATATTATCAAGTTTTCATTTCAAGCTTGTTTGACTGTTTGAAATTTTTATTTATTTGATTGGTTATTGAGCTTGATAATTTAAATTTATTTGTTCATTTTATTTTTGTTTTTTTTTTACTTATTTAGTATGTTGATAAGAATATTATTAATAAACATGATTCACGAACGCTGTTCACGAATGTTAACGAGCTGACACACATGTGTTCGAACTTATTTATTTAGTTTAACGAGCTGTTCAAGCTTGTTTATTTAATTAATCTTGTGTATATTGAACGAACATAAACAAATTCTTATCAAGCCGACCACCAAACTTATTCAGGAACATTTATTCATTTCCAGCCCTACCCTCACAAACTAGACACAACACTAGGTTTCGACCCACGCGCGACGGTGGGACCCACCTTTGAAGCGGTCGAATTGATTTGCTAATTCTTGTAGTCGTTTTTGTTGCCGGTCTTTTGAAGGTCACTTACCCCGTGCTCTACCATCCTCCTAGTCACGACTCCCACTACGATTTCGGATTGACCTGGCAGAATAACAGCTTCGCCGCGTGACACGGCTGCCGAACCGAAGCGAAATCAGACACGACTTTCCCCCTCACAAACTAGTCACAACACTAGGTTTCGACCGACGTGGGACCCACCTTGTAGCGGTAGAATTTATTTGGTAATCCTTGTAGTCGTTTCTGTTGCCGGTCCTTTGCAGGCGCTTGATGTTTGCGAACCCTTTTTGGCCACCACGACTAGCTGCGGCTAACGGAGAGGGAGGGAGAGAGAGGAGCGTCTACGGAGATGGAGGTGGAGGAGGCAGGAGGCTTGCCCTCCGATTTGGAATGTCGGGTCATAGCAGCGGTCAAGGCGGCGGAGGAGCGGGGCGACCCGCCGCTTCTGCGGGCGGTGGAGGCAGCGCGTTGCTTCCAGGAGGCCGGGCTAGGGATCCCAAGCACTGAACTGGCTCGTGTCCTCGTTTCGAATCTGTGCTTCGCTAACAACAACCCGTCGCTGTGGAAGCTCCTAGACCAGGCGATGGCTTCTCGCGTCGTCTCCCCCATCCACACCATCGCGCTGCTCATGCCCAGGCAATAATCCGATCCTTTGACTCCTGTGAGTTCTCATTGTTGGCGCATTTTAGGAATTGCGCATTGATTTGGTTTTAGGGTGGTCCCCTGCCGACGGGAACAACCGGAGGCCTACCGGCTTTACCTTGAACTCCTGACCCGCTATGCCTTTTCCACGATCTCGTTCGAGGCTGTGACTTGTAGAGACAAGTGAGTTCCTGACACCTTTTAGCTAATTGATGTTCATGATTATTTATTTATTTATTTTTGGTTACACACATTTTACATTTGTTTTTGGTGAGAGCTTTTGTAAGCGTCTTTTCTCACTCGTAGTTGTTTAATTTGACAAATTACCTTTGCTAGGATAGCCAGATCTTAGAGATATTATACAGTTTTTCCTCCTTTGTTATATTGCTTTTGCCATGTTAATAGGCATGGTTACGATGTTAGCACATTTCATTTAGAGTTGTAAGATAAATAGTTCACTCTGGAAAAAACTCAAGGGTAAGCATATGCAAACATGGTAACTATAGAAATGCCCTTCTGAAACTGATTGTGAAATTAAATTAATTAAATTCACTTAAGAATAGATAATTATGTTACTTATGTCTTGGTGATTGTTAATAAACTGCAGTTGACTTATTTACCAAAAGTTTCCACCTCCAGGATTGACCTGGATAATTAGTTTGTGTTTATAGCTGAATGGGTACAATGATCAAGTAAATCTAGAGCTGCTGTGGATGTTTCACTGTCACATCAATATCAATTTAATTTTAGCTCAAGAAATACAATTTATTTGTGATGTTTTATTTGTAATATGCAGTGATTCAGCCATTCAGGATAAGGAGTTACTATGGATGGTTTACATCAATGAATTTAATTTTAGCTCAAGAATATAATTTATTTGTGATGTTTTATTTGTCATATGCATTCAAGCTATAAGAGCTGGTACGGATGGTTTGACTTTGGAATTTGTAATAATGCCTTCTGCAGAGTTCCCATGCATGCTATGGATACATTTTGAAATGAATAACCAACCTGATGCTCACTGAAGATTGGCAAGATTTTGCATTATTAACTTCGGGCTGGTCTTTTCCCAGGAAAAGTATTTGAGTCATGCTTATTACCTGTCTAAACAATCATTCAGGAACATTATTATCTCAATAGTTGGATATAATTTATGCCTGCTTGCAGAGTGATTCAGTGTATTTTGCCAGTCAATCCTGAAAAGAATCATTAAACTTATTTCTCTCTAAAGAAAGATGTTGTGAATTCTGCACTGTTAACAGTGACTTGATGTTTCCTTAAGAAGTAAAAAAAAAAGATAGGGTAAGACCAGTTGATTGCTAATCTTGAATACAAAATCTTAAACTTAGACATACTGATATCTTCATCTACAACATATGAAATTTCAAACTTAGACAACAAGGCAATGATTGGTAATTAAGGCTGGCTAGATACTCACTGCTAGAAACTTACTACTGTATATACTGCTCTAATTTCATATAGTTTGCAACATTTGTCTTTAGAGACAACCTTTTCTAGATAACGGAGACATAGCTCTTATAGTCCTTAGTTTCCATTTACTAATTTTTCTCGTCTGGTATCCTAGGCTCATGTTGAAGTGTATATCTAGATTTTGATTGAGTAAAAGTTTCTAGCCTTCATTATAATTAATCCTTTGCAAAAATTTCACAGAATCACAAAAGCGATTGATGATGCTATGAAACTTTCAGAGACATACAAGGTTCTAGAAATGGATTTTGGCCATGTCATTGTTTTATTCTACTTTAGTATCATCTCAAGCTTGATTGATTGTTCAATCGAAGATTGTGGTTGCTTACTGGTATCAGCAGACAAACATGGCAGTGCATTTGTTAATGGAGGAAAACTAGCCACTGAGTTAGATGTTAAAAGTTTGAACGAGAAGATAAATGAGCGCCGTGATAATTTGCGCCAGAGCAATGCTTTAATGGCTATTGAAGTGGCTGAAAAGGTTACTTCAAACAAAAAGTCCAAAGCTTTTCTGCGCCTCATTAAGTATCAACATGTATGTATGATTGAAGCCCTTTGTGATTCACTCTTTTCTTTGATTGTTACATGTATGTCTATTATCATCTAGAAAATACAAAAATATTCATTAACAACTTATTTTGGAACTAGGTAATGGTGATGAGATTTTTCATACAAAAAGAATGAATTTATTGCTTTGAATTGTATCTTTAGTACCATTGCATAAATGTTTTAGTTTAATTCCATATTTTGTGTTATTGACATGAGCAGAACAGAAAATGCTGGCATTATGTAGGTTGTATGATAGCATCTTTTAGAATGGCTAGTTATTTCTTGTGTGCACGAGAGCAATTTCAGATATTGCTTGTCTGTTTGCTGTTAAAATAGGTTACAATTTTGGCATATTCATAGACCATAATAGTCAGTAGTGTAGTTTACTCCCTGGTTGCTGTCCTGTTTATAATTCTTGTGCTATGCTCAAGGGTTCATCAGTTCTATAATTTATATCAGAGCTTCTTAAAAATAGCTTAATTGTTAACTGTGAGTGATCTATGCTTAAGAGCATCAACTGAACCATACCTCAGACTCTGGTGTTTGATACACAGTTGATGTTTTAAAACAAATGGCCTAGAATGTCTAATATCAACCACCTAGAAATTTTAACCTAGCTTACATGAGGAACAATTTCAATTTGATTTCTTGATGTTTGATAAGCATTTTGTTGCGAGCACAGGCCTGAGCAGTTTAATGATCTGCTTCGAAGACTGCAAATTATAGATGCCAATCTATCAACAACATCACCTTCTCGGCATGTTTTTGACAAATTGTCCACCAATATAAAAAAGGCAATCAGTAAGGAATTCCATTTGGACAAACATAAACTTCTTGGGGCTCTAGTTGATGCTCGGTCGTGTAGCTTGAATTCCTCCAACAGTTTTGGAGCTGGTAAAGATGCTTGTTGGATTCCTATTGACATCTTTATGGAGAATGCAATGGATGGAAAGAATCTATATGCCGTATCTGCTGTTGAGATTCTTGCAGGTATTATTGCTTTCATTTTTTTCCCCATTTGGCATGCTTGCTTTATTTTTGTTTGACTCTTTAATCTGTATATACGAGGATCTTCACTTACATTCTCTGATTCTGTTTCATTAAACAGAATTGACCAAGACCTTACAAGAAATTAACCAGGCAAGCTGGCAGGAAACATTTCAAGCTCTTTGGGTTTCAGCTCTCCGACTTGTACAACGAGTTAAGAGACTCCTGTCTTATTTATTTATTTGTTGCTAAAGTTTCGGCATAATTTATTTGTAAATAATTGTCTTCCTACTTGTACATATCTAGGATCGTGAGCCTTCGGAAGGGCCTGTTCCGCACCTCGATGCACGATTATGCATGCTGCTGTCCATTGTCCCTTTGACAATTGCTGCAGTTGTCAAGGAAGAGGATGAAGGATCTTGTCTTTCCAGCAGCAGCTTTGCCAGATTGAGTTCACATGGAAATAGACAAAATAAGATTGCATCTAGAAGCCATGGCTTGATATCATCACTCCAGATACTGGGCCAATTTTCAGTGCTTCTCTCACCTCCTCCATCAGTTGCAAATGCGGCTAATAATGCAGCTACAAAAGCAGCCATTTTTTTGTCCAACCTAAAGTCTGGGAATAGCAATCATAATGGTGGGCGTACTGATTCTTCTATAAAAGCAGGTTGGTATTTTTAAATTATCTAAGTAAATAATGCAGGATTAAACTGACTTGTTAATCACTTCCTATGCCATACTGAGACATTGATCTGGCAGTAGAAGGTTGCATTCTTTTTCTCTTTTCATCTTCATTTTTATGCATGTTCTTGAGGCTGCATTTTTTTTTTCTCTTTTCATCTTCATTCTTATGCATGCTCTGGAAACAGTTTAACAATTTTATTTTAAATAAATTTACTTCATTTCAGGGATTACGTAGAGTATAGATCACATGCACATCAAGGTCCTGTGGTGATCAAACTCCTACCTAATGAACCGATGTCATCTTGTTCAGTTGCCCATACTATCCAACCTACTGTCTTTGATGTTACTGGAAAAGGTGTTTTTCAAGATATAAAAGGAAATTAGTTAGAATTGAACATAGACTGTACCCCAATGTTCTTTCAAGTTCAGCTTGGCCTAGTGTTTCTAGTCTGATTTTTAATCCCTGAGCTCTATATTGTTCAGTTGAACTAGGTCAAGTTAATGTCTGCTTCTGATTGGCTAATCAAGTTTTAGCTTATCCCATACAGTTTAATGTGGGCCCACTGGTCCACTTTACGGCAACCGTCTCTTGTTAATTTTCTGGCTTGAACAAATGCTGAATCTGATGATATGTTCTTGTTTCTTTAGCCTTCTCAACAAATTTCCGTTCATTGAGATGGCCAAATGTGTCAAAGAATATGGCTCTGCTGATCTTGCTTGATGCTGATCCTCTATTCATTTGTTATTCTAATTAAGTTCAATTTGACTTCTTGATGCTATGAACTGATAGTCTTCACTCTGACCAATGAACTGTTTAGAGAAAGTTTGGTAATTAAATGTTTTCTCTATTCACTGGTTATTCTAATTAAGTTCAATTTGGCCTCTTAATGCTATTAACTGATAATCTACCACTCTGACCAATGAGTTGTTCAGATAAAGCTTGGTAATAAATGTTTTCTCAATTTTATCTTATACTATTTTGTTTTACATGCAGTTGGGAATATGCTGCACCTTATAATTGAAGCCTGTATTGCAAGAAAATTGATTGATACATCTGCTTATTTTTGGCCTGGATATATTGTCCCATCTGCATTGCCAAAAGATTCAACTTCATTTCAAGAATCTCCTTGGTCAACCTTCCTTAAGGGAGCTCCATTGACGAGTTCTTTAAAGAACTCCCTTATGATGACCCCTGCATCAAGGTACAGGCATGGGGCACAAAGAAAAATTCTCTATTGCAAAACTTAAATTAACAATAGCAAAAGTGTCTACTGTATTACTAGGTCAGAGCCATGCCCTGATTATAATGTCTGTTCTTGCTAGTAGTTTATTATGAACTAGCCTCTGATGACAAATGAAAGTTTGAAATGTTTGGTTGATTTATTTCATAGATAGATGCACAAGAGTATGAAAGATTATTTCATTTCAAAATAATTTTATCAATCTTCGTGATATTTATTTAGTGTAATCTTTTACTTCCTAAAATAACTTTTGGCATCACATTTTTATTTGCGGTTATGTTGAGCTGATATGGATCTCATAGAAACCTCAAACTGCTTTTTCTGGAATGCTTATATGCCAAATGCAGTGAGTTTCTTCATTTTATTAACAACTTGATTATGACATTTGGACAAATGAATTTTGGTATACTTGACTCCATCAAACTTGTTCTTATTCTGGTTACACTAAGATCACAGGTCATACTGTTCTTAAGAAAGAAACAAAGAAAATAAAGTTAGCAGAAGTATTAAGGACACCAAATGAATGGGAAGGATATGCTTCATTTTCCAATGTGTAAAATTGTTTGCTGTGTGTGTATGGCATAAAGTACCATTCAAATTTCAAATCCAACCATATTGAATTTATTTAGGGTCTATGGTCTATAGCCTGTTTGTAGTGATTTTCATTTGTCATCTTGGTTTAGTCAAATTATGTTTGGTTAATGAGATTTGTGATTTTAAGATTGTTGTTCTTTAGTTTGCCAGAAGTGGATAAAATGTACCACATTGCAGTCAATGGAACAGATGAAGAAAAGTCTGCAGCTGCAAGGATTCTTTGTGGTGCATCTCTTGTCCGTGGCTGGAATATCCAGGTCTGTGGTGCATCCCTTTGTCCTATCCATTACCATTATAACAAAAAGAGGCAGTGTTTGGTTTCCCTGCCGTAGATGTCTCGTTGCTGTGAATACTCTATAGCTATTTCACCTTATTCGTCTAAATTTGGCTGAAGATAAGTGGAATGAGTGAATGACTATAGAATAGTTTGTACTTATTGGCGCTCATACATTTCTCTTTATTATTATTACAGGAACATGTTGTGCACATTGTTTTTAAATTGCTGACTCCTTCTCCTCCTGATTCATCTGCATCTGGGGCCAGGAATCATTTTATCGATCACATGCCTGTGCTAAGTGCTGTTTTGTTTGGAGTTTGTTGTGTGGATACTGTTCATATCCTTTCTCTATATGGCATGGTGAGTGAAGCTGTTCTGTTCCCTATTGCTAGTCTCATGTATATCAATTTATTTCCTTGTTAATTCTCTTGAATTCTTAATATGACTAAGAAGGATATACAAAGTGTCTTTGATGATATGAAATGTCATTGGCTCTTCCTCAGTTAATAAGTGACAACTGCAATATGGAGAGAAGAATGGAGAAAATTTTTTGAGATTTTTTATAATAGGGCGTCAAAAGTACCTGTATGTATCTCTTATAATCTACTCCTTTCCACTGACGTAAGTTCATGATTGCTTCAGATTCCAGAGGTTGCTGCAGCTTTAATGCCTCTTTGTGAGACCTTTGGATCCTTGTCACCCCTTTCCACTCATCGATCAAGCAATTCTGAGGAAATTTCTATTCACTCTGTCTTCTCATGTGCTTTCCTTTTTCTTCTCCGCCTTTGGAAGTTCTATAAACCATCTCAGGAGTACTGTGTAGCAGGTCGTGAAGGTTCTGTGAGAATGGAATTAACTCTGGACTATCTTCTTTTGATGCGCAATAGTCGTATTGCTTTGAAAAACTCTTCTTCTACGAAAAGGGTGGATAATAATTTGGATCCCTTTAAATCATTACAAAGTCAACCAGTTTATATTGACTCATTTCCAAAACTTCGAGCTTGGTATTTTCAGAATCAGGCCTGTATAGCGTCCACTCTTTCTGGCATGTGTAGTAAAAATCCTGCACATCAAGTTGCCAATATGATTTTGAACATGGTTTATGGGAAATCATCAAAAAATGAATCAGTTTCTGGTAATTCCACACCAAACACCAGCAGCAGCAGCATAAATGTTTCCACTATAACTACGACAGAAGAATCTTGCCAGAGGCCAATGGTTCCTGCATGGGATATCTTGGAAGCTGTTCCCTTTGTTCTTGAAGCTATTTTGACTGCATGTGCCCATGGAAGGCTTTCATCCCGAGATTTGACTACAGGTTTAATATACCTATTTGTTTTTCACCCTTATTCTTTTCCATTTTTTTTTTGCTTGCATTTCCTCTCAGTGTTCTTGGTGCTTCAGGCCATTACTATTTTTTCATCCTGTCTAGTAGCAATAGATTGAAAGTACTGAAAAAAGAAGTTATGACACTACCACATTTGTTTCAAAATTTTCAATATCACAGTAAATGGGTTACTAGTTTTTTTTCCTTTGTGAAGTTTTCATTTCATCTTATTCCTCTACACTAACTGCAAATTTCTGTAGGTTTGAGAGACCTTGTTGATTTCCTGCCGGCTTCTCTTGCTACCATCATTAGCTACTTTTCAGCAGAGATTACTCGTGGAATTTGGAAACCAGTTCCAATGAATGGGACTGATTGGCCCAGCCCTGCTCCAACTCTCCTTTCTATTGAGTCTGAGATTAAGGAAATCCTTGCATCTGCTGGGGTGCATATTAAGAGCTCTTATCCTCGTATGTGTTCTATCCTTTGTTATTTGCTCTTGATTTGTTGCTATTTCTAAATTTTATTGTTAGTTGTTATAAGCAGTGCTGCTTGCTCTACTTTTGTGTTTCTCCTTTTACTTTGTCTATTTCCATGGAAAGTTGTTAAGAATTGATTTCGCTTGCGATAAGTTGAAACATCCTGGCAAATGCTATCATGGGATGCCCAAACGATCTCTGTCTTCTTGGTGCACTGCATTTGTTATTTATCAAGATGGATTTCACAACTCTTGTTAAAGCTACACTGGTCAGTTGTTTTCTTAGTGTTTATTTAATGCAACTCTTGTAGACTATTTATGGAAATGTAATGTCCATCACAAAGGATAGTGATCCATTTTTCTGGGCATCACCATGTCAATCATGTATGTTGACAAAAGAAAATAAACCTTTGAACAGGCTGTTGAATGGGCACCACTGATTTGTTATCTCAAGCTGTTAGAGATACCAGATGTAATCCCCTATGTCAAATGATCGATCGCTATGTAGACATTAAAAAAAAAATCATGCCTCCAACAGAAAATGCAAAACGGAAAACTAATAGATCATAAAACCATAACTTAGATAATGTGCTGTTATTGCCCTAAACTTTTTTTTCGTTTGTTTCTTTGGTTCTGTAATTTTTCTCTGTTACCATTTTCATGTGAATGAAGTTCTAGGTTATATTGGTACAGTTTGTCATTGTGAATCTATAAACTTTCAATGATTAGATTTGATTTGTTGATTGAAGATATATTCTGCAATTGTCTGTTTTCTAATCCTAAGTAATAACAAACTTTATCTCACAGATGGTTTGCCACCAATGCTCCCATTACCGATGGCTGCTCTTGTGAGTTTAACAATAACTTTTAAGCTCGACAAGAGCTTGGAGTACATCAATGGAATTGCAGGCCAAGCCCTTGAGAACTGTGCAACTGCCAGCACCTGGCCAAGCATGCCAATAATAGGAGCCTTGTGGACTCAAAAGGTGCGGAGGTGGCACGACTTCATTGTCCTATCCTGCTCACGCTCTCCTTTTTCCACGGAGAAGGATGCTATTGTACAGCTGATCAGAAGCTGCTTCTCCTCCTTCTTAGGTCCATTGGGTGCCAGAGACACTCAATCTACCACCATGCGAGGAGTTAGTGGTCTTTTGGGTCAGTTTATGGCTGACCAAGGTGTTCGACTACCAATGGCCCCAGGTTTCTTCTATCTCCGGACGTGTCGAAACTTCCATGCCCCCCACTTCTTCAATGATGTGATTTTCAAGCTGGTCATCGAGTATGCTCACAAACTAGCAATTGAATGGGGCTCTGGTGAGCCTGCCCGCCTAAAATCAAGCAGGACATCTCTTGCTACTGCAGCATTAGGAATACAACAAGCAGCAACACTGGGGGCAAGCCTTTTGTTTATTGCAGGCGGGGTGCAGTTAGTGCAGGTAGTTTATGAGGAAACGGTGCCAACACTGCTGCTGTCTCCTGATGAAGGGGTGAAACTTGGTGGTGCTGGACCAATAGTAAATATTCTGCTAGGCTATGCTCTAGCCTATATGTTGATCTTATGCGGAGCTTTGGTTTGGGGATTAGGAAACACCTGCCCACACACATCAGTGTTCTCCGCAAGACGAGCCCGGGTTATTGGGATCCACATGGACTTGATAGCTGATGGCATGGAGGGAAATATAATGCTCGGGTGTGATCCAGCAACATGGAAGGCATACGTATTGTGCTTTGTGGGTTTGCTGGTGAATTTTGCACCCGCTTGGATTCCAGAGGTGAAGCAGGAGACCTTGCATAAGTTGGCCAGTGGTCTGAAGGGGTGGCAGGAGTGTGATCTGGCTCTATCTCTCCTTGAGTTAGGTGGTCCTTCTTCCATGACGGCAGTGGTGGAGTCTCTGCTGTGATCCTCTTTCCTCAGTTTGTTTTCGCCTACTAATCCTGTAAATATCTAGTTTGCCTGGTCTTACTCTCATTGCAGACTGGGACACATGTTCATGCTCTCCTAACATCTGGTCTAGTTCAAGATTGTGTAAAGATCGAGTCACCAGAAGGAAAATTCATCAGATAACAAGGTCTAAAAGAAAACCTAGATCAGTTTGTTTCGGAAGAAAACCCAGATCAAAATTTGCTGACGCTTTGGTTTTTGGACCGTACAGGTCTAAAAGGATCAATTTATGATTATACCCGTTTAATTTTTCATAAGGTCAACGATCTTATGAATATTATTTATGGAGTAGCATCCGGTAGTTGGAGGTGTAGAATCCTACCCAAAAGTACTTATTGAAATTGACTGATGTGACAGTATTAAAAAATTTATATTGAAAGGCACTTTTGATCATGTAAACCCCAAATGTTTGTATCTGAATATGTTTGTTGTTGAAATCATTGCATTGAAAAAAAACGAATGCCTTGGTTCAATGGTTAACAGAAAATTCATGTTCTCATTGACCTGATGATCATCCAAAACGGCATGGATGCACACACTGTCCATTTATTCAGACCACTTGACATTCTTTTTAACCTGGTCACCACTTGTTCTGTACATATTGGATTGCATTCTGATGTTTCTGCAACATTGTTAGTATGAAGCAAACCACAGAGCAATTTAGAACAGTTTCAATGATCTCTAAGTCAGATATAGTTCCTTCCCGTTTGCAATGTTCATACATAAACCTCATATCAAAGGTACAAGTAGCCTACGTCAGTTATTTGTCAAAGGTGCATGTAGCCTACATCAATAATATGTCAGTTATATATCAAAGGTGCAAGTTATTTTAATGATTTATTGATTTGTTCCCTATTATTTGTCTATGTTATTTTTTTTTCCTTTTTTGCTATTTTAATTTTATAATTCTTTCTTTTGCTTTATTTGGTGTATTATTTTTTATTATTACTTTGCCTAACAATTAACTTAAAACTTTCATAAATAGTTTTTACTATCCTCCCTCCTAATTAGGGAAAAAAAATATACGTCCATCTTTACAAAAAAAAAAAAAAAAAATGATTTACATTTCAATACGTGAACTTGACTTACAAAAAGTTTGATTGAACAATTGATTTGAGCAAGAATTTACATTATTATTTATAAATTAAGATAAACAAATAGTATATGTTGAATTAATTTTGAAAACGCAGCAACAACTTATATGCATTAATGAAACTCATCAACTTTATGTGCATATATTAAATAATCCAATAAAATTAATTAATGATATTGTGAAATTTTTATCAGATATTAATTGTCACATATTATTTATATATTTAAAAAAAAAATAAAAGAGATATATAATTATATTTTTTTTCAAACATGATTCATGATAGAAAATAATTAGAAAGAGAATTTTAAATTTAATATTGCCAAAAAATGTATTAGTAAAACAAATATATTTCCCTTGTAGACTTTTTGGCTATTTTAAAACTTGATTTTAAAATATATTTAAATAATTTATATATCTATATGTAGATATATAGATATAAATGATTTATGTATAATGTTTTGATTAAGTTAAGTATTAAAAAATAATTTATATATTATTTTATTTTTGTTAAAAAATACTTTTTTTTTTGACAAAAATAATAATTAAGGAAGTTCTTTTAATTTTTACCTATTTTATTTTATTCATTTACCCAGACGAACGGACAAACAGATCTGGGGTCCGGTTTCCTCTTACGACGAGGGAGCCGGTTGGGTTTTTTGGACTGGTTCATGTTTTCGCGTT